>LPNX010525582.1:451603-463984 GCA_001517045.1 Pseudotsuga menziesii | reverse complement strand
TGTCACATATTAGCTGTCTCATATAAACGTAACCAAAAATTACAAAACTGTCCCAAAATATGGATATCACAACCCAAATAAAAAAACAGGTCACAAAAATCTGAGATCAAAAATACTGCCAAAAGCAAAGGCCACCGCCTCTGAAATGTCGTCGCCGCCGCAAAGTTCCCGAAGGAGCAAATCGGGTCGCCACGCAAGAGTATATCAAACAGACACCATCACTGCCATATAAGGCAGACAATCTTTCTCAGCAAAATCACACAGTTCATGAAGGAGACAAATCAAAACCCCGGTTCTTGGAGCTCCGGATATTCAAAATCAAAACAAGCTCAACTGGGCATTCAAAGACTGTCCGGAACCAAGCCTTGAAAATCTTGAAGAGTGAATCAAGATGGGCGATGGTCCCCAAATCAAAACCCCGGTTCTTGGAGCACCAGATCTTCAAAATCATAACGAGCTCAACCAGGCATTCACAGCGGTGTCGGGAAATACTTCAAATCTCCAGAGACAATAAAATCTCACAAACCCATCTCGAATATATGCACCAGGGCAAAGCACCGCAATCAAAGAGAAATCTGTTTGTGAGATATTAGCAGGAATCCTGTAATTGAAATGAGATACAATGTTGTCATGTAAAAACGAGTCCACCAATGCTTGCCAAGGGCGCTTGATTTTGATCATCTTGATCTTTCGATCAATCTGCCCTCGGTAAAACAATTTGTAGCAGCGATCTTTCTCAAAGTGCTTGCATCTCGCTGCAATTCCAACTTCCAATGCTTCTTTATTAGCTCTCGTAATTGAAATCATCTATGTCACCGTGCTCCATTCGAATGCCGCTAAGATGTATCTTGCTCTGGAGTCGAATTTCATGAGGCCATAGACGCTGCCAATATTCCCACACCCGACGCCACACTCGAAAAATTCAAAATGCAGAGTAGCTGGTGGAGTCAGTGCGGCAGAGGATCGGCTCCAAAAAGAAACCGCGGCGAAACTGGCGAACGACTGCCGAAACTCCATCGATCTGCCTCCACCAATATTCCGCATAGGTTCTCTGCAATCTCATGGAAGCCATTCATTCACCAAAGATCAAGATCGAGAGCCGAAGCCCTCGACCCCAATTCTTGGAGCCTCACCCGACAAATCCTCCAGAATCGCAATAACATGTCTAGTCTCTGACAGAAGAAAATCGACCCTCTCGTTGTGAATATATTATATCCCCCAATACTTGTTATATATTAATATATAATCAAAGAATACAAGCACATATTTTAGAAGGAAAGGCTTGAAAATGGAATTCATCAGACCTTGAAATGTGGAAGGCGCATTCGTGAGACCGAATGGCATGACCAAAAATTCATAGTGACCTTCATGAGTTTTGAATGTCGTTTTTGGGATGTCTTCATCCTTCATTCAAATCTGATGATACCTGGAATGAAGGTCCAACTTTGTGAAGAAAACTACTCCATGTAATTCGTCTAACAATTCATCAATGACATGAATGGGAAACTTATCTTTAATGGTGATCTTGTTGATCTCTATATAATTAGGACACATACGCCATTATCCATCTGGCTTGGGTACCATTACCACTGGTGTAGAGTAAGAACATTGGATAGGCATAATTATGCCATCCTTAAACATTTCAGCAACCATATGCTCAATTTCACTCTTCTAGCCATAGGTATATCGATAAGGTTTGATGTTAGGAGGAACACTGTCTGGAATTAAGTGGATAGCATGTTCAAATTCTTGAATAGGTGGAAGAGCTTTTGGAATGCTTATTAATGACCCTTTGGATATATGGGGAAATAGGGAACTTCGATGTTTGAACATCTAATGAGCATAATTTGTGCAACTAAACCTTGATGTCCCTTTGCCAAAAACTTTGTCATACCATTAGAGCTCATCACCTTGATTGGTTTCCATGTGATACCATTTAACTTGTATTGATTTCCTTCCCATAAAAATTTCATGAAAAGTTTTTGAAAATTAACAGCCATTGTTCCCAATGATTGTAACCATTGGACCCCTAATACAACATCGACACGACCCATTGGGATATAAATCATTTTACTATTCAATACATATTCCACCATAGCAAGATAGATATATGGCATTTCCCTTAGCAGTTTATAGTTCCCCCATTTGCAATCATTACTTGAAACTATGGTGCTGGATATACAAAGCAATTAAAAACTCTGACTAATTTACAATGAATGAAATTATGAGCACTACCGAAATCAATCAACTTTCTTACCTTATTCTTTTTTATGTATCCTTCGATCTTGAGAGTTTGAGGAGTGCTAATTCCATCCAATGCATGGCAATATATGGTGGGAGTAATTTCTTCTAAAGTAGTCGCTTTTATTTCTTCATCTTGAGATGGTTCCTCTTCTTTTGGTTCTTCCTCTTCTCAGAAATAAGAGATTGGATGAAAGCATTAAGAGTGGGAATCTTCCAATTTGGAGTAGTGAGCCTTACTGTTTGGAAGGTGGATACAAAGACTGAGTAGTCTGCATTGAGCTTTGTGAGAATGGCAAGGATGAGCTGATCTTCATCCTTCTTCACTTTGCATTGCTTCAACTGATATATTAGGTTCTTGAACTTTAAGAAAAATTCATTTAGAGATTCGAAATTGGATGGATTGAGAGTAATTAGATCATTTTCTAGCTGATGGATCCTCATCTCATCATGCTTATCAAATAAGGAAGCAAGCTTGTCCCAAACCTCCTTTGGAGTGTCCAAGTCTTGGATGTGAAATTGAAGATCTCTAAAGACTGAGGAGAGCATGAGTCCAATGGCTTCATCAAGCCTGTTCATGTACTTAGCTTTGTCTTTATCTGATTCCGGCTCTTCCTCTGTTTCTTCTATGAGTCTGAAGAGATGCTTGGTGCGGAGCAATACTCTCATGTCATCCTTCCACTGGTGATAGTTGAAGGGAGTGAGAGGCTCCACTAGATGAGCCATTTTGAATGTAATAAGAAAGACTGAGCTGCTGTAGCGAATGCAGTGAGAGGAAGAGGTTGCTTGTAGCGAATGCTGTAAGAAAAGCTGATAACCTATCACACAATCAAACATACAAGGTAAGGTCAACAGCCTGCACTTTTGGATATTCCTTCACACCCAGCATAGTTGATCAAGCAAGCTTGATCAACAATTTCCTAACTTGGGATATTAAGTGGTAAATTCTCCGCTTTTGGTGCAGTACTGGAAAGAGCAATTTGCCAAAAAAATGATCCGGCTGGAGCTCTAAGGAGGAGAGGAGTCTTGTCCACTGAGGCTCTGATACCATGTAAATTTGAGCATATAGATCTGTAGACAAATACACAACTCACAAAGAATATCTCACAATTTACTCAGCAATTGAAGAATGAAACAGTGCAAAAGGCTTGCAGCTGTGAATGCTTTCATTAATAAAAAAAGTAATCCGTTGATAATTACAATGAAGTAAAATGGCTTTAATAGCCACAAGCAATTCGAATCCACATGAGGAAGTTCGAATTGATTAGACTCTACTTGATTGTAGGTAACCAAGACCTTGTCTAAATCATTATCGAAGGACTCAGTGGTTAACTAACCTTGTCTAAACCATAACCGGAGTTCATCAGAGCTCTAAAACACAACTCAAGTGTTACATTCAGTGTTGACCAAGGTTAACTGACTGTGGTAGGTGAGAAATGCGCCCCACATGTGTGCAGTCAAGTAAACCTAGCGCTAACTGAATGTGGAGGACTTGAACTGAATGTAACTGACTCCTAACTTAGCTTGACTAGTCATTAACTGAAGTGAACTGACCTTGGTTGGTTTCGACTCTCCCAGTGGCTTCCTAAATTGTAGGGATTGGTCCAGGAGGCTCCTAAACTTATGCAATCAAGTGCAATAAGTGGCAGTGAGCCTCAATTAGTGTTCCCCACACTTTAGTAACTGAAACATGTGCCTCAATTAGGTCAAGTGGACCCAATGGTGTTAATGACTATAAATAGACTGGATGGACTCCCGATTTAGACATTACTCCCAAATTAGACATATGACCAAATTTGGACAAGGGAGGATTAATAATCCTAACACCATTTTTACATTTCCTTTAATCATATATTCAAACTTGGACACTCTAAAAGATATGTATTCCATTTCATTGGATGTTGGGGATGAATCCTTTGGGGTTTGAGTGGAGTATGATTTTTTCCACTTCCTTTGGTGGCATTGTGAACAATACAAATAGATATTTCCACTCAAAATTTAAAATGGTGTACCCTTTTCAAACCCTAATTGGAAGACTGTTTTAGGGTCGACTTGTAAATGCTATCAATTTGAATTGTTTGTCTCCCATGTGTCTGAAACTTCTTCCTAATGTAGAATGGTGTGTCCTCTTTCCAATTCCATAGGTTTGACCTAATTTGGATGTGCCAAAAAAAGTTATTGCAAATATCCCAACACTACTTATTTTTGGCTTATCCAGAAGAGTGAACTTGTAGGGTATGACACGTGTCCAATATTTTGTGTTTGTAGCTGAAAACCCTACCATATATACCCTAGCTTGTGCTATTATTATGTAAAAGGTATCACTCAATTTGGATCTTGGATTCCTCATATATGACCTTTTCCCCCAAAAACCTATTTTAGACTAGTCAAAATCCCTAGATTACTCTACGAATATTTATGCGACTGTAATGTGTCAGGATATAAATTTTGGAGTGAAGATATCTCAACCTATTTTAGAAGTGGGTTTTTAACCTCAATATATGAATCCTTGTAGCAACAAAGTTGTAGCAAAAATCACACGACTTGTTTTGCAGAAGTCAATCCCGAGGAAAGAGCTCCGATACCAAATGTTATGCAACCAATTCCCAAAATAGCATTAAAAGAGCAAAAATAGACAAGAAGAGAATAATCCATGCCTTAATAATGAATAACAAGGATCAATAGCGATCCGCTTTGAGGGAGGAACCTCCTTACACAATGTACTGAGTACACAAGACATGACAAGACAAGATACAATGATGACTAAAATGAGAATATCTCCTTCCTATATATAGGAGACAAAGGTGTAGAATAACAACTAATAGACCCACTAATAGACCTAAAGGTTAACTGAATGTGGTAGGTGAGAAATGCACCCCACATGTGTGTAGTCAAGTAAAGATAAGCGCTAACTGAATGTGGAGGACTTGAACTAAATGTAACTGACTCCTAACTTAGCTTGACTAGTCATTAACTGAAGTGAACTGACCTTGGTTGGTTTCGACACTCCCAGTGGCTTCCTAAATTGTAGGGATTGGTCTAGGAGGCTCCTAAACTTATGCAATCAAGTGCAATAAGTGGCAGTGAGCCTTAATTAGTGTTTCCCACACTTTAGTAACTAAAACATGTGCCCCAATTAGGTCAAGTGGACCCAATGCTGTTAATGACTATAAATAGACTGGATGGACTCCCGATTTAGACATGACTCCCAAATTAGACATATGACCAAATTTGGACAAGGGAGGATTAATAATCCTAACACCCCCCCTGAATGCTAACTTGGACAAACTGTGGGCCCTGGTAACTAAGACCATAGGTCACCCATTACATCAAGTAAAATAAAGTAACTACTTAATACAAGGAGTCGGGGCAAAAACCACATGGGAAAAAATCCCTCCCTCTAGCTAAGCAGGTAGAATCAGGTCTCAAGTTTGAAAAACTTGAAAAATATGTTGCTGTAATCTTCATCTCTATGAGGTAGTGAAGCAGCATGCATGGTGTGCTGTGCACAGGTATTCTGGGGCATGGTATGTAGACTTCTCCTTCATCTCCAAAAATGATGATGGGAGGAAGGAGGAATGTAACCTTTGTCTCTTGCTAAATGAAGAGGTGTATGATCATATCCATTCTTCTGAATGTAGTAAGACTGAGCCCTTGCCATATTGAATCTTACAGGAATTCTATTGCATCTCCCTGAAGGAGGTAAAATAGTATGACATAGCACAAGAGTCTTTCCTTTCTGAGTGTCAGGTGAGTTTCCAGTCATCTTCCTAGCTTCTAGTTTGGAAGTAGGGACTGAATCTAGATCTGAGTCACCCTGAATCTCAATGTCATAAACTGATATAGATGGATCTGCAATACTAGTAGAAGCTGTAAAATAAGTAGATGCAATGATTTTACCTTCCCTTGCAGGTGGTTGCTGAGAGTGCACTGGTTCTGAAGGAGGCATGAAATGTGAGAACTCATATGCTTTTGAAGCATGATTCACAATACCCTTTGCTATGATGCTCCCAGTAGAGATATCTGTGATCTCCACTGAGTCAGGACCAAAGATCACTCGCTTTGAGATCCAGTATGGGTCATCTGATAGACATATAACAGGTTTGAAGCCAGGGAGGGAACAAACAACACATCTTTGAACCTTCCATGTTCAAGTTGGATAGAGCCCTTCCCTTTGGTTTGGACTTTACTATTATTGCCCATCTGAATACTAGGACCATCAAAGGACTGAAAATAAGAGAATGATTCTCTGGATGCAGCCATATGGTTGGAAGCTCTAGAATCAATGAGGAAGGCATGTGTTGATGTGCAGCAAGCCTTCAGTGCATGTCCTTTCCTTTGGTATTCTTCTTCTTCTTCTTCAGAGTCTTCCTTCCTTGCGCTAGCAGGTATGGAAATGTTGTGCTTTTTCAAAAGAAGAGCCATTTCATCAAGTTGTCTTCTCATACAGGAGCTTTCTGAATGGAAGCCCCTTCCACAGTAAGGGCAAAGGACCTTGCCTTTGCCATTCTTCTTGCTTCTCTTCAAACCTGAAGGTTCTTTTGACTGCTCAAACTCATCTCTTTGCTTCCCTTTGTCATTCGCTACCTTATCTCCTCTTGCAACCAGAGCTAGATCTTTGAAGATCGAATGATCCCCATTTGGATTTATCATTCTCAGAAATAAGAGATTGGATGAAAGCATTAAGAGTGGGCATCTTCCAATTTGGAGTAGTGAGCATTACTATTTGGAAGGTGGATACAAAGACAGAGTAGTCTGCATTGAGCTTTGTGAGAATGGAAAGGATGAGCTGATCTTCATCCTTCTTCACTTTGCATTGCTTCAACTGATATATCAGGTTCTTGAACTGTGAGAAAAATTCATTTAGAGATTCGAAATTGGATGGATTGAGAGTAATCAGATCATTTTCTAGCTGATGGATCCTCATCTCATCATGCTTATCAAATAAGGAAGCAAGCTTGTCCCAAACCTCCTTTGGAGTGTCCAAGTATTGGATGTGAAATTGAAGATCTCTAAAGATTGAGGAGAGCATGAGTCCAATGGCTTCATCAAGCCTGTTCATGTACTTAGCTTTGTGTTTATTTGATTCTGGCTCTTCCTCTGTTTCTTCTATGAGTATGAAGAGATGCTTGGTGCGGAGCAATACTCTCATGTCATCCTTCCACTGGTGATAGTTGAAGGGAGTGAGAGGCTCCACTAGATGAGCCATTTTGAATGTAATAAGAAAGACTGAGCTACTGTAGCGAATGCAGTGAGAGGAAGAGGTTGCTTGTAGCGAATGCTATAAGAAAAGCTGATAACCTGTCATACAATCAAACATACAAAGTAAGGTCGACAGCCTGCACTTTTGGAATTTCCTTCACACCCAGCATAGTTGATCAAGCAAGCTTGATCAACAATTTCCTAACTTGGGATATTAAGGGGTAAATTCTTCGCTTCTGGTGCAGTACTGGAAAGAGCAATTTGCCAAAAAAATGATCCGGCTGGAGATCTAAGGAGGAGAGGAGTCTTGTCCACCGAGGCTCTGATACCATGTAAATTTGAGCATATAGATCTGTAGACAAATACACAACTCACAAAGAAGATCTCACAATTTACTCAGCAATTGAAGAATGAAACAGTACAAAAGGCTTGCAGCTGTGAATGCTTTCATTAATCAAAAAAGTAATCCGATGATAATTACAATGAAGTAAAATGGATTTAATAGCCACAAGCAATTCGAATCCACATGAGGAAGTTCGAATTGATTAGACTCTACTTCACTGTAGGTAACCAAGACCTTGTCTAAATCATTATCAGAGGACTCAGTGGTTAACTGACCTTGTCTAAACCATAACCGGAGTTCATCGGAGCTCTAAAACACAACTCAAGTGTTACATTCAGTGTTGACCAAGGTTAACTTACTGTGGTAGGTGAGAAATGCGCCCCACATGTGTGCAGTCAAGTAAACCTAGCGCTAACTGAATGTGGAGGACTTGAACTGAATGTAACTGACTCCTAACTTAGCTTGACTAGTCATTAACTGAAGTGAACTGACCTTGGTTGGTTTCGGCACTCCCAGTGGCTTCCTAAACTGTAGGGATTGGTCTAGGAGGCTCCTAAACTTATGCAATCAAGTGCAATAAGTGGCAGTGAGCCTCAATTAGTGTTCCCCACACTTTAGTAACTGAAACATGTGCCCCAATTAGGTCAAGTGGACCCAATGGTGTTAATGACTATAAATAGACTGGATGGACTCCCAATTTAGACATGACTCCCAAATTAGACATATGACCAAATTTGGACAAGGGAGGATTAATAATCCTAACACCATTTTCACATTTCCTTTAATCATATATTCAAACGACAATCTAAAAGATATGTATTCCATTTCATTGGATATTGGGGATGAATCCTTTGGGGTTTGAGTGGAGTGTGATTTTTTCCACTTCCTTTGGTGGCATTGTGAACAATACAAATAGATCTTTCCACTCAAAATTTAAAATGGCGTACCCTTTTCAAACCCTAATTGGAAGACTATTTTAGGGTCGACTTGTAAATGCTATCAATTTGAATTGTTTGTCTCCCATGTGTCTGAAACTTCTTCCTAATGTAGAATGGTGTGTCCTCTTTCCAATTCCACAGGTTTTACCTAATTTGGAGGTGCCAAAAAAAGTTATTGCAAATATCCCAACACTACTTATTTTTGGCTTATCCAGAAGAGTGAACTTGTAGGGTATGACATGTGTCCAATATTTTGTGTTTGTAGCTGAAAACCCCACCATAGATACCCTAGCTTGTGCTATTATTATGTAAAAGGTATCACTCAATTTGGATCTTGGATTCCTCATATATGACCTTTTCCCCCAAAAACCTATTTTAGACTAGTCAAAATCCCTAGATTACTCTATGAATATTTGTGCGACTGTAATGTGTTAGGATATAAATTTTGGAGTGGAGATATCTCAACCTATTTTAGAAGTGGGTTTTTAACCTCAATATATGAATCCTTGTAGCAAAAATCACACGACTTGTTTTGCAAAAGTCAATCCCGAGGAAAGAGCTCCGATACCAAATGTTATGCAACAATTCCCAAAAATAGCATTAAAAGAGCAAAAATAGACAAGAAGAGAATAATCCATTCCTTAATAATGAATAATAAGGATCAATAGCGATCCGCTTTGAGGGAGGAACCTCCTTACACAATGTACTGAGTACACAAGACATGACAAGACATGACAAGACAAGATACGATGACGACTAAAATGAGAATATCTCCTTCCTATATATAGGAGACAAAGGTGTAGAATAACAACTAATCTACCCACTAATAGACCCAAGCCGACATAAATAATATGTAGTGCACCATAATATAGGGGGGTAATGCGCTACACAATATGGGGTAATGTGCCATCATTAAGGGCTTAACAATGTTATTTAATTCCTAGTACTTCCTTTAGTTTTGTTTTTCATATATCTACTCTTCTATGGGCCTTTTGTTTTCCCTCATGGGTACTCTACCATTTGTCAATTTAGGCTTCACATTTTTAGTTTGGTTATGTTATTTCTACGATACTTTATCTATTTTCTTAACATGGATTTATTCTTCATTGTTTATCAAGAATCATCACAGATCCCAACCTATCATTGTCCCATTCATCGTAATTTGGCAATGTGTGTTTCATTTGGACCCGCTCATATCAATTTGGTCTTGTTTTCAGTGCTACGCCTTGCTCATCACAAGTTTGGTTTCCCCCCTATTCATTTAACCCTTCTCCTATGGTTTAAACTCTCTCCATTTGCAATCACAATGTCCTTTTTGTTCTACCCTTTGTTTAAGTATTGTGCCCTTAATCTCTTGTCTAAGCCCTTTCCTGTGTCCACCAAGCATGAGGAAGCTTTACCTGTGATAATTCCCTTTCAAGAACATGGCATTCAATACCTCTTTGGAGATTATCTCTTCACCCACAATATTGTTTTTCATCCAAGAATGTAGGGGCCCTAGAGCCACAAGGATTGGAGCAACCAATGAAGTAGCAAAAATCGATGTTTTGCCAATTACAAAGGAAACTCTTTATTTAGTTTAAATGCACATTAGAGGTTACACAATTATATCTATAATCATGTTATTAAATGCTTTATAAATTTGTATTAATCCAATGGAGCAACCGAATCCAGTTGTCCGTTAGTCGAATCCGACTACCATTGTAATAATGAAATATGAATAAAATAATATATTGGATGATTGATTACAATGGATATGGCCGCCTTAAATATGGCTTGGCCATTGAATATATGAAGAGACATTTCTCTTCATAACTATATTAATAATTAATTATTATTACTTATGGTTATAACCTAATTACTTGCTATTTTATTGTTGTAACATTGCCTTCCCCTTAGGAAAGCTTTTTCCTCAAAGCTTAGATTAGTGTTGTCGTCTTTTCATTTTTGTTTTGTGTTGAACAACGTCATTACTTCCTTTATGTATTTTGTTTTAGAACTTGTATTAGGTATGCGCTTGTTCTTTACACCATAGTTTGTCAATTTCCTTTTATTTGTTACTTGAATTTGTACTCCATTCTGTTTATTATTGTTGTCTCATTTTCCATGGACATGAATATGAGGAACATTTTTGTGACTGACCATATCAAACTTTGTTTTAGAAATCACTTGTCCCACGATACTTAGGATGTCATCACGTAATGTTTTCCTTTTATTATCTTTATGATTTATCTCGAGAAGTGGCGTCTCTTGAGGCTTCTCACACTCAAAGTCACCAGGTAGTGTTACATTTAGGTTTCTCGAGGGTGGTAGAATAGTTAAGGTACAAGATGAATCTATGATATTTGATTTGTCTGACTTGGATTCCTTGGCATACTGTAGGATACATCTATTTTCATTGTATGGATCGTCTTTATTATCAACGATACTGGCTTGAATCCCATTATGATCTTGGTCAAGATCATCTTTATCAACTATATTATTGGTATTTTGGTCATTCCTAAGATAGTTTGTCTCCTTGTCTTGATTATTGTCTTGATCGACTGGGTTTCTCTCATTTTTGTTGACATACTCGTCCAACATATTTGAGCTGCTGATATGGTTTGTACCAAACCTTAGTTTTTGTAACATTCCTATCATTGTATTATGGTTTTGNAACAAATATTATAATATTAATTATAGTATTTGATTTTTTTTAAATATATTACAATAATATATTATATTATATTATATTATAATATAATATATTTTTTTTGGTTTTTATGTTTTGGTTGCAGGTCGTGGAGTTGGAGGGGGTGATGGAGTGTGAGGGAGGTTGGCAGCGGTTGGAGAAGGAGGAAGTGGAGCGGTGATGAAGATGGAGCAGCAGATGGAGAAGAGGATGCAGGCGCGGGGGTGGAAGGTAGAGGTGGAGCGGATTGGGTTGGATGGGCGCAAGCAGAAGTAGGCCTGATGGAGCACGTGTAGGCAGGAAGGGATGGGCGCGGGTGGATGATGGGCATGGATGGATGATGGGGTGATGGAGGCGCAAGGGGGTGACTGAGCGCGTGGAGGGTCGTGGATGGGGATGCATAAGATGAAGGATGGAGAAGGTGGCGCTGGTGTAGAAAGGTTGGGAGATTGGGTATTGAGGGAGTAGTGAGGCGCATGAGAGTTGAGGGCAGGAAGAAAGGAATGGCACAAGGGAGCGGGTAATGTTGAGGCAGGGAGTGATCAGTGTAGGAGGGAGTGAGTAATGTTGAGGCAGGGAGTGATCAGTGTAGGAGGGAGTGAGGGAAGGCTACGCATTGGAAACGAGGCAGCGTCGAGGTGAATAGGAGATGGAGCTTGGCGTGTGGAGCAGTGGGGGTGATGGCAGCATGGATGGTGGAATGTGGATGGGGGAGTGCGGCAGTGGAGCAACGTGGGAGGGATGGAGAGTGGATGGAGGTGGAACACTTAGGCTGGAGCTGGAGGAAGTTGTTTTTTAATTTTTTGTTTGTTTTTTGGATAAGGTTTGGGATGAAGCGACAGGTGATGAAATGGAGCAGTGGAAGAATAAAAAAGTGATGAGTCGAGTCCGAGCTCAAGTAGGGGTTGAAGGAGCCGAATCCAAGTTCAAGTCAAGGGAGCCGAATCCGTGCTCTGATACCAAATGGAGCAACCGAATCTCGTTGT
>LPNX010525582.1:431493-449173 GCA_001517045.1 Pseudotsuga menziesii | reverse complement strand
GAATATATGAAGAGACATTTCTCTTCATAACTATATTAATAATTAATTATTATTACTAATGGTTATAACCTAGTTACTTGCTATTTTATTGTTGTAACATCCAAGGGAAGATCATGAGGTATATTATACATGCCATCTAGTTGACAATAGTAGGAAAAAATTGACTACTCAACAAAAAGATATATCTAAGGCAAGTAGGGTGAACATTTTGGAGTATATTTGGATTTGTTTGATAAATATTTTGTACAAGATGGTTGGATGGTTAGGCCACAACCCCTCTTTTTCCTATTTAATACAAAGCCACCCATTTTTGTTAAAAAAATGTAAAATCTTATTCGAGAAAAAGTAACCCGTTTTATGTAAAAAAATTGTGAAATCTCTTTTATGTTGAATTATACAATTCATTATATAATTTTAATTATATAGAAGTAATGTATTTTATGTAAAAATAATTGTGAAATTGCATCTTTGTTGAACTATAAATTTTGTTTTATCACATTAATTATGTAGTAAACATTTTTATTTCTAAAAATGTTGCATGTTGCATAGGGAAAATGTGTTATTCCCACTTCTCGCAACACTTTACAACTTATCAAAACAAATGGTTTACCGCTTATCCTTAAATTTATGTGTGTGGTGATAAGGCATCTTTTTGTTGAATGACATAAAACTTGCTTTGCTAATCATGTAATAGGAATATGAGAATACAACACACGGTTCACTCCTCATCCTTATTTTTATGTGTGTGGTGGCAAGGCAATTTTTTTGTTTGTCAGATGCCATAAAATTTACATTGCTAATAATGTAATAGTAATGTAAGAATACAACAAAACAACAAGAGCCACAAAGTGGCAATGTTCTCGACAGAACAGGTTGGATTTGGAAGGTGTGACTAGTTTTAGTAATCAATTGCAATTTATTTGTAGTCTTAATATGCCCGAGCAAAAGCAAGAGGAAGGAAAAGGGGGAAAAAGCTTGAATTGCAAAGAAATGGATTCTAAAACTAGATTATGGAGTTGTTGTCTAAATGTCTACATGCAATTATGAAGATTACCAAGCATCTACATTTGTATTTGACATTATTTTGTTTCTAGAGTAATAACATATTTCTATCAATGGTGATGCATGGAAATAGTAAAATGTCAAATGTTCCACAGTAAATGAAACACAGAAGCAAGAAACATAAAAAGAATAAACATGGGAGTCATTGGTTCTATTTATATTCATTCGTAGAAACATGGTCGAAAGTAAAAAGAAATCGATCATGTTGATTGTAGGTATTGTATCTCTAATCTGTACGGTGTATACTTTCTCCTAAAGTATCAGGAAAAGTTCTGGAACTGCTTATGCGTTTAGATACATGTAGAAGCAATATATAAAAGTCAATTTTTTTTCATAAACATGGAAAGCCATCTTGTGATGTTTGCATATTTAGATCTTACGATTGCTCAAATAAATTGCGACCCATACCAAAATTACTATGACCTGATGGGCATACAAACCTAGTTTTATAGACTTGCATCATTTTGAAATATGTACTCTTATAATTCTCCAGCTTAGTCTTAGATTTTATAGTAATCTATTGAACAAGACTTAAAGTGATTTATTGTATTTTGTAATTTTTTACTGTAAAATTAAAAAAAAACGATGGTTTAAGTTGCATGCAATTTATTAAAAGCACACGATCATTTCCAATTCATGTTACCAATTTTTAAACAAGAAATACTAATAAATTAAAAACATCAATGCATAGATCATGTGAATGAAAATGTGCAGGTCAAATGTCAGCTAAAATTATGCATAAAATTTCCTCCCAAAGCATTGTTCTTCATACTATATCCTGAGTGCAGCTACAAAACTATAGGAACAAAAGCAAAATAGTAGCAAGATGAAAAGATATGAACCCGACGTGAATCAAACACACCACTAGTTGTTGTAGTCTTTTAAACTTTGCAACAAAGCAAAGATGTGGTGTATACTTTGTCACTATGATCAAGAAAAGTTCTGGAACTGCTTATGCATTTAGAAACATGCATAAGCAATACATAAAAGTCATATTTTTTCCATGAACAAAATGTGAAAGTCAAAATTTTATCAACTAGTTGATAAAGTCTTATAAACTTTGCAATGAAGCAAAGATGTTATATTGGTTGTAGCTGGAATTTCCATGGTCAAGTTGTCTTAGCATGAGTTGTATCAATTACAGGTGCATCCGCATGTTCTTTGGTATGTGGTTGCATCTGGATAGAAAATAAATGCACTTTGTGTCAGCGAGCATTTGTAAAAAGTAAAGGACGATAACTGTAAAATGAACAATGTAGAAACACTCTCATGTATACAACAATACATGAACATTGGCTCATATTTCTAAAGTGGTGTGAGAAATTTTTTCCCATATGTTGTTCTTTAACATAACATTTGTGCAAGTGTGGAGAGCTTGATTTGTTCAAGCAATGTACTAGGATTCTTGTAGATTTGTGAAATGAATAATTCATGTATATCCTATTTGTATGCAACAGTTCATGAGCACTATTGTATAGCTTTGAAGGAAGAAATAGGATGGAAAGCTAAAAGCTAGCAGACATGTGTTGTTTCGCCACATTGTTAAAGATGTGATATTGAAAAATAGACAAAGTCCAACATCGATGAAAGGAAACATTTAATGTTGATTAGAGAGAACATGATTTAAAATTCAATATTTTAAATTAGGATAGGCCTAGTTTATAATGTAACATTTAAAATTGAGCATGACAAAGCCTAATATTTATAATTAGATGCCTTTATTCAAATACTTTGACAGTATTTGAAACAATTGTCAAAAGTAATAACATTGTAATAATTTGGTATTGAGACAAACATCAAGCATGATTTATCATTTTTCCATACATAGTCATGGAGTGCAATGTCCCCATTCAAATAAATGCATAGCAGGACAATTCCGTCAATCCTACTAGTTCCCTAAGTTGGATGGATACATTTGGAATTTTAATAAGGGAGCTAATAAATTATGTTTATACATTAGAATGGGATAAATATTTAATAATGTATCTTATTAAATAAATACAAGAGAAAATTTAAGTGGCAATGGAGCATGGAGACACATGGAGACTATGGGGTCCACACAAGCTAGAAATTTGGACCACATGGCATCCTCCTCTTGCAATTTCAAATCCATGGGAAGCATAAAGGTTCTTGGATGAGTTATAAGGCTAATACACCTGGCCATATGCATCATAGGTCGAATTTTGGAGGAAATGCAACTTACATGGGAGAGGAAGAGTCATTTTGGAGCTAGTGAGACACTTGGATTAGATACCCTAGCTCTATGACAACAATGATGAAGATGTTATGACACATATGACAAAGATCAGATATGAAGGATGAAATTTGACGTATCTGACATGTCAGGTCGAAATAGAGCATCCAATAGAGCTCTCATGTGAGTTGGGGAAGCTCAATGGGCTCCAACTCAAATTTGGGGAAGGTGGAAGGCTAGGAAAGGGAGGACACATGGCAAAGCATGAGCACACACCCTATTTTGAATTGGCTTGAATTTGTGGATGGATTGGGAACATTAGAAGGAAAAGTATGTTTATAAATTACAGGAAACAACCAAGAGAAGGGATTTTGATCATTTGATAAATTGTCATTTGTGAATCGTGAGAGCTAGTGGATGGCTAGTTTTCTTGCCTTAACCAATTTCGAGGGTGAAAGATTCCCATACAAGTTGGTGTTTGGAGAGGACACTCAGTTATTTCATGGAGATTTAATGGATTCTTATTTATATGTGTAATCTATAGGACAACATGTGGATTCTTCTATTGCAACACTCTCTATCAACCATTTCCAGTTTTCTTTGCATATTCATGCTCGTGGAGGGATTGCGCCTTGGGTGAGATCATGTACTCTTTGGGAGAGATATTCCTAATATATTTATGATTGTAATCCATTAAATATGCTCATTTATTCATTCTCATAAATTTTCAAGTCGAAATACCCAATATTTGTATGTCAAAATGACTTGTAATGAGCAAACAATGACCATTTCCATTCTGTTTTGATATATGCTACGATAATGCTTATTATTTTGAATGGAGGAATGTATATATGATAAATGTATGATTAATGGACTATAATTAATGTGTATTTCATGTCTCATGTTAAGCACTTAAGCATTGGAATCCGTTTTACTCATTTTTATTGCATTGGGAGAAGATTTGGTGCATTTTCCCAAGGGTCGAAATTGGGATTTGGGAGTTGTTTTGGAAAGAGTCATAATAGAATGTATAAAATGAAACATGATACATATTAGAATTTAAAAATGTCCCTTACACATCCCATACCTATTTTCATGAATTCGAGTGAATTTGGGACCATTTGAGAAGCCATTTCCGACAATTACCTAGGGGGAATTGGAGCCCCAATTTGCTAGTAAAGGATCCTACTTTGAACATACCATTAAAAAAGTTTTAAGAAGTAATTTGGATGTAATAAAACATTCATGAAAATCATATTTAAGTTCTAATATCAATCATGTACCTTCTGAGAAAATTTGGGAGCATTTGGGTCAATCTGGAGGTCTATACATCAAAACTAGTTAAGGTCGAAATTGGGGAAAAAGTGAAAAAATTGCTCATTTCATGAAGTTTCAAAAAGGGACATTACAAGTGGTATAAAATAATGGTCTTGGAACCTGATGGTATTAACAAGGATTCAAGAAATAAGCCACCACCCTTGTATCCTGAATTTGAAGGTGTTTTTGTTGAAGAAGAAGAAGTAGTAGAAGAAGAGGTACATTCTATTGAAACTATGACTAGTGAGGGGAAGGAATACACTAATCATGGAAAGGTGGAATATATTAAAATCATACAATATCTCTTTGATTACATAACCAAGAACATGAACCGACAACTTATGAAAGGATTTGAATTGTTGGTTAGCCAATTTGGAAGCAAATTAGGAGTAATGGGAGATGACAATAGTTCACAATCAGAAGAAAAGAAGACAATGGGTGAGCATATTTTTTCAAGAACATGAACCCATAATAAACCCCGTGAATTTCAGAGCACCCCAAGGCCTACTGCACCTAAATTTATTGTACCCAAAGAATATCCTAACATTCAATTTGAACTTGCTACAATGGAAAAAGAATGGGATAAATTGGATGAAGATTGTAAAAGAAGTGTACCATTTGATCAATACTTTCTTGCTGCAAACAAACTCAAAAAGAAGGAAGATAATAAGTCTCTATACAAAAAAAGACTTAAATTTTTCCATTAGTAAAGTGCCACTCCATACTTTTGATGGTTCCTCTCAAAGTTCTGCTAACATTTGGGTGCAAAAATTAGATGTGTATTTTCAGTTGAACCCAATGGTGGAAGAAGATGCCTTAAAATGGTCATATTGAACTTCGAAGGAGATACCAATGACTGGTGGTTTCATGGCCTAAAGAATTTGGGTCATGATTAGGTTAACACATATGGAGAATTTATTGACAGGGTACTAGAGAGATTTGAGCAAAAAGATCCTGAATTGTCTTTCAAAGAACTAGCACAATTGAAGCAAGTTGGGACCTTGACTGATTATATGATGGAATTTCAAAAATTATCAGTCAAGGTGGATGATGTGTATATGGGAAGGTTAGTATTTCTATTCACTGAAGGTTTTTTTGAACCCTTAAATTTTTTTTTCAAATCCCACAAGCCCACTACATTAAAAGATGCAATGAGCTAGACTAGAGATCTCCAAAATGTGCTTCCTAGAACAAGATTTCCTCCCAAGCCTAAATTCAAATTTGAAAAGAAGCCTTGGAAAAGAGTTGCACATGATAAGAAGCCTTTGTAAAGAGATTCAATTGAAAATAATAAGAAATAAGGACTAAACATGGATGAACTTCGAAGAAAAAAATTGTGCTTCACATGCTTTCAACCATGGACACTAGGGCATAAATGCATTAAGGGAAAAGCCCAATACGTATAAGTATTTTCTAATAATGATGAGTACGAAGGGGGTATGTATGAAGAAAGACATAATTCAGATCAAGAGGAAGCATACGAGACAACAGTTGAAGAAGAAAAACAAGAAGAAAATCAGCCTTCATCGGACAAAGCAAGAATGACAGTACTTTGAGCAGTGCCTCGCTATCACACTATTCGATGCAAGAGCATGGTATTAGGACAAAGAGCTTCAGTTTTGGTAGATGGAGAAGCCACACATAAATTCATTGATGCAGATCTGGTAGAGAAAAGGAAGATACATACTGAACGATTCGATGGCTTCACAGTTTTCATTCCCGGTCACAACACAATGCAGTGCAAAACATCGGTTCCAAAGTTGCAAGTCATAGTAGGTAACTATACTTTTGTTAATAGTTTTTATGTGGTTGATGTTGCTGATACTAATGTGGTTTTGGGAGTGCAATTCCTGTATTATATAGAGGAGCATACAGTAAATTATCAAATTCTTGAGATGAAATTTCAAGATTCGAAAGGTGTATTAAGGGTTGTGAGAGGGCAACACACTTACCCAATTCAAGTAGTGACTTGCAATAGTATGAGATCTATATTGAGGCATGGGGACATAGAATGGGCTGCTGAATGTCATATCACATCTCCCAATCCAAACATAAAGGTTTTATAACACCCAAAGGAGATAGAGAAATTATTGAAAAAGTATGAAAATGTTTTTAGAGATCTTCCACATGGTAGACCACCTGATAGGGGGGTTGAGCACAACATTGTTTTGGAGGAGGGGACTCCACCCATTTAGATACCACCTTATAGACATCCCAAGATATTCAAAGATGAGATTGAGAAGGCCATCCAAGAACTCTTAGAGTTGGGACTCATTAGACCAAGCTCTAACCCTTATGCTTCTTTAGTAGTGTTGGTAAAGAAAAAAGATGGAACCTTGAGGATGTGTATAGATTTTAGAGCTTTGAACAAGAAGACCATCAAGAATAGGTATCATATTCCTAGTATTTATGAGCTCATGGATGAGCTATTTGGAGCCAAATATTTCTCCAAAATTGACCTTAGATCAGGTTATCACCAAATTCTAATGAAGGAAGAAGATGTGCAAAATACTGCTTTTTGATGTCATTATGGTCACTTTGAGTTTCTTGTTATGCCATTTGGGTTAACCAATGCTAATGTTAGAAAGAAGGACCACAAATCAATAACAAATATACAGTTAAATCATTAAACAAGATGCAAAACACATTAAACACATTACAAAGAGACATCGATATAACGTGGTTCACCGAAACGATGGGCTACATCCACAAAGAAATTGCCAGTCCTTTTATTATAGTCCCGAAAGATGAAGGGATACAACTTGCAGCAAAACCGCTACACTTCCTCTTCACGCTCTCATAGTCTCTCTCACACAATCACAGAGATTGTTTACAATGCAATAATACCATACACAACCGTGTTACAATGCTTTATTTTATAGGGGTAAATACCATGGGAAAATACTACGGTTAACCCAATACCATGGGTCCGAAAAACTATTGGTCAACACATATCCCAAAAAATTTACTCGGGGGCTCCGCCCCTAAAGCCCCTTTTTTGGGGCGCTGCCCCAAACCCCAAGGCAGGGGGAATGAGCGTACAATATACTTGGGGTACAAAAACAACTGAATAATATCTCTAGATCTGGAAGATCAGGCTCCACAACCAACATGCTCCAACCACATTTCAAGCATGCATGAATAGAATCTTTTGCAAGCAGCTTATAAGGTTTGTTTTGGTCTTCTTTAATGATAATCTCATTTACAGTAAAACTTGGGAAGAGCACTTGCAACATCTAGAGGTTGTGTTGAAAACTTTGCAAGATCGGTCCTTGTTTGCTAAGATGTCTAAATGTGAATTTGGGATGAAGGAACTATTGTATCCTGGGCACATTATTGGGCAAGGAGGAGTGAAAGTACACATGGAAAAAATCAGGGCTATCTTAGAATGACCATCGCCAAAAAACATCACCGAATTAAGAGGCTTCATTGGAATATGCACCTATTATAGAAAGTTTGTGAAAGGGTTCTCCAAGTTGACTTCTCCACTCACTGATTTGACTAAGAAGGATGCTTTCAAGTGGAAAGAAGAGGTTGAAAAGGAATTCCAAAAAATGAAAGAGGTAATGAGTAGTTGTCCCATACTTGCATTACCTGATTTTTCTAAGCCTTTTGTTGTTGAATGTGATGCTTCAGGTGAAGGAATAGGGGCTGTCCTAAAGAACGGCCAAAACCCTATGGCCTTTGAGAGCAGAAAGTTGCAGCCTAATGAAAAAATTTACTCCATATATGACAAAGAAATGTTGGCCATCATGCATGCATTAGCCAAGTTTCGACAATACTTGGTAGGAAACAAGTTTGTGGTGAAAACTGACCACAATAGTCTAAGGTACTTCCTCACCCAAAAGGATCTAAATGAAAGGCAACAAAAGAGGGTAAGCAAGATTTAAGCTTATGATTTTGATATTGAATATGTGAAAGGGAAGAATAACATTGTAGCAGATGCATTATCTCGAAGACATTCTTTTTCTCTCATGGACATTGCTAAAGATTGGAAAAATATGTTACTAGTTAAATATGCCAAAGATAAATTTGCTTGTGATGTGTTAGATGGAATCAAGGGGGATGATAACTATAGGATTATGAATGGGCTGATATATTATAAGGGAAGAATTCAATTGGTTCAAGATTCAAAGCTCAAGTACAAAATTTTGCAAGAAGCACATGATTCCCTACTAGCTGGCCATCCGAGGATCTTCAAAACTTATAGGAAATTGAGGAAAATATTGTTTTGGAAGGGGATGAAGGAAGATGTACAGAAATATGTGAATGAATGTAAGGTATGTCAGCAAAACAAATCAGAACTTACATTCCCAACTGGTTTATTGCAACCATTGCCAATTCCAGAGCAAAAATGGGACAATATCTCAATGGATTTCATCACCGGTTTGCCCAAATCTTAGGGTAAGGATTGCATATATGTAGTAGTGGATAGATTGAAAAAATTTGCTCATTTCTTTGCTGTTACATCATATTTTAGTGCTGCACAAGTGGCTGATATTTTTTTCAAAGAAATCTTTAGATTGCATGGGCTCCCCAAGAGCATTGTAAGTAATAGAGATAGTAGATTCATGAGTGCTTTTTGGAAAGAAATTTTTAGATTGGTGGGCACTCAGTTGAATCCAAGTACAAGATATCATCCACAAACTGATGGAAAAATATAGAGGGTGAATCAATGGTTGTAAGGGTACCTAAGAAACTATGTGGGAGAGCAGCAAAAAGCATGGGCAAAATGGCTACACTTGGTTGAGTTCTGCTACAACACCACTTTCCATATGTCAATAGGGATATCTCATTTCAAATAATTATATGGCTATGATGCACTTACCTTTTTTGAGATAATATTTGGTGATAGCAGAGCTCCAAAAGCTAAAGATTGGGTGGAATAGAGATAAGAAATTTTAAAGCTATTGAAAGACAATTTGTAGGTTGCCCAAAATAAACAAAAACAATATGCAAATAGACATAGAGAAGAAAGGACCTTTTAGGTTAATGATTTAGTATATTTGAGGTTTCAGCCATACAAACAAACATCTCTAAAAAATAATGGGTTAGAAAAGCTAAAACCAAGATACTATGGCCCATACAAGATAGTTCGGAAGATTGGGGAAGTAACATATGAATTGGAACTTCCAGAAGGGAGTAAAATCCATAATGTATTTCATATTTCTTGTCTCAAAAAGGATATTGGTTAGAAAATTGTCACTTCAGAAATACTTCCTCCTTTGGATGATGAAGGCGAACTCACACTTGTTCCGGAAAAGATTTTGAAGACAAGGGAAAGGAGATTGAGAAGCAGAACTATCAAACAATACTTAGTACAATGGAGGGATCTACCAAGTGAAGATGCCACATGGGAAGAGGAGAAGATTTTGAAACATCCAAATATGAAATTTCTTGAGGACAAGCAATATTGGACGGGGAGGAATGTAATGTCCCCATTCAAATAAATGCATAGCAAGACAATTCCATCAATCCTACTAGTTCCTTAGGTTGGATGGATACATTTGGAATTTTAATAAGGGAGCTAATAAATGATGTTTAGACATTAGAATGTGATAAATATTTAATAATGTAGCTTATTAAATAAATACGAGAGAAAATTGAAGTGGCAATGGAGCATGGAGACACATGGAGACTATGGGACCCACATAAGCTAGAAATTTGGACCACATGGCATCCTTCTCTTGCAATTTCAGATCCATGGGAAGCCTAGAGGTTCTTGGATGAGTTAGAAGGATAATAAACTTGGCCATATACATGATAGGTCAAATTTTGGAGGAAATGCAACTTACATGGGAGAGGAAGAGTCATTTTGGAGCTAGTGAGACACTTCGGACTAGATTCCCTAGCTATATGACAACAATGATTAAGATGCTATGACAACTATGACACAAATCAGATCTGAAGGCTGAAATTTGACATATCTGACATGTTAGGTTGAAATAGAGCATCCAAGAGAGCTCTCATGTGAGTTGGGGAAGCTCAATGGGCTCCAACTCAAATCTGGCGAAGGTGGAAGGCTAGGAAAGGCAGGACACATGGAAAATCATGAGCACACACCCTAATTCGAATTGGCTTGAGTTTGTGGATGGATTGGGAACCTTAGAAGGCTAAGGATGTTTATAAAATACATTAAGAAACCAAGATAAGGGTTTTTTATCATTTGAGAAATTGTTATTTGTGAATTGTGAGAGCTAGTGGATGATTAGTTTTCTTCCTGTTGCAGCTGCAACTGTTCTTCCCAAACTTTTAAATTTTGGGCCCCTCCTCATCATTTAGAATTGCGTTGGTTTCATTTGATCCATAAATGTTTGGTCTCGTTCTAACTTTGGTTGATTCTGAAGATGAATTTGTGACTTGTTTTTAGAGAATGCTTGTGTTAAGATTTTGTTGTGGGTCACGGGATTGAATTCGGATTGCTAGCTGGAAACTCGTCAGATCAATTGCCCTTTGAGCAAACCGTTGTCTCTGAGGTGAAACAGTTTGACCTTTGCTGATTTTGAGTTTTCTAAACACTTAAGTTTTCTTATGATCGGGCGTCATTTTTATGTTAAATCGGTGGCTGATAGCCTTTTCTCGTCCGCCATTGCGGCCCCCAATCCGATTTTCCATCCAAAGTGGGAATTGCCCCGACTGCCGATGTGCGTTAACTTTTCCGTCACATGTTCGAAGCCTTCTCTCTTCCGCCGTTGCGGCTGGGAAAGCCTTTTACCTTCCGATGTCTAAACCTGGCTGACTTCCGATCTAAAGTTTTCCCGCCCGCGTCGCGTGTCTTCAACCTTCCCTTCCGCCGTTGCGGCTCTCAAAGTCATTGAGCTTCCAAAAGGGAAAGCCGTCCGACTTCCGATTCAAGGTTTTCCCTCCCACCGTCGAGTGCTTGTAGCCTTTCCTCGTCCACCGTTGTGGCTAGTCGAAGCCTTTGACTTTCGACGTCCGTATCCTTCCGACTTCCGCCTTGGTGCAACGGGCTGTTTTCTTGTGGAATTGTCGCTCAATCAGTAGAATCTGATGCTGTGTTTTGAAACGCCATTCCAATGAATGATGCTTGTCGATTGGTTACAGGTTGGTTCGGGAGATCGGTCAAACTGCCGTGGCATGGAGGAAGATGGACAGTTTGGTAGAAGCAAGGCCGAAACTAGCCGGATCACAGGAAAAGGACAAAATGAACGGTGATAGAGGAGCAGCTCTGAAAATTCCAGCAGTATTCAGCCAATCACGAGCATGCGAGATAGAGGAATATGAAGCATCGAGGAACTGAAGGGTCAGGCGTTTGGGGGGAATCCCAAGCGGTCTGCAGTGGTAGTTTAAATATTTGAAAGTAGAACTGAGAGGGGGCTTTTTCCCTAAAAAAATTTGTAAAACATTTTGCTTGTAAGAGGAACTACTTCGTTTTACAATCAGAAGTTGCAACTTTTGCCTGCTGGAGAGAGCGAAATGTGGAATGTATTAATGCGACTGAATGAATAATGTTGAAGAGGAACTATTTTGTTTTCAGCTATGTTTCATTTACTGTGAGAGTGTTTGACTTCCTGAACCTACGTTCTTGTTGAATGTTCTTCAGTATATTTTATGATGTTTTCCACTGTGAGTAATAAGTGTTGTTCATAAGACGATTGGCTATCTGGTTGTTTAAATATCTGTAGTTGTTCATGTGTCTTGAAAGAAGTAGCAGCTATCTGTAAATTTTCATAATGCATGTACAAAATGTATTACTCACCAATAAGTGATAATTCATCTCCCTAGGGATAGTTTAGCTAATTAGTTTATTTTCTTGTCGCTTGTGATTTGAATGCTTGTGAGCCTTAAGATGAGAGGTAAGAACCTACGCATCACATTGTGACTGCTCGTATTTTCATCACCCTGCATTGTTAATTAGGCACTTGCATTTCATATTTTAAGTCAAAATACCAAAAACTCGGTGGACGGGGCCGCAACCGGTAAACCCTTTGTTTGCTACTTTGACCTACGGTAGCCGGACCGCAAGCCGGACGGATTCCCTATACCAAACAGTCAACGGTCTAGTTGGGAACGTTGATTGGGGAGAATCCCTTACTGTTGCTGCCTGCCAATTTTGGGGCCTCAACAGTTTTGGCACTAGAAGGAGGGCCGCCAGTGCATGGCTGGCCTAGGAAACCCGTTTTCCCGAGAATATTCCACCGGTAACAGTTCTGAAAGCAGTGGGTTTCATAATCCAATTTCGGAATAAAGAGAACATCTATATTTTGTTGGTAACGAAATTGTTAATGATATGAGAAGGCATACCAGGGCATACGTAAAGAAGATTGGAGGATTGCCAATCATCCCTGAATTGCCCAGAAGAGAGTATAAAAAGAAAGATCGTCCTGTAACAGAAGACTCAGTGTTGGTGGGAGACTGGGAAGAGCTTGTAGAATCTGCTTTACAAGAGGTTGTACTACCTTTGAACCAAGAAGGCCCAGAGACCCCTCACAGTTTTCCTGCTCATACTCCAGTTGGTTCACCTCCTCACTCCCCACCCAGACTCATGGCAGGAGTAAATGCTAATCCACCACCTAACCCACCTAATCCGCCTCCTGCATGGAGAGCCATATCACTATTAAACCTTAGACCTCCTTTACATGACCTACCTCAAGCCTTTGACAAGATGTTGCCAAAGTTTGATCCCAATGAGAAAATACTAGTAGATGATCACCTACAAAGCTTTTACTTGGCAATTGAGGGATTAAGGGCCGGGGAACATGAAGACGTGGTATGCAGACTGTTCCCGCATACCCTTAAAGGAGCCGCAGCATCATGGTACTTTGGATTGCCTACTAACTCTATCCCTGATTGGGATACCTTCGAAAGAATTTTCAGAAGTAAGTATGCAACTCAGAAAACTCATGCAGCTCTCATGAAAGGGTTGTGCGCGTTGAAGAAAGAAAGAAAAGAAAAAGTGCACAGTTTCACTCAAAGGTTTGCAACATATCTCAAGAACTTCTCTGAAACAGATAAGCCTTCAGACAAAGTTCTTATTGAATACTATACTTCAGCTTTAGGCCCTGATTTGGCCATGTTTGCCAAAGGCAGGGCCAAGCCTACTCTGACAGAAACCTATGAAGAAGCAGAAGTGGTGGAAGCTGAAAGAGAGAGCATTGAAGACTATCCAGAACAGTCTGGAGAGAAAGGTACAGGAAGAAAAGCCTTATTGTTTACCAAGCCTAAGGAAGAAAAGTCTCCAGATTTGGAAAATATGGCCAAAATGATGCATAAGCTTTCCAATAAAATCATAGCTATGGAGAAAGAAAAGGAAGCACAAAAGTTTTATAAGCCATATTATAAGAAAAGAGAGGATAACCACCAGTCTCAACCTCCTCCTCACAATACTGCATCTATGAACTTAACAGAGGTAGGCTTGGATAATTTTTGCACATTCCACCAACAGCCACACTCTGAGAAGAATTGTCCGCAGTGGATAAATTCGATGACGTTGGTCATGAATCAGTTGTTAGATTCTAGATTGACAGAAGAGGGAAATGAAGAAAGAAAGGAAAATTCTGCTTCCACGTCTACTAAAGAACAGGAAGAGGAAACCATGGCTTTATGGAATTCTGTCTCATTATTTGATGCTGAATAAGAAAAGACTCAGGGGTGTAAAGACGTTATGGAAACCAACGTAGCCACGAGGAGCCAAGGGACGGTTAAGGAAGACAGTCTTATACTCCCAAAGATTAAGAGACTGCAGAGAAATGTTAAGAAGAGATTTCAAGAAAAATATTTGGCTGATAAAATTCTAGAGTTCACTGTCACCAGCCAAGATCCTAGGCAGAGTGACGCACAGGCCAAGCCCAGTGAAGAAAATGCTGGAAAACCCCATCCCATTGAGCAGCCGATGGATTATGACATTGTGGAGGATTTAAAGAAGATAAACACGACTGTTCCACTATTCGAAATGTGTAAAGTGCCTCAACAAAAGGAAAGACTGTTGAAAGCACTTGAAGCATCGGATGAGAAGCTGCCCGCTAGCAACCAACCTCAGGAAGAGGAAGAAATTGGAGAAACCAGCGTTGGAGGTAAGTCTAAAAGCAAACATCCACCTTTCCTCCTCACATTTGAAATTTTCAATCATAATGTACATAACTGCTTGGTAGACTCAGGGGCGTCAGTAAATGTTATGTCCATATCAGTCTCTAAAAAGATCAATGGGCAGCCTAAGCCATCCACGTGGAGGGTGGTTCAATTGGACATAATGGATGTAAAGGTAATTGGTGAGCTGGAAGATGTCCTAGTCCGTCTGGCATCTAATGACAAAGTATGCCAAGTTATTAACATCATGGTGGCTGATATACCAGATGCTTACGGTCTCGTCCTGAGCAGAGATTGGTCGGCCAAATTGAATGGATATTTCTCCTCAGATTGGTCGCATCTGTGGTTTCCATACAAAGGAATTCCAAACCAGATCAAGATTTTAAGAGAGCCTCACATGAAGTACAATGTTACTCAGCTGGAGGAGAAGAATGTACCCGTGGATTCTGTATTGGGAAACTATTTTATTGAGTTGGAACCAGGTAATTACCAAGCAGAAGAAGCCAGCAACACATCTGATACCCAGCTTGATCTCCTTCGATTCTCACAGGCTGATGAGATTGACTGTAAAATAGTAGACTTAGCAGTAGGAGTAGATTCATTTTCAGTAGTTAATGATTTGTGGACTTTATTTTTTGATGGCTCTAAGACATTAGAAGGGTCAGGGGCTGGCTGTGTCCTGATCGACCCACAGAAGAATAAACATTTCCTTTCATGTAGATTAGAGTTTGAGTGTAATAATAATACAGCTGAGTACGAAGCACTGGTGCAGGGACTAAAGAAGGCAATTGAATTAAAGGTAAGTAATCTAAAAGTTTTTGGGGATTCTGAAATTATTGTGAAACAAATCCGGAATTAGATACATTGTATTTCTCCCCACTTAAAAGCTTACCAGAATGAGGTATGGGATTTGCTGAAATATTTTAATGCATTTAACATTATTTCAATTCCAAGAATAAAAAACACAGCTGCTGATCTATTGGCCACATCAGCTGCTAGACTCGTACCCACTAATAATCGATGCTCTGCCGAACTGCTTTTCAGGCCCTCTATACCTGATATGATTATGAACCTACGAGTGTTCGATGATGACCAGCAGATCATAGACTGTTTAACGAATGATGAGGTGTTTAAAGGAGCGATCATAGACGATGAAGAGCATCAGGCTGAGATGAAATACGATAATTTCATTCCTAAAGGAGTCAGAACGTTGGAAAAAATGTTCGATTTAAATGAAAAATTCAGAAGACCACCCAACGTAAAGACCCACAGCTCATCGCTACAGTTCGAGCTGATAAATTTGGGGACTGAAATGGCTCCTAAGTTCGTGAATCTCGGCAAATGTTGTTCGCCAACAGAAAGAGACAAATTCATCAGTCTATTTAAACAATATAAAGATGTTTTTGCATGGACGTACGAAGATTTGAAAACGTATGACACCAACATCATCAAGCATGTCGTTCCCATTAAAGCAGGCGTCAAACCATATCAGCAACCTTTGAGAAAAATGCATCCGAAATTGGAACCGCTGATTCAAAGTGAAGTGAAGAAGTTATTGGACGCAAGAATCATCTTCAAAGTCAGACACTCTGAGTGGGTATCAAATCTGGTACTGGTAAGGAAAAAGTCTGGAGAAATCAGACTCTGCGTGGATTTCAGGAACTTAAACCGTGCATTAGATAAAGATAACTATCCTGTGCCACCCATGGAGCAGCTGCTATAGATGGTTTCAGGTTCTGAACTGTTTTCATTATTAGATGGTTTCTCTGGCTACAATCAAGTATTAGTAGCCGAAGAAGACAGATTAAAGACAACGTTCAGAACTAAATGGGGAACCTTTGCCTATAGAAGGATGCCTTTTGGGCTGATTAATGCTGGAGCGAAATTTCATAGGGCTATGGACATAGCTTTCCGCAGATTGATTGGATGAACTGCTGTAGTGTACCTTGACGACATTATAATATTCTCGAAGAAAAGAGAAGAGCACGCGTTTCACTTAAAGCAGATTTTCGAACGATGCCGGAAATATGGCATCTCCCTCAATCCTAAGAAATGTGTGTTCATTGTCACGGAAGGCAAGTTGCTGGGTCACATAGTTTCGAAGAGAGGAATCTCTATAGATCCAGGAAGAATCAAGGCCATTGAACAAATCCCCTTGCCCCACAATAAGAAAGGGATGCAGTTTTTTATGGGAACTATAAACTTCGTGCGAAGATTTGTCCCTGATTTTGCTCAGATTGTTAAGCCACTGCAGCAGATGGTGAAACAAAATGCACAATTTAAGTGGACTGAAATTGAAAAGAATGCTTTCAGTAAAATCAAGACTGCTGTTACACATGCGCCCTCCCTGAAAATCCCAGACTTTGATAAAGACTTTATTCTGTATACATTTGCATCCGATGATTCACTGGAAGCTGTGCTCACCCAAAAGGAAGAAGGGGGGGATGAATTCCCAATATCCTTTATGAGTACTGGTCTACAAGGGGCTGAATTAAACTACCCAGCCATTGATAAGCAAGATTACGCAGTATTTAAGGAAGTGAAGCAATTCAGGCCTTATATATTAAAAAATCGAACCAAGGTAATAGTCCCCTACCCAGCTGTAAGATCCCTTCTCATACAGAAAGAGTTAGGAGAAAGAAGTGGCAACTGGGTAACAACTCTTCAAGAATACGACCTTGAATTCAAGCCATCCTCTATAGTGAAAGGTCAAGGGTTGTGCAAATTGATGACCGAAAGCGGGAACAACGAAGAGCAAGCATGGGAGGATGAGGTTGAATTACATGTAATGGATGTATGTCCTTTGTTTACAGCTCCTGAGTCTTGGTATAGAGACCTTGTACATTACCTGCAGTCAGGGCTGTTGCCAGAACATTGGAATTCCAAACAAAGAAGAGCTCTGCGTCTTAAATCGACCTCCTATCAACTTGTTGAAGGAGTATTATTCAGAAAGAATTATGACGGGGTTCTCCTCAGATGTCTAGAAAAAGAAGATGCGAAGAAAGTAATGTCAGAATTACATGACGGTCCTGCTGGGGGACATTATTCAGGAGACACTAT
>LPNX010525582.1:366631-431429 GCA_001517045.1 Pseudotsuga menziesii | reverse complement strand
CTATTGGCCTACACTCTTCAAGGATGCACATGCACATGTCAGGAAATGTGATATTTGCCAAAGGTGTGGTGGGAGACAGCCTAAAGCAGCAGCACCCCTAAAGCTTGTGATGATCACGGAACCATTCGAGCAATGGGGGCTAGATATTATTGGAGAAATAAAACCGAATTCCTCCCTGCAGCACAAGTACATTCTTACTACGACTGATTATTTCACTCGCTGGGTCAAAGCTATCCCACTGCGCAAGATAAATGAAGACGAAGTCATCAGCTTCCTACAAGATCATATCATGACTAGGTTTGGAGTTCCAGTTTCGTTAGTATTTGATAATGCTAAATACTTTTCATCAATTAAATTGACTGCATTTGCTCATGATAAAGGGATAAAATTGCATTATTCGGCTAATTATTATCCACAAGGAAATGGCCTGGCTGAATCCTCTAACAAAAATCTGATTAGGATTTTAAAGAAGACTGTGGTAGAAAACCAGAGGAGTTGGCACTCAGCATTACCAAATGCCCTTTGGGCTGATAGAGTCACCCCCAAGTCCGCGATTGGAGTGTCTCCATATACCCTTGTCTATGGTAAAGAAGCCATCCTTCCTCCCAATATCATGCTACCATCTTCCATGCTAGCTCAAGAGTCTAGGGGGTCAGGTGATGAAGTTTTACAAATAAGAATATATAATCTCCTGAAAGCAGAGGAGGCCAGATCTAAAGCCAAAGAACGCTTTAAGCTACAACAAGAGTCAGTTAAGAGATGGTTTGACAAGCATAAAGCTGGGACAAAAGAATTTGAAGTAGGAGACTTAGTCCTCAAATGGTACCACCCCCATGATGAAAAAGGAAAGCATACCAAGTTCCAACAGTTGTGGGTAGGCCCTTTTCAGATTGCAGCCAAGCTTGGTCCTTCTACTTACAAGTTGCAAGATCTGTAGGGGTGGTAGGAGAACCTACCAGTAAATGGTTTGGTTCTCAAGCCTTATTTTTCCTGAGCTTGTTTGAATTCTTCTGTCTTGTATATAAATAATTCATCTGGCTGTCTTTTGAGTCATTTTTTTAGTTTGTTTTGTTGATTTCAATAAAGGGTGCAAACCTGCGGTTGCATGGGGAACATCCGAAATTTCTGGGTTTGATAAACATTTTGGTATCGGACTGTGTGTTGCTGTTTATATGAAAGAACTTCTTCCAGTTTAGTAGTTTTCTCGAATAGCTCCGTGTGCATTGAAGTCCTGCTTAACCCCTGTGAAATAAACCGGATTCAAAGAGTCCGAAATACTATGTTGAGGCTCCATCCACGTCACACTTAAAATGTCTAGGGGATGACAGCAGAGGACCCATGGAAAGAAGCAAGGTGAACAATATATTAAATATAAATGATCCCATGCCAAGAAATGAATGCCAAAAGGCAGATAAGAATCAAAGAACTCCTATGAAAAGCATCATACATCAAAGCAGATGCTGAATCATAAGTACTAAATTGCCGAAAGATCCTCTCCGTCTGTGAGCTTAAACTTGAAGTACACCACTCACACAAAAGGACACTATGGGATAAAGGATCCTGAATTAAAATTCAGTAAGAAAGGCATGTAAGCAAACTCATATGAAAAGGGAAAAAAGTCCAAAAGCACAAGAAAAAGTGTTAAAATGGCATGGGAATGAGGAACAAACGAATATTTATGTTTACCATATGCTACAATCCTGTGGTGTCCAAAGCTATTAGCCACCTGAAGACAAAGGTAATAATGAAACTCATCCTCTGGCCTCAGCATAGTTATCTAGACTTGACGATTCTGGTTTCCACTCTCCCTAATTGGACTGTCATCAATGATTAAGGGTACACACTTCTGTCATTTGAGAAATCCATATTGCTGGAAGAATTCAATATGATGCTTTTGTTGTTAAATAGTCTGTCACTCAAAGGTTAATCACCTAGAGATCTAGGTTCACCAGGTAATCGCCAATTGTTGCAGCTGCAACTGTTCTTCCCAAACTTTTAAATTTTGGGCCCCTCCTCATCATTTAGAATTGCGTTGGTTTCGTTTGATCCATAAATGTTTGGTCTCGTTCTGACTTTGGTTGATTCTGAAGATGAATTTGCGACTTGTTTTTAGAGAATGCTTGTGTTAAGATTTTGTTGTGGGTTGCGGTATTGAATTCGGATTGCTAGCTGGAAACTCGTCAGATCAATTGCCCTTTGAGCAAACCGTTGTCTCTGAGGTGAAACAATTTGACCTTTGCTGATTTTGAGTTTTCTAAACACTTAAGTTTTCTTATGATCGGGCATCATTTTTATGTTAAATCGGTGGCTGATAGCCTTTTCCCGTCCACAGTTGCGGCCCCCAATCCGATTTGCCATCCGAAGTGGGAATTGCCCCGACTGCCGATGTGCGTTAACTTTTCCGTCACATATCCGAAGCCTTCTCTCTTCCACCGTTGTGGCTGGGAAAGCCTTTTACCTTCCGATGTCTAAACCTGGCTGACTTCCGATCTAAAGTTTTCCCACCCGCGTCGTGTGTCTTCAGCCTTCCCTTCTGCCGTTGCGGCTCTCAAAGTCATTGAGCTTCCGAAAGGGAAAGCCGTCCGACTTCCGATTCAAGGTTTTCCCTCCCACCGTCGAGTACTTGTAGCCTTTCCTCGTCCGCCGTTGCGGCTAGTCGAAGCCTTTGACTTCCGATGTCCATATCCTTCCGACTTCCGCCTTAGTGCAATGGGCCGTTTTCTTGTGGAATAGTCGCTCAATCGATAGAATCTGATGCTGTGTTTTGAAATGCCATTCCAATGAATGATGTTGTCGATTGGTTGCAGGTTGCTTCGGGAGATCAGTCAAACTACCGTGGCGTGGAGGAAGATGGACAGTTTGGTAGAAGCAAGGCCGAAACTAGTCGAATCACAGGAAAAGGACAAAATGAACGGTGATAGAGGAGCAGCTCTGAAAATTCCGGCAGTATTCAGCCAATCACGAGCATGCGAGATAGAGGAATATGAAGCGTCGAGGAACTGAAGGGTCAGGCGTTTGGGGGGCAGCCCAAGCGGTCTGCAGTGGTAGTTTAAATATTTGAAAGTAGAAATGAGAGGGGGCTTTTTCCCTGAAATTTTTTGTAAAACAGTTTGCTTGTAAGAGGAACTACTTCATTTTACAATTATAAGTTGCAACTTTTGCCTGCTAGAGAGAGCGAAATGTGGAATGTATTAATACGACTGAATGAATAATGTTGAAGAGGAACTATTTCGTTTTCAGCTATGTTTCATTTACTGTGAGAGTGTTTGACTTCCTGAACCTACGTTCTTGTTGAATGTTCTTCAGTATATTTTATGATGTTTTCCACTGTGAGTAATAAGTGTTGTTCATAAGACGATTGGCTATCTGGTTGTTTAAATATCTGTATTTGTTCATGTGTCTTGAAAGAAGTAGCAACTATTTGTAACTTTTCATAATGCATGTACAAAATGTATTACTCACCAATAAGTGATAATTCAGCTCCCTAGGGATAGTTTAGCTAATTAGTTTATTTTCTTGTCGCTTGTGATTTGAAGGCTTGTGAGCCTTAAGACGAGAGGTAAGAACTTGCGCATCACATTGTGACTGCTCCTTGTATTTTCATCACCCTGCATTGTTAATTAGGCACTTGCATTTCATATTTTAAGTCAAAATACCAAAAACTCGGTGGACCGGGCCGCAACCGGTAAACCCTTTGTTTGCTACTTTGACCTACGGTAGCCGGACCGCAAATCGGATGGATTCTTTATAACAAACATTCAACGGGCTAGTTGGGAATGTTGATTGAGGAGAATCCCTTACTGTTGCTGCCTGCGAATTTCGGGGCCTCAACACTTCCCTTAGCCAATTTCAAGGGTGAAATATTCTCATACAAGTTGGTATTTGGAGAGGCCACTAAGGTATTTCATGGAGCTTTAATGGATTCTTATTTGCAGGTTCGAGCTACATGACAACATTTTTATTCTTATATTGCAACATTCTTTATCAACCATTTCTAGTTTTCTTTGCATATTCATGCTCATGGAGGGATTGCGCCTTGGGTGAGCTCATGTACTATTTAGAAGAGATATTCCTAATATAATTATGATTATAATCAGTTAAATATGCTATTTTATTCATTCTAATAAATTTTCAAGTCGAAATACCCAAGAGTTGTATGTCAAAATGACTTTTAATGAGCAAACAATGACCATTTCCACTCTATTTTGATATATGCTATGGTAATGCTTATTATTTCGAATGGAGGAATGTATATATGATAAATGTATGATGAATGGAATATCATTAATGTGTATTTCAAGTCTCATGTTTATTACTTAAGCATTGGAAGCCATTTTACTCATTTTTATTGCATTGGGAGAAGATTTGGTGCATTTTCCCCAAGGGTCGAAATTGTGATTTGGGAGCTGTTTTGGAAAGAGTCATAACATACTGTATAAACTGAAACATGATACATATGAGGCTTTAAAAATTTAACTTACACATCCCCTACCTCTGTTCATAAATTCGAGTGACTTTGGGACCATTTGAGAAGCCATTTTCGACAATTACCCAGGGGGAATTGGAGCCCCAATTTGCTAGTAAAGACTCCTACTTTGAACATAACATTAAATAAGTTTGCAGAAGTAATTAGGGTTTCATAAAACATCCCTGAACATCGTATTTAATTTCTAATATCATTCATGTACCTTATAAGAAAATTTGGGAGCATTTGGGTCAATTTGGAGGTCTAGACATCAAAACTAGTTAAGGTCGAAATTGGGGAAAAAGTGAAAAAAATTGGTCATTTAATAAAATTTTAAAAAGAGACATTACATGGAGCAAGAGGAAGGTGTGAAAGAACTGTAAAAGGAAAAATTGGTTATGTGTACCTTCTATTTTAAACATTTTGTAGTAAACCATTCTATTGTTCATTATGAGAGTGTAGAGCCCTTGCTGACAAAGTTTATGAAGATTGGAAATAGTTGACGACATGATTTTGCAGTAATGTTTATACGAGATAGCTAAAATTTCGGGCCAATACTCTTTCAATTATGTTCCTCGCAATGTACATTCAATAGTCCCTTCGTATGTTTCTAGCTTATAGTTTAAAAGATGCTCATGTGTTGTTTATGTTTCATGGTTACAAAATGTGCATAAATTGTCACTTTGGATCATTGGTAGCTTGCACTCTCTGGAGGTGCACCGGAATAATGATGCAAAGGCATTTTTTATTTTCAATATGCCATATATTTGGAAAAACATCTGAAATGAAGTTGAGGAGAAAACATTCTATGAAAGATAACTATATGGAAATATGTTATCAAAGTTTTCAGTGTAATGGAAACATAACTTTTTGAAATTAAATTTGCAACTACAAAAGGCAAAGAAGAAAAGCTACCTAGATGGTCACATTGAAACTATAAACATGAATTGTTATTTAGATAACTCATTAACAAAACTTTTCAACAAGTCCTACATCCCAAGCTCAAACCCTCCCCACCACCCCTTTCAATTCTCTCTTTGCCCTATATTCATGGCATCACAATCACATTTCTATCATTTTAATTAAAAAGAGCATCAAAACCATATGTAAATCCCATAAGACCTTTAAGCAATTATTTAGGAGCGCTAAAGATAAATCCAACCCCTTCTTATCCCAGGGCGTCTACCAAATTCCTTGTTCATGTGGGAAAACTTACATTGGACAAACATGTAGATCCATTCAAACCTGTTTCAAAGGACACATCGTTGATACCAATCATAATCGAGTTAACAAATCTGCAATCGCTAAACACTCTTTCAAGTCTACATATCACATTTTCTTCGATTAAACTAAAATCCTTGCCTCCACTTCTCATTATTCATCAAGAGTCATTAGAGAAGCCATCGAAATTGAAAAACATCCTAACAACTTTAATTGAGAAGATGGCTATAAACTAAGTCAGTCTTGGAGACTTCTAATCCATAAACTTACTCACCATTGATACCTTACTCATTTATTTAGTGCTCTTTCTTTTTTACTTTTTCACTCTAGGTTTTTATTATTTTATTTATTCTTATTTTAATTAATTATTTTATTATTTTATTTATATGTTATGAATGCTTACATTTCTATCTTTTCTCAGTTAACCCCCCCCCCCCCCTTTTAGGTTTTTAAGAATCATTAAGTCAAACCTTTAATTCCCTCTTTTTACTTCACTTTAAATTTTTTGCTTTATATTTAATTATTCTTAGATATTTTTATTTTATTTTTTCTTTTCGTTCTAACTATATTTTAAACTAAAACAATTACTTATAAATTATCCAATTAACCCCCCCCACCTTTTACTCATTTGAATCTTTTCAACTACTATATTTTAATTATTAACAACTGAATAATTTTTATTTCTTTTAATCTTGTAAACCTTCGACTTTTCTCCACTAAAGTTTAAAAAATAAAAAATAAAATATTCAGTTTTTTAATAAAAGAATTGTTTTATTTTATTATATTATTCAATTTGTCAACCTTATTTTTCTCAAATTTATCCCAAACATTTTTATCTATAATTTTTATAAGTAACTGCAATTAACGACTAGTTTTTAATTTTCTATATATACTCTATTGCCCTCTTCTTTTCTATTGTGGCATAGCTTCGAATGATCCTGATGATGGGTGGAGGGTCCACCCAAAACGTGTCGGTCACTTCTAAATTTCTACACAGTGCAAATCCATAATTTTGCACACAAGGAATTGTTATATATTTGGAAAAACATCTGAACAAGAGTTGAGTATAAAACATTCGAATGATCCTGATGATGGGTGGAGGGTCCACCCAAAACGTGTCGGTCACTTCTAAATTTCTACACAGTGCAAATCCATAATTTTGCACACAAGGAATTGTTATATATTTGGAAAAACATCTGAACAAGAGTTGAGTATAAAACATTCTATGAGAGATAGTTATATGAAAATCTGTTATCAAAATTTTCAATATAATGGAAACAAAGCTTTTTCAATTTTTTTTGTCAAGTACAAAAGGAAAAGAACCAAAGGCAGGAAAATGGTGACATAAATATTTTTCCAAAAACTTTAAACATAAATGGTTAAAGCAGCTGTGTACTTAAAAGGGGTAAGATGTTAGTCTTTGTTAAACAGTTTCTTTTGTTTTTGTTTTGTATATGAAGCAATAGGAGTAGACTTCTTAACAAGGGAAATAAACTTTAAACATGTTCGTAGATAAGTAATTTAGTTTATAGAAATTTTGCTTTGCATGAGAAGAATCCTATATGTGTTTTGTGTCGTCGACGATGCAATTGTGTGATATTCTAGAACAAGAGAAGAAGAAGATAGGCTTAAGAATGTTATTTATTGTAAGCAAATGGTATGTAGAAGTTACAAACAAGCAGTTGTATTGTAAATGTAACCTATCTGGCCTAAGCATTTTTTATGATTTGGTTATGAGAAATTGCAGGAGAAGAAAGTGCAAAGATCGCAATATGTTTATTGATGAGTTTATGTAAAAAAATGGCTTTAAAAAAAACACAGCTGCAGGTTTTTTTGGGTGGGATATTGTACCTGGGACTTTGCTTCAAATATTGGAAGAAACTCTTGGATTGCAACCTCATCGTTTAGGGTATCAATAAAAGTTTCTTGCAAGGTCTTTAACACATGGCTTCCTTTAGGGCATGGTCTTACAAGAGTTTTCCTTAAATATAGAGGCACCTCTTCTGCTGCAAGCTATTGTTGTACTTGTAGGAAAAGCGTCTCTAAGCTTCATTTACCTGAAACTGAGAATGGAAAAAAATCAGTCGTAGAAAGAAATTGCAAGCACTAGTAACAATTGTGTGTGTTTTTTTGCTAGTAGGGCAAAAAAATAAATGCAACAACTGAGACGGTATGCAACTTTAAGGCAAAGAAGAAAATATTTCAATATGTAGTGAAAGCAGGATTTACAGTTGCATAATCATTCACTATCTTCCCGTCTCTTATATAGAAATCCAATTGCTTATTGTTGTATTGGAAAGTAACAACTATAACTCCGGCAGATCCAAAGACATATGTCTCTTCGAATGAGACCATTTCATTGATTGTTGTGTTTGGCTGGAGGCAACATATCTTGTAAACTTGGTCAATTGTTTCAATCATACTTGATGACAATAATGGTATGGAATTTATGGTGTCACCATGGTCATATTGTCCTTTTTTTAGATCAAATACAATTATTCTAATACTTTTGCTTGGCAAGAGGAAGTTGATAAAGAGATTGATCAAGCTATCATTGAATGTAGCTGTAATGGTCATTAATTCATCTCTATCGACAAGATATGCATGCAAGATCTTGGTTTTTGCAGGCAAGTTTTGAGCACAATTATGTGCAGGTCCAGATACAACCAATATCTCTCCTTTAAACACATTTCCATGCGATGTGTGTGATATCCCCCAATTTTGTAATAATTTTAAAAAACTATTTTTTTATTTTGTTTTGTTTAAATATAATTGGCAGACCTGGAATTTGCCAATCAGTCCTTGGAGGACAAATGTAACTGAAAAACATTATGCTTGTAATGGAATCCGAATGATAGGGAAATCCATGTTGAATGAGTAATTATGCATGCGAAGGGTGGGGCACCCGAAGGGTCATCCTCAGGTAGTTGTACCAGGCATGGGAGGGCCAATATGGCGCAAGACCCACCCTAGGAACTGAAAAGGAAGTGGAACAGAGATTTCTGGGAGCTGTAAAAGACCTAGGATCAACTATAAAGAGAACGTCGTTCAGTATGCAAGGGGGATGGCCAGGAAACACTTTGCATTTAGGAAAACTGGAGGAGACATTGTCTGAGGAGGAGAAGGGGCTCCCCACTGGAGAATGGGATTGAGGATGACTGTCACCACTCTTGGCATGCATAGTTAGCTCAGGGGTGATTGAGGACAGAGGGAACCTTTGTGCTTAATCTATGGTTGGGTGGAACGTGGTTGTTCCTTTTTCATTGCAGATTGCATTACGAGCAGGTTTGAGTAACAGGATTTGTTCTGCCATTTTAATAAACTCAGAGTATGTGGTTTATGTGAAAATTTGAGTTTTCATAGTTAAAAAATGATAATTAGTAGCTTCAGATTCACAGTAGGAAATAATGCTTATGAACTATTGTTTCCATACTCTGTTGTGCCATGTATTGAGGAAAATGGCAACTCGAACAATATAATTGCTTTTGTAAAGAGTCGTCGGCTTATTGCATGTTTTTCCTACGATTTAATGAATTTAGGGTGTTTCTGAAGAATATGGATGTATGCTTCATTGTTGCTATGACACTAAGAGAATGCCTTATGTTTACTATTGAATGTATTAATGATTAAACGGGTGTGTATGCACTTTTAGTAATTCTGTGGCTGTTCTTAGTTTTCCATAGTGTTTTATTGAAAGCACTATGTCCACGATAACAAGCCTTGGTATACAGATGTGAGATAGTCTGATAAAGTATTTTAGCTGGATCGATAAACTTGACCCTTTGTTGTTGAACAAGCGAGTGATCCTCTATCGTTGGGTCTCTTCCAAACGTAATCAACGATGGACTCCAGTTAGCACAAAACTGTTTTGTATAAAAATTCTGCACACACCAGGAGTTATTATATCTCCTACTAGTTGAATCTATGGAATTCCTGAGGACCGTCTGATCTAGATCAACGGTGGACCTCAAATTCCTTAAAGCAGATTGTATAAAAATTCTATGCACATCAAGAGTTGTTAACGCCCTCGCTAGTTGAACCAACAAAATAGATCACAGTCATCGATCTTCACCAAGGCCTATCTCTATCGTTGATCGTAAAGGCATTTTATCCATGGCCACCTCTGGTTCTCCACGCTTATCACAGGCGTTAGTTTCATTTAACGAATTCGTTCTCGGTTGTAGATCTATCATTCTCAACCACAGATCTATCGAAGATACACATCCTTTAATCCTTTTGCAATCTTTGATGAATTGACCACTGCAAGGGTCAATTCTTTCTACAACCCGAAGCTTATTGTCGCAGATCTACGAAGTTTAGAGTTAAGCTTTTAAGCAAACTTATGTCGTTGTCGATGAAGGTATGGTCTAGTGAACGAATATGTATTATTATGATCTTGTTTAATGTATTACGAATATGTTACACCTACTGCGATGATGTCCTCTAATGGGTTTGCTCACTCTCCTGGGAGAAGTACTCTTGGTCTATTCAGGAGGGTTATAAGGCTGCTTGAAATACACCTCTCTTTGCCTGCAATCCGGTATAACTATCAGGTTTGTTTGAGTTTCCAGAATTGGAGACTCCTGCTCTGTTTGAATGACTGACTTGTTTGGGTTGCCCCTTTGATGTCTTAACGTTTTCTGGAAAGAGTTGCTTGCTTACTGTAGGTTTCCTTGGTGAAGTCCATGGATATTACTTATAGTCACAACTAAGATTGTTACACTTGTTAGTTCTCCCTATAAGATTTAACAATGTGGAAATCTGATATTTTATTTATGAATGAGATGAATGTGTCGAAAGCTTGTCACAAAGTATGGTTTATTGTGGTTAAAGGTTCCTGTATGTCGCATCTGAATATGCTTGGGTTTCCCACTGCATTTGCTTAATTCCATGAAGACCAGAAGTCTGGTTTAAAAGTCAAAATGTGACTAAGTTAAAGTTAAGATGTACTTTCTTGGCTTCCGGAATTCGAAGCAGAAGCCAAAAACGGGAAAAGTAAAGTTAAGTCTAAAGAATGTTAAGACTTCCGTGATTCGCAATTCGCACTTTGGGAGGCAGAAATGAAATGTTAAGTCTTAATGAATGTTAAGACTTCCGCGATCCATGATCCGAACAACGGAAGTAGAAAGCGGAAAGGTTAAGTATAGTCTTAAAGAATCTTAAGACTTCCGCGATCCATGATTTGCACAACATAAAAGTTAAGGAAAGTCTTGAAGAAGGTTAAGACTTCCGCGATCCTCAATCCGCATAGCGGAAAGCGGAAGGCAGAAGAGAAAAGTTGAAGTTAAGATGTTGTGTCTGATTTTTGAGTCCCGCAGTGAAAGGAAAAAGTCAAAAGTGCAAAAAAGTTAAGGTTGGTTATTGTTTTTCCCGATTTTTGAGTTCTACAACGGAAGGCAAAAGGTGGAAGTCGAAAGTGCAGAAAAAGTTAAGGTTGGATTTTGTTTTTCCTGATTTCCAAGTTCCGCAGCGGAAGTCGGAAGTGCAGAAAAGTTAAGGTCATTTATTGTTTATCCAATTTTCTAGTGCCGCAATGGAAGGCGGAAGTCAGAAGGCGGAAATTGGATAAAGGATTTCGCCATTTGTTGGTTTTCCGACTACTAAGTTCTGTAGCGGAAGGTGGAAGGTGGACGTCAGAAGGCAAAAGTGGATAAAGTATTATTGCCATTCATTCTGTTTTCGATTTCCAATTTTCGAGGTCTGAAAGGCGGATGCAGAGGTGCAGAAGGCGGAAGGTGAGAGGCGAAGTGAGGAAAGGACAGTTCCAGTGCGTAAGTGATCATTCGGTCGCAGAATGGATCTGTCAAGGGTGGAAAGGACCTCCCTAGTTGCAGAAGTGGATTTAAATCTGGAAGGCTGAATTTTCTTGCATAAATTAATGTTGGTTATTTTTGTAAAGCTTAAGGTTGAATACTTATGAAGGTTATAGCCAAAATGTCCGTGAAAGAATTATATTTTATTTTTTTATGCATATATTTAGGTTAGATGGGTATGTTACATATGGTATCAGAGCCACAGGTTTCAACCCTGTCGCCTTTTGGGAACATCTAGTTCCGCTGCATCATGGAAAAACTTTGTGCTAACTATAAAGGTTTTGTTTGGAATGAGCCACAAGTTTCAACCCTGTCACCTTTTGGAAACATCTAGTTCCACTGAAGCACACCAAGGTAATAAAATGATAACAATTTTTGCTCGATGAGTTCTGATTATGTACCCGTGTTGTGTATTAAATTGATGGATTCTGATCAATGCATTCTAATGGGTGTATGATGGATGGTGACTTGAAAGATGTACTAGAAGGAATGTTTGTAGGGTAATAGATGCTTGTATGGTTGACTTTGGTGGACATTACTTGATTGATATAGGACTGAAATAGACTACGATATTATGAATTAGTGATCATATATGCATGAGGGTCACTGTATGATGGTTTTAGCTGATGAATAATGGCCTCTTGAATGATGTCTGAGAATAATGCTTTGTAATAAGGTAAAAGAGATATGTTGTTATAGCCCTTTTTGAGCCTCAATTATATGAGGATTATTGCATATAGCTTAGTTGTGTATGATACAATATTTCAGGTGATCGGTGAAGAGGAAGTACAAGACCATAAGGTATAATTTGATTGTTTTATTATGGTGTTGGATAGCTCGGGTGAGCACTTAGAGTAATGTTAACACTTGGCATGTTTACTTGGATATCCAAAGAAAACATAAAGGTGCTTACTATGAAGTAAAACTGCACTGTAATTAAATTCGTCCCTGTGAATTGAATACACTTACCTATAAGTGAATAGAAGGAATAAGAATCCTGGTATCCATGTGAATCATGAAATCTAATGTTGTTAAATTTTGATTCATGCATATGTTGTAGTAGACATGCAGTCGCATGTATAATATGATTATTGACATAGACTGGATAACAAAGTATAAAGTAATAATAAATGGTTGTGATAAAACATTTACTTATGTGGCTGAGAAGGTAAGGGGTTTTAGCAATCCTGTTGCTTAAAGGCAGGTATCTACCTTGTAGTTAAAGAAAGGTATGAAAATGGCTGCCAATTGTATGCAGTGTAAGTCATAAACTTATTCCTTAAAGAAGGTCAAACACAGGTAAAGGAATACTCAGTCTTAAGTAAGCTTATGAATGTGCTTTCAGAAGAGATATCCGAACTACTCCCTCAATGAGCACAAGGAAAATATTTGTCCAAGAAGCCAAATTTACAGGTTGCTCATTAAAGGACAAGTTAAACCCTGAAGGAAGGTTTAGTGCTGGACTTGTAGGATGCCCCAAAGGGAGTGCTGACATATGATTGCAAAGGACCAGAGATGTTATGTTGCAGTTGCCTTCCCTGAGAAGCCATGAAATTGGATCAACTGTTATGTAGGGAGTCTACTGCTATGATAATTCAACTTCTTCCCTTGCCAATATATTTGTATTTAAAAAAAATCCATGTACATAAAACTGTGGCCTAGGAATGTTGGGAATGCAATAAAATTGATAGGTCAGATGCCTATGCACTAGTAGGCATATAAATAGAGAGGGCATAGTGCCAGGGAAGATGCATTACATACATGCAATAGTACATAATGGAAAAATTAGTAAAGTTTTGACTTGTACACCAAAACCACCACTGATAATTACTATTGTCTATGATATTAGGGTCGATGGCAATAATTGCAGGACCAAGGGCATAGAAGCATGGTTGGAATGGTAGTGATATCGTGTAGATGACTAATAGCTTTGTGAAAAAGGATAGTACAACAAACTATGCTCAAAAGGTTGGTGTAAGGGATGCGTAGCCTTGGTAAGAGACCAATCGATCAGGTAACATCTAGAATCAATGTGATTCGTTTAAGCTATGATATGCTGACAATATACTATTATCAATTAAAGCTATTGCATTTTGGTAGACCATAGTAGACATTTGATAACGTCAAGAGCATGCTATGTAAGTATGAGATTTGTCAGTTCTGAAAACAATATATATATATATGTGTGTGTGTGTGTGTGTGTGATAGATGGAAATATTGATGCTATACAAATCCATGATTTAAAGGTGGTGATAGCTGCAAGTACCCAGACTTGGTAATGGAAGTGATACGAGAAGGATATTTTGCGTATAAAGATGAGGAAATGGTGTATGAAGGAAGGATGTACTTGGGGTACATGGCTTCCAGAAGGATGTACATGGGGTACATAGCTTCCCTCGGCCAGCTAGGAACCAATATGCATCGCTGGGGATGCCCATGTGTAAGACATTTGGTTAGTCTTCTTTCCACACACATTCACGCTGCGTAAGGGGAATGTCACAAGTGTGGGGAATCCGTTAAGAGAATAACCCGTAGGTATTATGGGGTTCATAAAGGAAGCATATGAGTTTGGTAAGCCAGAGCTGCCAATGAGCACCCAAAAGAGGTGTTAGGCTCTGGAACAGAACTGCCATGGAGCACCCAAGGAGGTGTTAGGTTTTGTAATACTGGTTGAGTATATATATACAGGTTCAGGAGGCCTGCATGTGAACTTGTAAGGTTCTGTGTGGAGATGACCCTTAGGTATATATATACTCGTGTTAGAACTTCTGGAGGAAGGATTCATCCAAGGAGTGCTTGGAACTTTGATGCCAAGGTATGCATGGGTACATACCAAATGCTTTGTGCGAATGCATGATGGTGATATAACTACTTCAGTGCAATTTCTTTAATAGCTAAAATGAAAGAATTATTGTCAGTTAGGAAATCATTCCTGACCTGCTATGAATACAAGGAAAATATTGTATGGAAAAAGTAGTCATGTTTGATTGAATGCTCTATTGAAAGTACATAATTGTATGGAGCATGATTGTGAAATCATGAGTCTTGGAAATATATTTTAATTGCAGAAATAAGGTGAGAATACCTAACAATCGTTGTATAGTAATGTGTGTGCAACTTTGATGATCATTGCAATTCCTGCGATGAAAGGATGGTATGCAGGGATGTTGACAACTGCATGGATGATTGGAAATTTTAGATTGCAGGTAGTATGGTTATGTCCCATAAAAGAAAGACATAATCTACCATGTGAGAAGGATCTCATAACGGTGAAATATAATTTATGAACATAACATATATGTAAATTTTAGTTCTAGAATTTTTCTATAGTAAGAATTATGATAAGATGTCATATTATGCACAAACATCCAAGTTTTGGGCAGCAAGTGAAGTAATAAGGGTAAGAGATTCTACTTGCTGGAGCCGAACAAATATGAGGATGTCCTCATGATTGCAAAGCCTAATTTATGCAGGAGATAGAATTGTAAATTCATCATTGAGTTTGATTATCCATGACATTGACTATTTGATGTAGGAAAAATGTCAGGTAAGAGACTGCAGAAAACCAGATATTTTGGTCTTCATGACACAAACAAAGGACAAGGACCTTATGTTTGGGAAATTTGACTGATGTATGAATTAGAATCTAAAGAATTTATGATGGAAATTTCCTTATGGTGACCTCTTGTAACATCCATAGTTGGATATTGACAATTAAGTAATTTCTGAAATAACCCACATATCTGTAGATAATAAAATATGGATAAATTGATAGATAAAAAGATGATAGGATATTACAACATAGCTCGCCTTTAATATGGCTTGAGTGTTTCATAATGAAGAGTTATGTCCCTTCACATTAATAGCTACTACTATAATAATTAACAATTATTATTTTATTTAATTATTAACCTTATTTAATTATTATCATATTTATGTTCGTTACATTGCCACTCCCTTAGAAAGGCTTTGTCCTCAAAGCCTTATAATGTTTCTGCATAATTTTTTGTGGTGTCACAGCTTACGAGACATGTCGATACAAACTACTAAGAGTTGAGCACAACTTCTAATATGTGGACGAGTCAATCCATCCCAAATTGATTTGTTGTGGACTGTTGGCATTCCATACTGATCTATCATTAGGAGATTTGATCACATTGGTACCGTTATCTTTCGACATTTCCCACTTTTTAGAATATCTATTTTTATGGCTGGGGTGTCGATATGGAATTTTTACAATGTCATTTTCTTTTACGAGTGTTATCTTTTGAGCATTGATTTGAGTAAAAAGTTGTATTTTCGTCTCTTGAGGTTTTAAGGTTTCGTTCTGTATCTTTTCCAACTTGTTTTCTAACTGCATGTTATCATTTTGAAACTTCTTAATCACTTCTACATGTGATTTTCTGTCATCTTCAGACTTCTTAAGTTGTTCCTTAAGATCTTCGTTATGCCTTCTGATACAACGATTTTCTTCCTGTTTTTCTAGAAGTTTTCCTTCAATGTCTTCCGAATATTGTTATGTCTTTTGACTACTTTTCAACTTCTTAATTTTTGTGACTAGTGTCTTGTTATGATTACTTAATCTGAAAAATTCTTCGGAATGGCTTGTTAAAACCTTATTGACTTTTGTCAGTTCTAACTTATGTGTCTTCTTACTGTTGTCACACTGCTGCTGGAGTTTTTCTTTTTTCTATTTATGATGACATAACTCTGCTTCTTGATTTTCTAACCTCATCCAGACTTGCACTAATTCATCATCTTTTTCCATGATGAGTTTGTTTAGATGCTTTATTTCTTCTTCTAATTCATTATCGCATCCATATGGTGATTTGTTGTCATTTTTTGACTTTCTGATATGGTCTTCTATGTTTTGATTATGAATTTTTAAACATGATATTTCTTTATCCTGATCAGATAACATTTTCTTGTTATCTCTTATGGTTCATTCTAGCTGTTGATTCTGATTCCATAACCGGTGATTCTCATCATCTTTCCACTCTTTCAACCACTTTTTCATCTCAAACTCAAGTTGTAGACTTTTATTGATTGCCTTGTATTGTTCTAACTCGTCCATTGTTGTTTGTAGCTGTGCCTTTATTTCCAAATATGTAATAGCCATTGTTTGTGACTATGTTTCTACTTCACTTTTGTCTTCTTTTCTTCTAGAAGGGTAGATACAAAAGCTGTAATAATTCTCAATATGTCTCTTTTGGAGAAAAACTTTCTTCAACTATTTCTTGTTAGGTCAAATAACCCTTTTTTTTCCAAAAATAATTATTATTTTAATAAAATAATAATAAGAATAATTACTATTTTTAAACTTAAGTTATATAAAATAATATATAACCTTCCAAATTCTAGTCCTTAACTTTTATTTTTTCCAATACTTTTGTAAAATGCCAGTAGACTAGGTGGTTGGGTGGAGTGAGTGTTACCTTCTCCACCTAAGTTCAAATCTCACTTGCTTTTTTAGTAGCAATTATTATGCATTTTATTTATTTATTTTTCCTTAAGTTTTGTAAAATGTGAGTAAATTGGGTGGTTGGGAGGAATGAGAGTTATATTTTCCACCTAAGTTCAAATCTCACTTGCTTTTTTAGTAGCAATTATTATGCATTTTATTTATTTATTTTTCCTTAAGTTTTGTAAAATGTGAGTAGATTGGGTGGTTGGGGAGAATGAGTGTTATATTCCCCACCTAAGTTCAAATCTCACTTGCTCTTTACTTGTAATTATTATGCACTTTTATATTCAAACCCAAACCCACTTTAAGAAACCAGGTGTGGTTTCACTTTTACCCTCTCTTTTTTATTTTACTTTTATATTTTCTTTTTTAACTTTTTCTTTTCTTTTCTTTTACCTCTTTTTTGGGGGTGGTTACTTTTACCTTTTATTTATTTATTTATTTTTATTTTTTAAGGACAAAGTCCTATTTTTTGGGGAAACCCAAATCTACACAAGGTGTAAATAATGTTGTCCAAGGTCCGTATAGCTGTGATACCACTGTAACATCCATAGTTGGATATTGACAATTAAGTAATTTCTGAAATAACCCACATATCGATAGATAATAAAATATGAATAAATTGATAGATAAAAAGATGATAGGACATTACAACATAGCTCGCCTTTAATATGGCTTGAGCGTTTCATAATAAAGAGTTATGTCCCTTCACATTAATAGCTACTACTATAATAATTAACAATTTTTTTTTTTTTTAATTATTATCCTATTTATGTTCGTTACACCTCTCATGTGAACTACATGCTTGTATGTCATGCAGGTGAGATGAGGAAAACATGTCCTTGGGGGCAAAGGATGACTATTGAACTGAAAATGCCAATAAGTATTTAGTTGTTCAACATCTTCTTGCTGATTTTATGTGATTATACATGCATGGAGTTGCAGGTTTGCAATTGTTAAATTTTAAAATGAGAGGCACAGACCTCCTTATTCAGGACACCATGGCTACCAAAAGATGATAACAACCTCGGGGAGCAAATCTTTTGGCGTGGAATAGAGGAAGAGTTAATTAATCATCTATCTAATGGCTTGGGGTGTCAACAGGTGAAGACTGAATGCCTATATCCAGCAGGTTTGATTTGAACCATGTCCATTCCTGGGGAAAATGGGAGGTAAAAATCCTTGGATTTCATCACAGATTTTCCATTAATGGAAAAGCAACATGATCTAACTATGGTTGTAGTAGTAGGAGAAGTTAAGCAAATCACTTGTGTACCTTTGTAGAGTCAACTTATGGAGCTACTAACATTGCATAGATGTTTCCTGAAAGGTATCCTAACTTCGTGGAGTGCCAAAGAGGGTAATTCACTGACCATGATGTAAGGTTACATCAACATATTTGTCTGTAGGATTGAAAACCAAGAAGAGACAGATGAACAAATAGAGTGAACAAGTCAAGTCATCAGAGACATGCTCAAACAAGAAATATGTGCGCAAGGCTGGACAAGAAGAAATCAATACTTAGGGATTAGAGGGAGTTTCAAAAGTTACATAAGACGTCTGAGAACATTGTGGATAATGTTAAATTAAGGGGGAAAGGATGTGATATCCCCCAATTTTGTAATAATTTTGAAAGGCTATTTTTTATTTGTTTTTGTTTAGATATAATTGGCAAACCTAGAATATTCCAATCAGTCCTTGGAGGACAAATGTAACTGAAAAACATTATGCTTGTAATGGAATCCGAATGATAGGGATAACCACGTTGAATGAGGAATTATGCATGCGAAGTGTGGGGCACACGAAGGGTCATCCTTAGGCAGTTGCACCAGGCATGGGAGGGTCAGTATGGTGCTAGACCCACCATGGGAACTGAAAAGGCTGTGGAACATAGATTTTCGGGAGCTGCAAAATACCTAGGATCAACTGTAAAGAGAACGCCACTCAATATGCAAGGGGGATGGCTAAGAAACACTCTGCGTTTAGGAAAACTAAAGGAGACATTGTTTAGGAAGAGAAGGGACTCCCCATTGGAGAATGGGACTGAGGTTGATTGTCACCACTCTTGGCATGCATAGTTAGCTCGAGGGTGATTGAGGATAGAGGGAACCTTTGTGCCTAATCTATGGTTGGGTGGAATGTGGTTGTTCCCTTTTCATTGCAGATTGCATTAAGAGCAGGTTTGAATAACGAGATTTGTTCTGCCATTTTAATAAACTCAAAGTATGTGGTTTATGTGCAAATTTGGGTTTTCATAGTTAAAAAAATGATAATTAGTAGCTTCAGATTCACAGTAGAAAATAATGCTTATGAACTATTGTTTCCATACTCTATTGTGCCATGTATTGAGGAAATGGCAACTCGAATAGAATAATTGTTTCCATAAAGAGTCATCGGCTTATTGCGTGTTTTTCCTCCAATTTAATGAGTTTAGGGCATTTCTGAAGAATACAAATGTATGCTTCATTGTTGCTATGACACTAAGAGAATACCTTAAGTTTGTTGTTGAATTTATTAATGATTAAATGGGTGTGTATGCACTTTTAGTAATTCTTTGGTTGTTCTTAGTTTTCCGTAGTGTTTTACTAAAAGCACTATGTCCATGATACTAGGCCTTGATATACAGACGTGAGATAGTTTCATAAAGTGTTTTAGCTATATCTAACTTTATCCGGACTGGTAAACTTGACCCTTTGCTTTTGAATGAGCGAGTGATCCTCAGTCGTTGGATCTCTGCCAAACTCAATCAACGACGGAATCCAGTTAGCACAAAACTATTTTGAATAAAATTTTTGTGCACACCAGGAGTTGTTAAATCCCTTGCTAGTTGAATCCGTGGAATTTTTTAGGACCTTCTGATCTAGATCAATGGTCGGCCTCAAATTGCTTAAAGCAGATTGTATAAAAATTTTGCGCACACCAAGAGTTGTTAACACCCTCGCTAGTTGAACCAACGAAATAGCTCACAGTTGTCGATATTCACCAAGGTCCATCTCTACTGTTGATCGTAAAGGAGTTTTATCCACGATCACCTCTGGTTCTCCACGCTTATCGCAAGTGTTAGTTTCATTCGACGGATTTGTTCTCAGTTGTAGATCTGTCAATCTTAGCCACGGATCTATCAAAGATACACGTCCTTTAAGGATTTTGTAATATTCGATGAATTGACCACTGCAAGGGTGAATTCTTTCTACAACCCGAAGCTTATCATCGTAGATCTACAAAGTTTAGAGTTAAGCTTTTAAGCAAGATTATGTCGTTGTCGATGAAGGTATGGTCTAGTGAACGAATATGTATTATTATGATCTTGTTTAATGTATTATGGATATGTTACACCTACTATGATGATGTCCTGTAATGGGTTTGGTCATTCTCCTGGGAGAAGTACTCTTGGTTTGTTGGGGAGGGTTATGGCTACTTGAAATACACCCTCTCTTCCTGTAATCCAGTATAACAGTTAGGTTTGTTTGAATTTCCAAAATTGGAGACTCCTGCTTTGTTTGAATGACCGTGACTTGTTTGGGTTGCCCCTTTGATGTCTTAACATTTTACGGAAATAGTTGCTTGCTTACTGTATGTCTCCCTGGTGAAGGCCATGGATATTACTTATAGTCACAATTAAGATTGTTACACTTGCTTGTTCTCCCTGCAAGATTTAACAATGTGGAAATCCCATATTTTATTTATGAATGAGGGAAATGTGTCGAAAGCTTGTCACAAATTTCTAGTACGGTTTACTATGGTTAAAGGTTCCTGTATGTTGCATATGAATATGTGTGGGTTTTCCATTACATTTGCTTAAGTCCATGAAGACCGGAAGTCTGGTTTAAAAGTGAAAATGCGGTTAAGTTGAAGTTAAGATGTACTTTCCCAGCTTCCAAAATCTGCAGTGGAAGGAAAAAGTAGGAAATTAGAAAAGTAAAGTTAAGTCTAAAGAATGTTAAGACTTCCACGATCCGCGATCCACACAGCGGAAAGCGGAAAGGAAATGTTAAGTCTTAATGAATGTTATGACTTCCGCGATCCATGATCCACATAATGGAAGTGGAAATCAGAAAGGTTAAGTAAAGTCTTAAAGAATGTTAAGATTCCCGCGATCCGTACAGCGAAAAGCAGAAAAATTAAGGAAAGTCTTAAAGAAGGTTAAGACTTACACAATCCGCATTTTGCACAGTGAAAAGCAGAAGGCGGAAGAGAAAAGTTGAAGTTAAGATGTTGTGTCGGATTTTCGAGTTCTGTAGTGGAAGGAGGAAGTGCAGAAAAGTTAAGGTTAGTTACTGTTTTTCCCGATTTCCAAGTTCCACAGCGGAAGGCAGAAGTCGAAAGTGCAAAAAAAGTTAAGGTTGGATTTTTTCTTTCCAGATTTTCGAGTTTCGCAGGGGAAGGAGGAAGTCGGAAGTGTAGAAAAGTTAAGGTTGTTTGTTGTTTTTCTCATTTCCGAGTGTCGTAGTGGAAGGCGGAAGGCAGAAAGTGGATAAAGGATTCTTTCGTTTGTTGGTTTTCCGACTACCGAGTTTCGTAGCGGAAGGCAAATGTCGGAAGGAGAAAGTGGATAAAGTATTTATGTCGTTCGTTCTGTTTCCGATTTCTGATTTCTGAGGTCGGAAAGGAGGAAGCAGAAATGTAGAAGGTGGAAGGCGGGTGGCGAAGTGCGGAAAGGACAGTTCCTGTGCGGAAGTAATCATTTGGTCATAGAATGGATTTGTCAAGGGCAAAAACGACCTCCCTAGTTGCAGAAATGGATTTAAATGCAGAAGGATTAATTTCCTTGCAGAAATTAATGTTGGTTATTTTTTTAAAGCTTAAGGCTGAATACTTATGAAGGTTATAGCCAAAATGCATGTGAAATAAATATATTTGAATTTTTTTATGCATATTTTCAAGTTATATGGGTATGTTACAATGTGGTACACATGTGTATTATTGAAGATAATTATGTAGCCACTTGCTTCAGTCAATGTGATTGATCAATTTAAAAAAAGGAAAGAAAAATATCAGCTTTCATTGAACATTGGATTATAAATATGGACATGGGACATGTGGTTAAATCAAGTGAAAGACAATAAAACCTAAAAAAAATCAGAGCAATGAGAAAGAAAATATTATTGGGGATAGGAACATAACCTTTTAGGATTGCTTGTTGATGTCGTTGTTATAGATAAGGAAGGTGTCATTACTGAGCTGGTTTCTATTACATTCTGCAATGAAGAGAAATGTATTTCGATTGGTGGGCTATTTGGTATACGTGCCATCGGAAATGTACTTATTAAATGTGATAGTTGTTGTCCTTTTGTTTTTTTATTTGGGATGTTGAATCATTTTTTTGCACTTTGCATATGCAAATTAGCATGAACAAGGAAAATAGTTACAACATATGGCCGAAAACATAATGGAAAAAACATATTGGAAGTTCAGAACTGTAGAGCATATAGTAAAACATGTTTTTTTCTTCTTAAAAACCAAAGACAAATTCAATCCCCATGCTTGCTATCTACACAAACTATTTTTGTTTGCGTGTGCAAAATACGAATTGCCTGAATGCAGATGCAACGCATTCAAGAGACGTCGTTTTTTTTCTCATGTAGTTGTTGAAACAAAAGAAACTTCTTCTGAAGGCCTGAAAACAGGAAGTGTTGCATGGAAACTATTTTGCAAGTAGAAATTTGAAGAAAGAAAATGTTTTGTTGTTGTTGTTGCAATAGTATGTATCATGGACCATATTAACAAAATTGAAAGGAATTGAAACGAAGGTAGTAAAATCATAAGCTCAACATGCATTTGAATAATAAACAAATTGAATATATGTATATATCTATTGAGGAGAGAAACATCATTTATTGATAGTTCATGTGTGTGTCACAGATATTGAAGGCCTCCGATGGGAGATGTCTTTGTCTTGCTCTGTGACAAAGAGAAGCTTATTTCAACCGACTTGAAAGTATATATTATGCGAGGCAATATATGGTTTCTTGTTTTTGTATTTTCTTTTCCGAATGTTCAATGTATTTTTTTATTTGCATGTGCAATGCACGATATAAACATATTACATAATAGGAATATATGATTCCAATACTACACATGACATGTTGAAGAATCCACAAGACAAAATAGAAGGATGGCAAAAAAATCTATTGAACATGTGATGTTTTTTGTGACAAGTCCTTACCTTAGCTGAGAGGGAAAGTTGTGTAAATTAGGTAAACAATTGAGATGATGTTTGTAGCTAGATACAAATGGAACTTGAAGAAGGAGATGAGATGTTTTCATGCAGTGTTTTTGGAAGAAGGATATGAGAAGGTCAAACACATTTTGAAGGACTGGACAAGAAGCTATTGAAATTATCACTCCAATCGGCTTCAGAAACAACAAAGTAGATGGACTCAATGTCCAAATTCGTCCAAAAGTGATCAAGCATTGAACTAGAAGCAATACTCAATTTATTTGTTTTTAGTTGAAGTTTTTTACTATCCATAAATAGTTACAACTTTGTTTTTGCAGGGGTTTCTTTGAACACGTCGATATTGAAATCACCTGCAATCAAAACAATTGCATTGTTATTGGTAGTTGACAATATGATGTCCAAGAAATGTATGAATGGATCAGTTGTATTGTTTAGTCTATTGTAAATATTGATAATTCTTAAGACATCATGGGAGAGTTTGATGTCTGCTACTATTGCCTCCACAAAGTTCTGTTGCAAGTTTGTGTCCATGGACTGAAAACGTTGTTAAGACGCTGAACTGGTTTGTAAACATGTCATGGTTGCAATGCATATGCATGTGGGTTTCTTGCAAGCATATAATGGCTGATGCATTATTTTAATGTCATTTATAACATCATCAAAATCGAGAGTCAAGCTACATGTGTTAAGGGAAGATATTAGCATGTGACCAATGGTTGGAATTGAATTAAGACCAAAGTGAAACTGCAAGGTTGCATCTTCTTCTAATCTCTTTATTTCACATCCAACTTTTAACGAGATTGAAAACTTATTTAGCTCTAGTTTCTTTATAAGATAGAGAATCCATGTTTAAAGTCTTGTGTAGACAAGTCCATGTCTTCTAGTTCCTTTTGGGTTAAATCATCAATTTATCGAAGGTAATTCATTGTGCTATGAATTGTGTGAGCACAATCCAATTGAATTAGAAATTACAAGTGCATAATGTTGCCTTTGCTGCCAGCATAGATTTCAGTTGACATTTTTTTTATAGGTGCCCAAGTTGGCATGGTTGTAGAAGTATATAGATCTTGAATATTTGTTCTTGTGATTTCACCGACAAGAGGATCCAAAAATTATATCCATATGATGTCAGTTGATATATGACTATAGTCCTTGAAAATACCTTTAGTACCATTGACTATACCATCTTCAATAGAGTAGTTTCCAACAACAAGTTCAACAAGCATGTTCCTTTTTATTGCTATTGTCGAAGGGAATTGTGTTGTTTTCTAAATGATGAATTTTTTTGTATCATTTCATTTTTGTATCATGTGCTACTAATGTGAAAGTGTTTGTCTCTAAAAGTGCCAACATTTTGGAATTGTGATGTTGGACATCTAAATAGAGTAGCAAAACATAGTATACATAGAATACATAAAATAGAAGCAAGCATAAAACTGAAGGTCTCGGGAAAGCTCTCTTATTGAACTCAGAAAACTATAAAAAATATATAGATGTTCAGAATCCTACAAACCAGGATCCGATTAACAACAGAAAGGAGGGAAATAAGGAAATGGTTTCAATTGTTTCTAATTTAAGTAAATTTTCATTAATATATAACACTTCCCCTTAATGAATAAATGGATTTTCTACCACACCTAAGTGTTTCCTACAATATTCAAAACTCATCTTTCCAAGAGACGTGGTAAAGATGTCAGACAAATTCTGAGTGGTTTTATAGTAGATCAAGTCTATTTCCTTCTCTTGAATCTTATCTCTTACAAAATGATGTTGAATTTCAATATGATTGGTTCTGGCATGATAAATTGGGTTGTGTGCCAATTTAATAGTGCTTTGATTGTCACATTTGAGAACAATTGGATTCATTTGTTTGTTGCCAACATCTTCAAGAATTCTCCTTCACCAAACAGATTCACAAGTAGCGTTGCATAGAGCTTTGTATTCAACTTCTGTTGATGATAAAGAAACAGTTGATTGTTTCTTACTGCTCCATGACACGACCCCTGTACCTATGTTGAATGCATATCCCAAAGTTGATTTCCTATCATCAGGATTTCCATCCCAATCCGAATCAGAGTAACCTGTCAACTCAACATCACAATCATTAGTATACATAATACCAAAATTAACAGTTCCTTTCAGATATTGAAGGACTTTCTTAGCACCTATGCAGTGGATTTCAAGTGGTTTAGCCACGAACTGACTAAGGAGATAGTTTAAACTTCCCACCAATTGGCGATACAGAATACCATTTTCCTCTTTAGTTTCATCAACACTAGATAACTTAACATTCTGTTCTAAAGGTGTTGACACTGACTTGCTTTCACTCATATTAAATCTTTCTAGAATATCTCTTGTGTATTTACTTTGAGTGATCATTGTTTCACTACCTTCTCTCCATATTTACAGACCTAAACAATAATGTATTTCACCAAGGTCCTTCATTTCAAATGTATGTGCTAATTGAATTTTCATATCTTCAATCAAGTGAGAAGCACTGCCTGTGATAATCAAATCATCAACATATAAGTATACCATAGCAACATTCCCATTTTCATCCTTTTTGACATACAGATTAGGATAATTTTTGCTTTTCACAAAACCTTTTTGAGCAAAGAATGAATCAATCTTAATATACCAAGATCTAGGTGCTTGTTTCAAACCATATAAAGCTTTCTTAAGCTTACAGACAAGATCCTCTTGTCCTTTTTTAATAAATCCTTCAGGATGAACCAAATAGACTTCTTCTTTTAAATCACCATTCAAAAATGTAGATTTAACATCTAGCTGATGAACTTTCCAATTGTATTGTGTAGCTAATGCAATACTGACTCTAATTGTATTTAACTTAGCTACAGGTCCAAAAGTGTCTTCATAATCAATTCCTTCCTTTTGTGAATACCCTTTGCAACTAATCTGGCCTTATATTTGTCAATACTTCCATATGCATTAAATTTGGTTTTATACAACCATTTACATCCTATGGGAACTTTGTTAATTCCCAAGTTTCATTCTTCATTATGGATTCATATTCTTCATTCATTGCATTGCTCCATTCCTTATGATTCTTGGCTTGTTCATAAGAAACAGGTTCTACAACATTCATTACTTGTGTAATCAATGCATAGTATTTATACCTAGAGGGTATCTGAATTGTTTTTGTTGACTTCCTCAATAGTCCATCACTTTCTGCACTGTCATTTCTTCTTTCCTAATGCATAGGAGTGGTTGGAGTATCTACGCTGCTTTCACCTTGTTGTTGTACCTGTTCCTTTTCCAGTTCCTGTTCATCATCTATATCAATTTTCACATGAACATCATTCTCATATGGAGTATGCCAGACATCATACTTACTTATTTCTTCATCTGTAGTCTCATGAAAAATCACATCTCTGCTTGCTATGAGCTTATGTGTACTAAGATTGAACAGTTTGTATGCCTTATGATCATCACAATAACCAAGAAATGTACACTTAATAGATTTTGCATCCAGTTTTCTTCTCTTATCTTTGGGAATATGAGCAAATGCCTTAGAACCAAATATTCTTAAATGACCAACTTCGGGTTTACAGCCATAAAGAACTTCAAAAGGCGTTTTTAAATCTAGAATCTTAGTTGGACTTATATTCTTTAAATAAACAATAGTGTTAATGGCTTCTGCCCAAAAACCATTAGAGATATTTTTATTTTTCAATATGCTGTGAGCACATTCTACTAATGTTCTATTCTTCCTTTCAACTACACCGTTTCGATGTGGTGTAGAAGGCACTCTGAATTGTTGAATGATCCCATTGTTCTTGCAGTAGTTATCAAAAGCTCCTGAGGTATATTCTCCACCTTGATAAGATATGAGTATCTTGATGCATTTTCCTATCTACTTTTCCAACATAGTTTTGAATTCTTTAAAATATTGAAATACATCTCTCTTTTTCCTTGTAAAATAAACCCAAGTAAATATTGATTTGTCATAAGAAAATATAAGAAAATACCTTGTATCACCAAGTGATATGGTTTGCATGGGACCACAGACATCAGTATGTATTAATTCAATTATCTCTCTCTGTTTCTTCTCTTTATGCATTGGAAATTCTTCCCTATGCTACTTACCTAGTGCACAAGCTTCACATTCTATATGATCATGTTTCAAAACAAGAAGCCCTTCAACCATTAATTTCTTCTGAAGTAGCATTAAGTCACTTTGATTAAGATGTCTATACCCGCGATGCCATAGCTCTTCAGTTGTCATTGTAGTAGATGCCAATGCTTGATGATTGGACTTTGTGACATCACGATTATACATTCATCCAATTATTGTCCCTGTGGCTATAGCATTATAATGATTCTAAATATTTTTCACAAGACAATGAGACTGCATAAATTCTACGTTCACATTTTGATCAATTATTGTGGAAACAAAAATCAAATTCTTTTTTATCCCTGGAACATACAACACATCATGAATCTATTTCTTTTGGCCATTAGGTAAATTCAGACATATTACTCCATAACCTTGAATCTTATGAGATCTATTATCTACTAAATATATGTGTGTTTTATCTATGGTCTCATGATATTCATCAAACCACCATTTGACACAAGACATATGAGCTGAGGCACTTGAATCTATGAACCATGCATTTTCATCATCAGTTTCTGTAGACAATGTAGCTTCAGAAATAAACAACTTTAGATTCATAAAACCTTCATTGATAGAGGTGTTCGTTTTCACATAATTTCCATTATATTTTCTAGACTTCTGTTTGGACTCATTAGCTTTCCTTTTATAACAGTCTTTAGCACAATGACTAGATTTCCCACAATAAAAGCAACCATCATTTTTCTTATCATGTGAATCAGATTTTGATTGAGTCATACCTCTGTTTCTTGGCTGAAAGTTGCCTATTTTGTTTATGTCCCATGTCTTTCCCTTGTATGGTTGTTTCCCTTTTGCTATTAATGCCAATTCTGAAGAATACGAGTCCAACTCAAACACCTTCATTCTTTCTTCTTCTCGTAGAAGAATCCCTGTTAACTCATTAAATGTAGGTGGCATTGCTCTACCTCCTAGACTTGAAATAAAGACATGATAATCTCTGATTAAACATTTTAATGCAATAGTTACCATGTCAGAATTTGAAACCTTATCACCAATTGTACTTAACCGATCACATAAATCTTTAATCCGGGAAACATAGCTGGTGATATTCTAATTTGCTTCCATTTTTATGGACAATAACTTAGTCTTCAGAAACAACATCCTATTTGATTTTGTAGTTTCATACAAACCTTTCAATTTGTCCCAAGTCTCCTTGGAAGTTTTACAATCTCTATTGTGCGGGATTATGCTGTCCTTGACAGACATCCGCAACAACACTTTTGCCTTTGTTTCTCGTTTCTCCCAGTCTGCAGTAGAAACACCTGCCGGTTTGGTCTCATATCCTTTTACTATAATCCAGATTTTCCATTCTTCAAAAATAGTCAGGACATTAAATTTCCAGTAAATGTAATTTTCACCGTCAAGCTTGGAAGCTTCATTCAAGTAATTGTCTGCAAAGGAATTATTTAATATTGCTGCTTAAAACTTAAAACAACTCAGAAAATACCTTTTCTTGGGCGAAAATACATTTTTCCTGCTAGTGATGACGGATCGAATCGCCAACTGTGTATAATAGTAGGCTTCTTAATCTCCAGACCACAATTACCAGCTGACTAGTACTAGTTTCACAAACTACGCACTACACTGCAACAAAAACTCGCTCAGTAAACACGCGCACAACAAAACTTGCACAAGAAAAACCCAAATCTGCGCAAACTGGACCACAATTTTCTCCTTCACGCATGTCACAGGCTCTGTTCTCCTCACAGGCTCCATCACACAACCACGTTGCTACCTTTGGCTGGCTCCCTTTACTTGGATCCACCACGCTGGTAGCCTCCACGTACAACAACTCTGCTAGGCCACACTTCACTGCTCCCACACTGGAAGCCTCCATGCAAAACAACTCCGCTGGGCCACACTTCGCTGCTCCCACACTGGTAGCCTTCACGCACAACAACTCTGTTGGGCCACAAATGACTGTGTCTTGGCCTCAAGGGTTTCTCACTAAACCTCGGTGCTCTGATACCAAAACAGAGTATACACATAATACATAAAATAGAAGCGAACATAAAATTGAAGCTCTTAGCAAAACTCTGTTATTGAACTCAGAAAAATATTGCAAATATATAGCTGTTTAGAATCCTACAAACCAGGATCCAATTAACAACAGAAAGGAGGGAAATGCATAAATGGTTTCAATTGTTTCTAATTTAAGTAAATCTTCATCAATATCTAACACATCTTTGTTGATATAATAGAGATATGGAAATGTTGGATCCATAGGTAGGTTTTTGTGACAATGTGTATTCAAGTATTCAATGTCATTGCTTGTTTGGTCACCTATTCTAATACTATTTAGGATTGAAATGAAAGTTTCATTTGTTTGTCTAACAATTGTTTTAAGCTCATAGTATTTTACTGAATCAACCCAAAAGAGTATGGAAATGGTTGTTGGCAAAACAGTTGTTGTTCAAATATCTAAGAACCATGAATAGGCTCAACTTGGAAAAGATCACCACAAAAAATAACATCAAATTTGCCAAAGGATCTGATTGGAAAATGCACAATTTCTCGCAGACATCTGTCAATGTTATAAAGCATGAGATACCCTATTAAAGAAAATTCACCGAGAAACAATACTTTTAACTGTTCATAGTCTTTTGATAAGGTATCTAATGTGTTTCAATTTAAAGACAAAATGCAACTATAATTCATAGGCAATTTAAACATTGAGTGCATAGTTGTGCCATTTGAATAGTAGGTTGCTTTTCTAGTGAAAGAAACTATTACACGTTTCCTCTTCAATGGGTCACTAGCAAGGTCTTTGTCAAAGAAATTGACAAGACCTACATATAAGGCCTTTGTTGTATGTGTTTTGCTTGTACCAACTCGTCCAGAAATGAAAAGATACATTGGAACTGATTTTTTGTTTTGTTTTTTGCAATGATTTCTTTAACAATAACATGTTGTTTACTGTTCAAGTTTCTTCTAAGTGCATAATATTCGTTCATATCAACAAAAAATGGTTTTTTTCTCAAGCTGGAAGTGTTTAAATGAACATTCATATGCATTGAACACATGATAGTAAGGTCATTTTGTATGTCGTATTGTTCAAATTTGGGTTTGTTGAACTATTCCATTGGCTCTTTGTTTGATTCAAAGGTCTCTTTAAGTTCAGATTCTATAACTGCAGTTGCATCATCAATGCCACCCCACGTCGCATTTGTTTTAGGCCTGAACTTTTGTTCAACAATGGCTATTTGTTAGTGGTGCTTATTATATGTGGTTGCCCATGTTTTGAACCTTTGGCGAAAGTCACTAAAGTTGTTCTGGTGTGGAACAAAAACCAAGAGTTGCTCCCTTGCAAAAAATTTTGGGTCCTTTTCTTTGCTATAATGAATGTACTGAATTATATATTTTATGTTTCAACAACATATTCTAGTTTGGATACAATAGTAAGAGGATGCGAACTCGACCAAAGAGAGGACTTCTAATTTAGGGGACGAGAGTTATATCTATTAGAAATTGAAGGTGAAACAATGTCTTTAGAATCATCAGGTTCAATTTTCAAGGGCGAAGGTTTTTTCAGAACAACAACTTGTTTATCACTTGGTGCAGTATTTATGAAGATTGTTTTTCTTGACGATGAGTGTAGGGGCAATGAAAGTAAAATATGAATTCCTTTCCTTATAGACATATCTTGCATGTTCAACAACGTATTCCCAAGTTTTCTAATTGTATCCATCTTCTCATTTTTGTCAAAGACAATGACTTCTTTGATTGGTTTGAAAGCATTTTTCATAGGCTTATCTAATTTTGTTATGTAAGGGCTAATGTATGTTTGTAGTAGCATAAGCATCGAAAATTAATCGAGCATCAATGTTTTCCTGCCACAAGGTTGGAACACCTCTTGCAAATGAGTTTATCCAAAGGTCTGTTGGATCTCTTTTTAAAAGCAAGGTTGGTCTATTTATTGTAGAGTGCAATAGGAAAATGTAGTCTTCTTTACTGATTTTAAGCTCTTCTAAGAACATGTTGAAGGTTGTACTTTTGGAATATTCCTTGCATTCAAGAAGAGCAAGATATATTATTTTATTTATTTTTCCATCTAGCTCATTGGAAATTTTTTTCCAGATGTTCTAATACAGTTGTTTTATCGATTGGGAACATGGGGAAGCTAAATCTACATTTCGAATGTGGGTGTTTTTTGCATGTTCTAGTGTGACTATGTGTTTGAATCTTTACAAATTCCTTGTTTAAAAGCATAGAATCGGTTGAGATAAAGCGATTGACAAATCTTGTAAGTTCATCATTATTATTTTTTCCATAAATGGGTGCATCTTAAACCCAAAGAAGTCCATGTTCATGTCCGTTGCCTCTTTGTTGGAACTTTGTTGTGAAAAGGTAGTCTTCAATATTTTCAAAACAACTATTGTTTTTTAGAATCAAAGACTTGATTGCATTCATTCCATGTCTATAATAGCAGTTACATAGGATGGGATGTTTTCTTATCAATGAATCGATGTCATCTTCAATATAGGTGTTAGCAGAAGCATACAAGTCATTCTCTTCAAGCCGATGTATAGAGTTGCACAAAAGTTTCCAAAGATGTTTAACTACTTTGAAGCTAATGAAAAAGTCAGTTGTCCAAGTTGTCGAATCATAGCGAAAAATATTTTTCTTTATATTGTCAAAATACTTAGGAGATGTGTGCATTGATCTTAATGTGTGATATGCAAGAAGAGATTTAATTATTTTATCAAGGTTGGCTTTTGATTTAACATCCTTTGCTTTCAATTTCTTACCTTTCAACTCCCAAATCCACATTGAAATCCAAGCATTGCTAGAGATATGGTTTATTAGTATTTTAACAGTTAATAAAAAGATTTGTAGGATGTTTTTTGAATATAGTGATCTCATGTTGAAGCTCCCATTTTGATATTTGTTGATACCGAAAATGGCTATAGATATCCTCGGGGCGACCATTTCCATAGAAAAATGTTGGAAAATTAAAGTCTTCTGAATATTTATCTTGGAAAATTCCAAGCGGGTGATAGTTTTCAGAAGGATTAATTTCAATTATTTTACTGGCCAAGTCATCTACAAGGTGGGTTTAACCATATCCATGCACCAATGTTTCAGAGACTGTTTCAGTGTCTCTTTCAATGTTCATGTCATCTAGTGCTTGGGGTTCTATGACAAATCCATTTTTGTTGTTGAGTTCAAAAGATGTTTGATGAAACAATTATTGTTGTTGCATTTCATGGAATTTTTACTCCCACTCAACATTGACAGTGATGCCTTCTTTTTTGTACAAGTTAGCATCATAAAGATATTTCAAAGCAGCCATCATGAAAGCTAGACACACATTTCTATATATGAATGCATTTTTGTATTCTAGTTTTTGCTTTAACATGATTGCAATTGCCATGTCATCATCAAGATTCCTTGGCAAGGTTGTTTGAACTTTTGTCAAATCTACTGGTACATTAATAATTGTTCGTGTCAATCCTATTTGTGCTCTTTTATATCACAGTTATTGGATATGTGCAAAATCTTCCAAATGGGTCAACATAACAACTGAAGATAATGGGATGTTACAGTGAATGTAGCAAGGCAATGCAAAAGTATGGATCTCGTTCTTTGAAATGTGTTTTTTGCAACTCTTGCATATGTCTATGTCAGAGGCAGATGGAAATGACTCCATGTTTGTCAAGCATTTAAAGGTTAAAAACTTTTTATCATCAAAGTAAGAGATGTCTTTCTTGAAATGTAGACGTCTACAAACATTGCATTTGTGGATAATAGTATCTTGTATGGGTTTTAAAGTACACCATAGTTGCTTTTCTTGCTTTTTCATGTACTTGTTGCCGATGGGCAAGATGGTGTGCTGCATTACACATGCCCATTTTCAATAAGCGAAGACTTTTGCAAGTTCCTTTAAAGAATGGGCGATGTCATTTCTTATTGTTATTGGTATGTTGTTCGTCTTGGATAGGTGGATCTATTTCAGATGTGGCCTGATCTAGTTTCCTTTTCATAGTCTGGATATTGACATTGTTTTATTATTATCTTCGGTGTTCTCCTCCTCTTTGTTTTTTCAAACGTGCTAACATTTTCTATATTTGTTTCCTTTGTGTCAAGAGGCATTCGACCAAGTATGGTGTCTTTTCTATCACATTTGTATGTTGCAAGGGTAGCCAAAAAGCAGTTTGTTGCGATGGAATTTGGGTGCATGCAACTTGCTTGAGACAATGGTTGGAAATGTGTGTGACTTGTATTTATTTGTTGTTGTAACAAAAAGAATTAAAGTTCTATTTGAAGTTTTCATTGAAAAAAAACGAAGATGTATGTTATGTGAGCTAGTGTCCCATAAATATATGTTAATGTCTAGTAGTTCACACAACCATTGAATTGCAAAATGGCCACCTTCCACAGGCCCAATGTTGAATGGACTTGCCAAGTTTATAATATGGATTTTCCAATAAAAAACAAGGCTTGTTTATTGATACATGCTATGTTCAAAATATGTATGGAGACTTGCCAAAGCTCTTGCATCATGTGACATGATGGATTTGTAAAAAGTCTGCGCAACTACTTTCCTAAGAGTACAGTTTTCAAAGACAAATGGCAGTGTTGGAAAGGAATTGAACAAGGAGTCATGGCAGTTGGATTTTTTGGGGGTGACTATGTATAGGGATTCTTCGAGTATACTTTGTTTGAGAGAAAAGATGCTAGTTTGACTGAAAATGCATTTTGATTGTCGTCGATATGTGACAATTGAAAAAGGCGATATTGTTTCGGTTCCATTGACTTAAATGCTAGCAAAGGTTCAAAATGGCAAGTAGTAAGTGTATGATCATGAAACAATAAATTGTAGCAATAGTCAGGGTTCATAGAGTTGAGGTGCATGTTATATTTTTATCATTTAAGCACTATGATATTAGGATCTTATCTGAGAGAATAACATGCACAATAATCAATCATAAGAGACAATGGACACAAAGATTTTCCTAAGGGAAACCATAAAGGAGAAAACCCCGCAACTTCCTCAGAGATAGAATGAGCACCAATGGGAGTAGTAAAACCCAAAGACGGAAAGATGATCTCCAACAACTATTTTCTCTCTCACTTGTGTGAGCACTTCCTCTCTCACTCATGCGCCCTAGTTGAGTGAGTGTGTGTAACAAATAGAGAGGCTCACTCTCTATTTATACTAATTTCTGACTTGACAATTACTTACCAGGGCCGACATCTCTAGGAGAGTATAATAACCCTAGTGCCCCTCAACTATGGGGACTTTGCCCCCTGATCAACAAGGAGGGTTAACCTCAACTCAATTGTGGGGACTATTGCCCCAACTTACAACAGAGGGTTAACCTCAATGACTTTACATGACTTTATTATATTAATGAATCTCCCGATAGGAACATCGGGGTACAATGAAATACAAATGATTCTCCCGATAAGAACATCGGGGGTACAATATAAGATATACAAGTGAATACATTCCGAAGTTACAAATACATCAACAATGCAGGTACTGAGTTTTATTTCTAAATGACCATAATACAACAGGTACATCTAGCCAATTATCAAACCACTTGATGCAAAACAAATCGCCTCACACACCACTAACATTATTTTCATTTGATTGAGATGCAGTTTGTGACATACAATGGTGATACATGTCAACATCTAACAATCCATGCAGGTCTGACAAATGTTTAGACGACGTATCTGTTTGCATGGACATGATTACAGTAGGATCCCCTGTAGATAGGAATAGACGAAAATGGTTTACTATTGCTTGCCGTATTTCTATCGATGTATAGCAAAAATGAAGCAACACAATAAGAGAATCAAACATGCAATCTCCCACTTTGTAGTGAAAGTTATGCAAGCGAAACAAGTTGTTTCTATGCAAAACAACATCAATTTCATCAAAGTGGAAACACCTTATTGTCTAATGAAGTTTATTTTGTACAATTGTATCTTGCTGCATTGCATGCTTCATTTTCAAAAGACTATAGGTGGTCAAAAGAGAAAGAGAGAAATAAACTTCGGTGTAAGTTCTAGAGCAAAGTATAAACCTGCAAAGAAATAGTGGAGATTGATCATTAGAAATGTCTTTTTTTTTCTTGTATGAATAGAAAATTTCCTAAGTCATTAAGTGCAACTTTTTAGACTAATAATTTCTTAGATATGCAAAGTAGAGGAATGGGAAACTTGGGTTTTGAGAGCATTATGTAGCATCATGAATGGTTGCATGTATAGAAGGATAAGGTTCCAAGTTCGAATATTGCAACCTTCCTATTTGGTGAAGTGGGGATGGGATTATAATTAAGGAGATGAAATATGTAAGTGGATGATGTGACAATTTACATTAGGGTTAAGTAAAAACTTTGCCTCCAAACCCAATAGCGAGAATATTATTGTTTTGTATATCTAGTCAAATTGCTTATACACATTGTCTAGCTTTTTAAAATCCAAATGTCATCAAAGGATGACAAATACCTTGACAATGAATGGGATGAAAATTCAAGTTGACGTCATGAAGCAATATATGTCATGACAAATTTCTATTGTTATAGAAGGACAACATCTAAGGACTAGTAGGAAATGTAAGAACAAAATGGGAGACAAGGACAAGAAGAAGAGGGAAAATAGGGGAACCAAAATGGCCTAAGCAAGTTGAAATGGCCAAGCATTACAAAAAAGTTAGCGTATAATTGTATAATCGTAGAGCATATTGTTGACCGTTTCTCAACAAAGAAAATGGGTTGTTTACTTAAACATGAAGGCGAGAATGTTCATGTTGACAATAGTAGATTAAAGTTTGAAGTAAAAGGACAATGCACATTGCAAAATGTACAATGTCAACACATAGAACAAAGCCAAAGGCGTAGTACATAGCTCTTGCAATGAGATCTCCAATTTATAGGAAGTCAATAACTATGGGTTTGTTTGTTAACTATGAGAGACTATTTCAATAAAGCGATGCATTGCTTGTCTAGTTTTCTAGTCTACATAGGGTGTCACTTGTCAAGTACCATAATTTTATTCATGCAAGGTCAAAGAAAACAAAAATCATTCCAAGGCATTCTATATTGATAACATAAACAAGTGTAATTTTTTCAACATGTAGACATGGAAAAACCTATGAGGTTTCAGAGTGTTTTTTTTAACAAGGCATGAACATGGTATTTTACTGTAGACCAGGGGCACCTCATAAAGAGAATTGTAAATGTATATCGGTTTTTGCAATAGCACCATGTGGAGAAAGACAAATTTCTAAGTAGTTGGTGGATTTGAGCATTGCAATCACACGAGACATTGAACATTAATATGTTAATTGACCTACATTCTGTTTTTTTCCTATTTTTTACCCACTTCATCGTCCCTATTGATATGCTTCTTAGATATGCAAGGTATATATTTATAATAACATCAATGAACTTTACAAATTCTAAATAGGTAGTTTGAATGTAATCAATAAAATTATATCGTTCTTGTTACAATAGACAATGATAATGCAAATGACATTGCCTTGTCATGGGTCTTGTTAAAATTCATAACATCCATTGTTGGCTCTAAAAGTTTTTTTTCATTATATGAAGCCAAGTTATCTACATGGGAATACAATTGAAAATGTGGAGGGATTCCAAGTGGGAATGGTTAGGTTCAGTTTCTGTAATCCATACAACTACCAACTATTTTGTCTGGAGTATCCACTACTAACAAAAAGGGAAAGGGTGACAGAGCAGGTTTCAAAGATCCCTTCAATGGGGAATTTGTGAATGTTATTGGTGAAAAATGAACAATTTGCTATTGTAATGAAACGATGTTATCCATGGATGTATGCAAATATCACTTGAATGAGACATGTTATTCATGTCGATGGATTTATTAGTGTTGCTATTAATAAATGCAAGAGACCATCCCCAACATAGTTTGAAACACTAAATTTTTTCATGTGATTGGCATTCTCTAATAAGTTTTTTACATGAGGTAATGGTAGAAAAAATTAAGTGAGCTTGGGACCAATAATAGATTTGACATATTTTTTTGACCTTGGCATGAACACTAGAGTTGGGTTCTGTGCTTATTGCATTTTGAAGAAATAAATTGCAAAGAAAGGAAGTAATAGCTTATTAGCATTGGGCGACTCCTTAGTCGTTGAAAGCGTTGATTGATAACAACTGTCAGAGAATGAATATGGATCTACAACTTAGTATGATTATATATTTATAGGTAAGAAAACTAATTTAAAATAATATCCTTGGTTGGTATCATTAGGAAAGTCAATTCGAAAGCAAATTGTGTTTTTCTAAGGTCACTTTCTCTTTGCAGGAAGGGTTGTTGTTGTGCAAGAATTAAGGGGGCATAAGTTGTGTTATGAATACATCATACCTATCTTTTGACATGGTAGAAGATGCATGTTCTATATTTTATTGGGGGTGCTTCGATATTACAAAATATGTTCTTTTTGTTCTTATAAGAAAACAAGGGAGAAGGTCCTGTATATGTGCTTGTCTTATTTTCTAGATGACTATAGTAAACAAAAGCTGTGCAAATTGCAAATTTTCTATGAATTCGAAAAAACAGACAACTAAATGTGGAAATATATATTTTGGATTCTAGTTTAAAAGATTAAACACCTTTTTTTTGTTTTTGAACAATTCTCCCACCCCCGCAATAAATAAATAAATAAATAAATTGCACTAACACATGACATCCCTAGAATATTGAAAAGGAAATTGATTCAATCATTGAGCATGGTAAGAGTTGATAGCCATAAGAGACTTGAACTCATAACAATATATGATATACAACCTCTCCATTATGTACAGTTTTCCTTTGATGCAACCAATTGAACCAACTTGGAGCTTCATGATATTTTATATAAAGGGAGAGATTATAAGACACGATCTCATAAAAATAGATATATGCTTTTGTAGCATAAACCTCCCAAATGCATTGTGCATATATGCCAATTGTTTAGTGTTGCTGCAGAAGGTTCAAACACATACCAGTTGTCAAACTAAAACATGCACCAATAGGCAAGTATAATGGTATAGCATGCAATCCATATAGTAGTACGACCCTTAGCAGCTCTTGTATGAGATCATGTTTTAATAGTCAAGTGCACAATGTGAGAATTACATTTGTCTACATTCCAAAATTAGGATGATTCTTTGATTTTTACATATTGATTTAGATTAAGATCAAGGTGAGATATATAGAGGAATTTGTTAAGATATAAACATTGTTCATCTTGAAGGATTAAAATTAGCATTATTTAAACTATTTAGGTTTATGGATTTATTTAAAAAAACCATCATAAGAAAAAAATATATGAAGGTTTCTTGTCCAAGGTAGAAATAGACAACATGTAATGTTGGGCGAAATCGTCATATGAAAGGAGGACTCTAGCATAGATATTTGGTCCCCAGTGATTAGTGATGAGATCATTTACGACAGAGGCATGGACCACTATTGAAAGTGGAGACATTGCGATGAATTATAATGATTATGAGTATGGAAAACAAAGCTTATGGGCCTATGGTATATGAATAAAGAGCCATTGCAACCAGCTGAGTCATTGGTATATAAAGAATGAGCTATTGTACCCTACTGAGTCATTGGTCAAAGAAGTAATGTGGGCTCAATATTTAGTGGTTCATGGCGTATGTAGAGGGGGACTATTGCCTTGTTCTGCCATATTTGCAAGTAAACATGTAAACTACAAAGGAAGAAGACAATGATCAGTGGAATACAACAATCAACCCCTCACCAGGTTTTCGACATAAAAAAAGTGTATTATTTAATGAACGCTTGAACTCTTGTCAATTATTTATCCTATCCAATTATTGATTGTTTGCTAGGCTCCAGGGTTAGCCATGAACCAACCCCAATTTTCTTTAGCAAGAGGGCCCTTTGCTTTAAATAGACCCAATTTTGACGCCATAGTCGAATTACTTCCAGCTAGACAATGGAGACATAAATTTAAATATTCTAAAGAAGAAAGTATTTCACAATCGATTGTGATTGGGGTAAAGAATCTCAAAGACGCAATTTTGAATGAGTGTTTTAGGAAAGGCCTAGCATCAGTCTACATTTTTTTTTACATATTTGAGGGTTGGTCGAACTCATGGGATGGACGAAATATTAAAACCCTGAAATATGCAACACAATTTCGATTATGGCAGATATGCAAAAGGCATTAATTTTTTTTTGCAGGACTATACATGGAATTGTCAAAAAATGCACTATAACATACAACCGAGATGCATCACATACATAATTTTAGTAAATCAAATAAAGAGAGACATGAATTGAAGAGAGGTGGACTTTTATACATACCTTTTCAAACATAGGAAAGAGCTCCGTGGAGCAAAAAATAGGAGACACTTATCGTAATTGCAGATAAATAGGTAGGATAAATTGAAGACCGCCATAATGAAAGCTTGAAACCACTAGTACAACCATCCCGCATTCCTTCAACTGACCATGAAATCGCCGAAAACATGATAAAGAACATTAGAGCTAATGACAAAGACAAGGAAGAAACAAATTTGAATAGAACTACCGATAAGGCGACTTGCAAACTAGAACTAGAAAAACGCTCCATAGTAACACAGAAACCCCCGAGTCACAAAGATCGAAATGGGTATGGATAAGAACAATTGCATCAGAAACGGGTGTATCTGACAAAGATCCCTGCCACCAGTGAGAGACGACAACGACCTATTTACAACATTCAAATAATGCCCTGCAAAACCATACAGAATTTTTCATGTTCCCAATTAAAGAATTTCCAAATAAGGCTAATTGCAAATAATCTTCCACCAACCTACTAGTTTCCTAGGTTGAGATGGAGACATAAATTTTGTAATAAGGGGATATGGGACCCAAAAGGACTTTATTTTACCATATTCACATTTTAATGGGTCACATAAATGATAAATGATAATAAAATAAGGTGGCATGGGTTTATGAAGACACTTGGAAGCTTGTGGAGCCTTTGGGTGACTGGATTCCCCACACACTTGGCATTATCTTCATCCAAATTGGAACACATGGGTAATGTAACATTATTGGGGGGTGATGTGGTGTCAAATATCATATAACTAGCCAAGGAATTCAAATAGGTAAATGAGAGTAACTCCCATCAAGAGGAAGAGACTAGAAGACAAGGTGTGCCACTTGGAAGGAGATTCCATCCATTCTATGACAACAAATGATGAAAGATTTTATGAAAAGTATGACAAATTCAGACCTGATTTCAAACATATGACTAATATGACATGATAGGGCTAAAAATAGCCATGAAAAGGTTGAATTGGGGAAATAATAATGGGAGCATGAAAAGGAAGACACATGTCACGAGAGTTATTAAACCACTAAGATGAGTTGGAGGAATCCCATGGAGGGAAATTCGACCTTAGGATGCCTCATGAAGTTAATAAAAGGATTTCATGAAGAAGGAGAATATATTTTTATCATTTTTTAATTGGAATTTGGCATTTTGGAGAGCTTTTGCTTGTCCATTGCATGGTGAGTGCTCACTCTCCCTGCTTGTGAACCAATTTCGAGGGAGTTGGATTCCTTTCCAAGTTGGTTGATGGAGAGGCCATTCAGGAATCTCATTGGAGATTAATGAAGGAGTTTTATTTGTACGTTTAAGGACCATATATTTGAATTCTCATCTATTCCCCTATTCTCTCATTCCTTCTTCTCCATTCCCCCACACTCTCAAGTTGAGGGCGCACTTGTTGGAGCGGTGCTTGCGCTTTTTGAGTATATTTGGTGTCCAAGATATGAAATATGATGTATGGCTATGTAATATCATGCCAATATTCTCTGTAAGTCTAAATATCTATAATACATATGTTAGAGGCTCGCATTCCCATGCTCTTGAATAACTAGTTTTCATGGATTTGGCTTCAATATTGAAGTAGCTTTATATCATATTTGTATGAGGAATTTTATATGAGTTTTATGATGTTGGGGAAGCCATATATTATGTAATTCTATGTACTTTTATTCCCATATTCTATTCATCTAGAAATCCAAGAAAATCTTGTGTGAAAAGCTTACAGTTGCATGCCATTATATCATTAGTTTTCATGGATTTTGGCTTCAATCCTGAAGTAGTTTTATATCAGATTTGTATGAGGGATATTCTCTGAGTTTGATGATGTTGTGACATAAATATATGATGTTTTACTCTGAAATTTCATGTCCCTATTCTCTATGGGTCGTTATCCAAGAAATCCATATGTGAAACTCTTGCAATTCCATGCTACTAATTCACTAGTTTTCATGTATTTGACTCCCATACTGAATGAGTTGTTTACAAGAACTGTATGAAGGGATTTATCTGGTGTTTATTAATATTGGGGAATAAATTTGTATTATTTATATGGTCTCTATATGTCACATCCTGATCGAAACCTTTAACTATACTTTTTATATGTCAAAATCGAGCTAGTTATGCAATTTCTGCATAAGCAATTTCACTGAAAGTTATCAAACGGATGTGTTAGTCTATAACCCATTTGCAGAAATAATAACCATGTGTAATGAAATTCAATGAGGTCTTATTTCATTCACCATAATATTTTTATAATTTTGGGAGGGTTGTACATGATTTGGGAATCCCTTTTGGACTACACCCTAGGGGGGATTTCATCACAATTTCCTAGTCATTTTCCCTTTTTGTCATTAGCACCAAATGAAGTTGAAGAAGTATAAAGTCAGTCCTAAAGTGATCCAATATTATTTTGAGAGGTATTAACACTCATCATATCAGTCCATTTCAAATTCGGGACCATTTGGTGCCATTTGGAACTCATAGAGTCAAGACTAGTTAAGCTCGATTTTTGCCCAATTTGTAATTTTCTCCAAAATCCCAAGTAGGGACATTACAGTGGTATAAGAGCATGTTCTTGGAACCTATTTATGTTATGGATGATAGATCTGAATTTAATAAAATCATTAAGTCATATTTTGATGATACGACAAAGCGACTTATATAAGGGTTCAAATTAATGGCTAGCTAACTTAGGGGTAAGCTGGCAGCAGGGGGTAGTAGTAGTTTCCATCATGGAGACACAAATAAAACAATTATTTTTGAATAATTTTATAATTTGTTGTATGGATTTAGACACAATAATGCATATTTGAACTCATTAAGGAGTAATCAACAATCCACAAGTATGGAGGAGACCAAGGAGTCACCAAGTTCCGTGGGAGGTGAAGTAGAAAAAGTATTACATCAAGAGGATTGAAAGTCACTCCAAATTGACTTTGAAAAAGATGAGGAAAAATCACATGAGAATGAAGAAGAGTACATTGAAACTATTGAATATCATTCCAAGACACATTATATTATGGACATGGACAAAATAGCATCTACTGATGGATGCTTGAACTCTAAAGGAGTACCTACTGATGGGTGTTCACAACTCTATGTTGGTGACATAGAGATCAAATTTGAAAATGTTGCTCCAATCTAAATTTCTCATTAGCATAAAGTTGAAGACCTTGTAGTAGATAATGAAGAACGAAGGTCAACTTCCCCATCACGACTTGAGCTTCAAGAATTTGATCAAATCAAGAAGAAAGAATAAGAGGAGGTTCACTCCCATGAACCATCCTTCATTGAAGTGTCTTTGAAGATGAGTGAAATGAATATCCATGAGGCCCTTTACGTATTCCATGAAACTAAAGCATCGGTATAAAATTCTTGTTGGAAATTTTCTTCATTGGAGGATCCATTCTTCCTTGAAGACAGGGAGAAGATTCAAAGAGCAATGTGCACAATCGAAGGTAATTTCATGTATTTGATTTTTGATAGAAACAATTTGGTTCGACTTAATGAATGGTTACATGAAGCATACTTGAATAATAATGGGGATATTCATAAGCTCAAAACTCAAAATGAGCAACTTCTTAAGGGGTTGGAATATACATGTTCTTCCTCATATGTTTCAGAGTGTCATATGGAGGATTCTCATGACATGAGGGATCATGAGAGACATGTAAAATTGTAGGTTCTTGATGTGTTTGAAGATCATATTGATGGGAGTCAATCACTTGTTGTGGTGGAAGAGGAACTTGAGTTTCCTCTTGAAAATGGTTACACACTTTTTGGAGAAGTGCATGCTTCCACTACATTGGAACCAACCTATGAGTAAAGTTTTGCATTTTTGAGGGAGGTGCATGTTCCTACCCCTATGGATCCTTCACATGATGAAATTTTTGTACTTTATAATCCTTTGGGTGAGTTGGTTCTTTCTGCTACATCCTACACTTCCACATTTTACGGCATTCATCCTAATGAAGTATGGGTGAAAGGTTTCTTTTTTTATGGTGCCACATGAGGAGTATGGGATTCCTATATCTCCTTTTGATGATGGCATGACTAGAGTTCCATGTTATTTACATTTGCAACAAAATCCCTTGTTACATTATGACGATACACATCGACATGGATGCACTTATGATGTTCACTTGAATCACTTGGAGACTCATAATTTTCCTTGCTCCTTGGATGGTCCATTTGATGTTAGAGGAACCTCATCCCACACTTGGGTGAAGAGATATATGATTGAAGAAAATTATTATTGGAAATAACATCCTTTGTTATTTCATGATGACATACATATTCATGGGTGTATTGATGAGGCTTCTTCGAGTCACTTGAAGACCTCATGTTTTCTTTACTCCTTGTTTGGTTCAGATTTTGGTGGAGGTTCTTCATTCACTTATTGGATGAAAGAATACATGGTGGATTATCTTGATGCACCTTATATTATTTTGGAGCAGCATTATAGGACATGGGGTCCTCACCTATACTAGTGTGGAAAATTTGATAAAATACCTTATGCTTGTGCGTATGGGCCACGTAATGATCTACTTAGTCAAATGTACAAGCACTTTCATGATTCTTTGATAAGGTACCTTCTTGATTTACATTTGTATGATGTTGTTATGTACTTTCATGATCCATATTTTGTACTCATGATGTTTAGAAGGGTGCAGTACAAGAAATGGGATCCTGGTATTGCTTGGTTCCAATTTTTGGGAAAAAAAGCAGTAGGTGATATTGAGTCACCACTTGAGAAGGTGATTGTAATCAGAGTAGACCAGAAACAAGCACAGTGGTTCCTCTTTGAAACTTTCTCGAAACCTTGGAAATTCAAGTTTGGCAACTCAGTACCAACTTCAAAGAATTATACAGAAGCAAAAAGGGGCTGGAAGTTCAGAAAATGTTTCCAAAATATGGAGGTAAAGATTATTTGTGCAAATTTGTTTTTATGGATTTTATTAATCCTTTTGGTGTTAGTGGTGATGTCACATGATATATCAATATTCAAAGATCCACATATCTTTACTTTTGGAAACACACAATTGTAGTGCATGACTACCACTACTCAAATTGCAGCTAACGTTTGAAGCAAAGTTTTGGAAGGAAATAAGGTTATTCAAAATCCATGTTTGAAATTGCTTGAGGACAAGATATCTTGAGTGGGGAGGACTGTCATGTCCCCAATTAAATAATATCCAAATAATACTAATTGCAAATAATGTTCCACCAGCCTACTAGTTCCCTAGGTTGAGATGGAGACATAAATTTTGTAACAAGGAGCTATGGGATCCAAAAGGAATTTAGTTTGCCATATTCAAATTTAAATGGGTCATATAAATGATAAATGCTAATAAAAGAAGGTGCCATGGGTTCATGATGACACTTGGAATCTTGTGGAGCCTTTGGATGACTAGATTCCTCACACACTTGGCATTATCTTCATCCAAATTTGAACACATGGGTAATGTAACATTATTGAGGGGTGATGTGGTGTCAAATATCATATAATGAGCCAAGTAATTTGAATAGGTAAAGGAGAGTAACTCCCATGGAAAAGGAAGAGACTATAAGACAAGGTGTGCCACTTGGAAGGAGATTCCATTCATTCTATGACAACAAATGATGAAAGATTCTATAACAAGTATGACAAATTCAGACCTGATTGCAGAAATATGACAAATATGACATGACAGGCTAAAAATAGTCACCAAGAGGTAAAATTTTGGATTTGGAGGCAGCCATTGAATTGGGGGAAGAATGGGAGCATGAAGAGGAAGAGAAGTGTTATGAGAGTTACTAAACCACTAAGATGAGTTGGAGGAATCCCATGGAGGGAAATTTGACCTTAGAAGGCCTCATGAAGTTAATAAAAGGATGTCATGAGGAATGAGAATAGATATTTATCATTTGTTAATTGGCCTTTGGCATTTTGGAGAGATTTTGCTTGTCCATTGCACAGTGAGTGCCCACTCTTCCTACTTATGAACCAATTTCGAGGGAGCTGGATTGTTGGTTATGTTGGGTAGACCCGGGTTTACTATAATCAACCAACAACACCCCTAGCTCACTGGCCCTTTCGGCAATAGACCGCGAAGCGGCCTGAAGTCTCACCCGAAGTGATTCTAATGGGTTGGCCAAGGACTCAAGCGTCTTGGACCAGGTTCTGTGGTGTCTTTTCTTATGACTCACAGCTCTTCTAGCTGCGAGGTCTCTTTCTCTGTGCATTGCGCGACTCCTCTGCTTGCGTCGTGCGATCTCCTCGTCTCGCAGCTCTTCTAGTCACGAGATATCCCTTCTACTGTCGTGTGGTCCCTTTCCACGTCGCGCACTTTCACTGACTCGCGATGACTCCAGCACTATCGCATCACCGCTCACTAGGCGACGCGTAACTTCCTCCCAACGCTAAGCCCTTAACCTACGGTATCGCGCACCGCAGCTCCTCTGCCGGTGCGGTATCGCCTTCTTGCGATAACCTACTCCCGCGGCTCAGCGCACTTAGTGTTGTTCGTGTCGACTCGCAAGGCTCAACATACCAGGCTATTCAATACTGCGACTAGTGACCGTTTCAAGCAAAGCATAAATGAACCCACATACAACATGCCAAAGACTTCAACTTATGTTTATCCTTCTATATTGCTATAAACTGATTAACACATTCATTCATTAAACTGTAAACAAAGTCCATGAAATGACTGATAAATGCACAAGTAAACATAACACATAATCCAATCACATAACACTTGATTTTAACGTGGTTCACCTCCAGGATGGAAGTTACGTCCACAGAACTGTGTTTTTATTATAGCTCAGGGGAAGGTAAAACACAGTTCTGCTGCACCGCATATGCAGCTCAAGATCTTCTCTCTTAGATCTCTTTCCTTCTCTATATTGCACTCCTACAATATACTCTTCCCTCTCCGTCGATCCCTGCGGATCGTTACATGCATGCTCTATAAGCCAGCTACTGGTTACAGTAAGATTGCTATCGCTAATAACAGAACCAGAGCTCAACTCTATTACAATACAAGATAACTATGAGCTAACAGACTCAATGGCTAACTATATGTTATCCGACTAGCTAACCTTTTACAATACAAAATATATCCCTTTATAGGCGGCCCAAAGGTCTTGCCATTACAACACTATGGGCCTATCCCAACAGTAACCCAAAACCCTAACTAGTGACAGTCGGCCATATCTGTACTTGAGGTAGCCGCTTTCCGTCACACCACAGCTCCTCTGCAGTCTTCCATGCTTCCCGGCGCTGATCATGGGTACTATGCACCGTTTCGCTTTTCTGTCCTTCGTCTTCAATGCTTCAGCCTCGTTTCTCCTTTTCCTTTATGAGGGTCGCTGAGCCCTCCTGTCTTCGCTACTGCCTTCAATGCAGTGGGTGAGCTCTCTCTTCTCGGCCGCTCAGGTACAGTCGTCTTCCTTGACTTCTCCGTCTTCTTCGTCGTGGTTTCTGGCTCTGCTCTGTAGCTGGAAACGTGCTACGGTGTCGTAGCTCTATCTTATATTTTCTCCGCAAAAACTTATCTATTCGCTAAACTAGCAGCTTCTTCTGTAGCTGTGGGACCCTGCTCCAACAGTCCCCTAACACTTACTTGTGGCTTGCCCTCGAGCCACTACCAGCGGGCTTCTCCTGCTGTAGCTTTGCCTTGGCTTCCTGCGAAGCCTTATTAAACTTGTCTCGAAGTCCTGCGACTTCGTTCTTCCTTGCTTCGACACGCTCTTTATAGTTTCTGTAACTTGGTTCGTTGGGCTCTCTTATCCTTCCTGCCCTTAGTCATGGTCTCACTCTCGTCGCTCCCGAAACTTTTTAAGAACCTTCTAGTGTTTGAAAGGTCTTCCACAGATATCCTTTCCTCTTTATCTGGGTTAGAACTTTTATCACAAGGAAAATCTGTATCTTCCATCCTTCTCAAACATTTCATTCAGTCTGGAGCCCTCTATATGAAAGAGATACAAACCATGAATTCCGTTCCGAGAACAAGCCTTTGTCTGCATCTTGAAGTTCTGCTTGCTCGGTTTGTTTTCCCTTTCACTTTTCTTCTCAACAACTCGCTCCAGGTATTCGCGTGACTCTGGTTCCACATATTTTCATTCTTGAGTTCTGGAACCTCTTGTTCTACTCTTAGCTGATGAGATAGGTCATCTTCCTTCTCCCGTTGCTTTCTTTTTCTCATTTTTACTTTCCTCCTGGCGGGAGATTTCTTCTCATCATTCTTCTACTCTGCTTTCTTATCTTCAGTGATCGGCTCGACGTTCTTCTTCTCCTTAGCAGAGACTTTGGTGCCAACTTCTACTTCCGACGCTTGACTCTTCATCCTTAGCGGCTGTCTGACTTGTGATGTACCTAATTTCACAACCTTGGGCGGCGTCATCATAGCGGACCTACGGCCACTAGGGTCGGAGCGTCTCGGCATGTCTTCTAAAGGTTCGTCCTCGGACAGAACCGTCTTAGCGGAATCTCCTGGGCGTGCAATGGCTGCAACTTCTGAAAATCACAGCACTCTGTAACAAACTTAGCTCTTCACAGGGAATTCTTAAAAACTTACTCTATAGCTCTCGGTTTTTCTGCAAACGTAACCGTCCCAATTGAATACTTTCTGCTTTTATGCCCAATACAATAATCCCGGACGCAACGGTCATCTAGACTGAACCCGTCGGTCGTAATAAATGCTTGGACAAGACCACACCCGCCATCCGATCCTTAATAAATGCGAAAATCCGATCGAATTTTCCTCGAAATGTGTGTGTACAGGCGCCAGTCTCGTCGAAGATTTACCAGATCTGGAAAAATTGATTACACTGCTGCCAAATCTACGGTAAGATATACCGGTCATTTCCTCATTAACTACTTGTCAGAAGGTGACTTGACTAGCCCTCTACTTCCTTGCAAAGTGGGTACGTGGCACGGGGAAACATCGCACTACCGCGATGCGACTCCGCATCACCTACGTAAAACAATAATTAAGTTCCCCCTTTTATTTCTTTTTTTTCCTGCAAGCCACTGATGACTTGCGCAAAGCTGAACCGACCTTATGCGATTCCTCAGACTTAGAATACCTGCCGGTGTAGACTGATTCCCGGTGCGATGCCTCCTTTCAACTACACTAGACCTCTGCACCACCATAAACTGGCTAAGCTAGGGCTGAGAGGCGGGGTGGCTATCACTATAGAGCTTAAGCCTACTACCATTAATCCAAGTGGGAAGAAGCTCCCCATCCAGCTTGCTGAGCTGAATGGCACCTCCCTCTGTAACTTGCTGTATCTGATATGGCCCCAACCAATGCGTCTTGAACTTCCCTAGAAACTTAATAAACTTGCTGTCATAGAGGAGCACGAGGTCTCCGATCTAAAAAGTCTTACTCTTAATGTGTCTGTCATGCCAAGCTTTTTCGCGTGCCTTCTGCACTTTCTGATGGAATCCCGCGATGAATCTGTCTTCTTCTAAGGCAAGCAGCTGCGCTAGCCTTTCTTCCACTATGTCTGTATCAATCATTCTGGTAATCTGAGCAATTCTTAAACTAGGAAGGATATACTCCATGGGCATAACAGCCTCCTGTCCATATACCAAGATGAAAGGTGTGTGTCCTGTAATTTTCTTGCATGTGGTCCTGTACGCCCATAATACAGCGTTAAATCTAAGGTCCCAATCATTCCTTTGGCTGTTGCAGATCTTGGTAAGCACATTTTCTAAAATCTTATTAAAGGCCTCCACCCTACCATTAGCCTGTGGGTGGTAGGGAGTGCTCTTATGGTGTTGAATCTGGAATTATTCTGTCAAGGCCTCAATAGTGCTGTTCAAGAAATGGGTACCTTGGTCGCTCATCAAAATTACTGGGCATCCAAATCTACTGATGATGTTCTCAAAAAGGAACTGTGCAGCTGTAGCAGCATCACAATTCTTTACTGCTTTGGCCTCTGCCCATCTGGTGAGGTACTCTGTTCCAGTGATGATATATCCCGCGCCAGTTTGTTTTCCTAGTGGGTTGATAGGACCCACAAAGTCTATAGCCCACTTATCAAATGCGCGCAGCGTAACCTGCGGTCGCAGCGGAATTTCATCGCGTCGCGAGGGTTTTCCTACCCTTTGGCAGATATCGCAGCATCTGTAAAAGTCCTTAGTGTCTTTTTGCAACGCAGGCCCCCATAATCCTGCAGCCAGGATTTTCTACGCAGTCGGCTTCCCTACGAAATGACCTCCTGCGGTTCCTAAACGTGCCTCCCTGATGATAGTCTCTTTTTCATGCGGCATCACACATCTGCGCAGGACTTCATCTGGACCTAACTTGTATAACTGTCCCGCGATCAGGGTGAAGTCTGCTGCTTTAAAAACCAATTGCTTCTTTTGCTGCTTAGTAAACTCCTCAGGTGCTAATCCGGTAGTAAGGAAGTGGATAATATCAGCATAGTAGTCGTCTGTGATCTGAATAGAAAACAACTGCGCATCTGGCAAATTGTCCTCTAGGTTACTTGGCTCCTCTCCTGAGTCTATCCGTGATAGATGATCAGGTCCGGCATTCAATCTTCCTGGTTTCACAATGATTTCGAAATCATACTCCTGAAAGAGGAGTAACCATCTGCAGATTCTCCCCCCTAACACTGGCTTATTGACCAGATACTTTAACGCAGAATGGTCAGTGAATATCTTAAACGAGGCACCCAACAGGTAGTGCCTGAACTTCTGCAGCACGTACACCATAGCTAACCCTTCTCTTTTTGTGGTGGTGTAGTTCTTTTCTGCTGTTGAGAGCTTTCTGCTGGAGTATGCGATAGGATGGTCGATATCTCCTTCTCCTGGTTGTGTTAAAACAACCCCTAGTATGATGCCAGACGCATCCACATGTACATGAAATGGCTTAGTCCAGTCTGGAAATACTAAGATGGGTGCTGTAACCATCTTCTCCTTGAGTGTGTCTAGACTCTACTGACATTCCTCATTCCATAGGAATTTTACATCCTTCTTTAGCAATTTCTCCATCGGCGCTGTAATATTTGCGTAGCCCTTGATGAATTTTCTGTAGTACCCGGTATAACCAAATACTGTCCTCAGTTGCTTCACTGAGTTGGGTGATGGAAGATTTACAATGATGGCAATCTTTGCGGGATCTACCATCAAGCCTTGTCTGCAAACAATGTGACCCAACAAAATACCAAATGGTGCACAAAATATACATTTCTTCAAGTTTAGAGAAATCTGGTACTACCTACATTTCTCTAACATTAGTCTTAGATCTCCTACGTGCTTGTCAACGAGTCCAAATACAGTCCAATCATCAAAATATACTTGTAGGAATTTATGAATGTATTCTTTAAATACAACAACTACTACTCTAGAAAATATAGCTGGTGCATTCTTAAGACCAAAGGGCATTACCGTATACTGGAACGATCCCCATTCTGTTGCAAAGGTGGTCTTAGATCGATCTTCTGGATGGATTTTGTTATGATGATAGCCTGAAAAGCCATCAGTGAAGGAGTAGACCTCCTGTCCTCCCACGTTGTCTAATAGTTCATCAGTGAACGGCGTCGGAAATGGATCGTGAAGCGATGCATCGTTGAGCTTGCGCAGATCGACACAGATCCTGATGTCTCCTTTGGTTTTCTTTTCCTGTACGACCATGGGACTAACCCATTCACTCTCTTCTACCGGCTCAATGATGCCTGCCACCAGCATCTTATCGATCTCATCCTTTACTTTTTCTTTATATCGTGGATTCAATCTGTAGGGATGCTGCTTTACTGGTCTAGCATCCTCCTTCAATGGTATCCTCATGACTCCAAGGTCTCCAAATATTCCCTTAATCTCTGTGAACTTGGTGGGAAATAGGTCCTGATAGTCATGCAACAAGTCAGTGATCTGTCTGACTGTTTCATCACTCCAATAATCTCCAATAGAGGCAAACTTAGGTTCTGTGTCTGTGCCAATATTGATCTTCTTAATCTTGATGGGCTCTGTGATTTCTGGAATTTCTAGCTGTGGTCCCTCAACATCGCGAGTCCCTTCCGACTCTGGAATGTTGGTACTGCGAGGATCCTCATCCTCATCCTCTGGTTCTACTTTAAAGTTATAGCACTCTAGCGCCTCTGTTAACTGAACGGCCCAGTCAGGATGAGTCTGTACTAATGGGGTACAGTCCTCAAATATCTTGATCTTTATTATGTCTAAGGCCTGATCAACATTCGGATACTCAGATTCAAAAGTGAAGGTGAGTAGGAAGCTGTCTATCATAAGGGGCCATGTAGTCGTTCCCTTGCGCAATTCTGTCTCTGTATACCAGTTCCTTGGAACTGTGTCCAAAGTGTGAATGAATCGGTGAACCCATTCATCCTCGGGAATGTCTGACCAATCCTGTTCACATGCCTGAATGTGTGACCTGGGGTTACTTTCTCCTGTGTATTTCTGCTGAACGTAATCGGTGTCGATGAAGAATTTGATGGCCATCAATATTTTAATATCATCCCATGATGCGATATTCTCTTTGTGTGCGTACCACCATCTTGTATGTGTGGCTCGTACTGCAAGATCCATAGCTGCGATCCTCTGTTCATGAGGAATCTGTTGTTCAAACTGCTTGAGAAAGTCCTGGATATCAGTTAGACCATGAAACGGTGGAATCTCATTGATCTCTACGCCAATCCATCGCAGTGACTTAGTCAAGTACGCACATCTGCGCGCTGAAACTTCGTGAAGTCTGTTATGCCAGTTTTCTAGACCAACCTCTGAATCCGATGCGCATGAGCTGTCGCATTGCCAACTAATGTTCCCTTCTGTGGTTGGGTTAACATAGTCGCCCTGGTTTGTAGTCATCTGATAGAGGCTTTCTATGTTATGTGCCTCCTCTTCTGCTCGGATAGGTTCAATATATCTAGGACCCTGAAAAGGATCCAACGGTACGATGACCCGAATCTGCGCATCCTCAAAGGTCATTTTTCTTCTCTTTAGGTCGATAACAGCCATGTTACCGATCTCCCAATCAATGCCTAGTAGTGCTGGGTAGGGTTTACTATTGCCAATGATTTCTATAACTTCAAAGTCCGCAAAGCTGCGAACTCCATCAATATCAACTGGTACTTGGGATAACCGACCCAGGGGTGCTACCCATTGCTGATTAGCTAATCTTAGATGGATAGGCGATCTGGTTAACTTAGGGCTACCCATCTGTTCCCATGTCTGCTTAATCAGAACGTTTACATCTGATCCTAGATCTAGGATGACCTCATCCATTTCAAACTCTCCAATCTGAGCTGTGAGTCGCATCTCCCTCCTTGTTCTTGTATGTCCTGTAATATTATGAACAACACACTGTGTACTGCTCACGGAAGAGGATGGCTGAAACTGATCGACTATGCGCTGAAGTTTTGTGATAGCTTGCTCATTTCTTACTAGTTTTAGACAACTCCACAGGAAGGAGTAGATGCTTCCTGCCATCTCCTCCTCATCGCATCTTCCAGATGCGGTAGCCTGCGATGTCTGTACAAGGCTATCGCCACAAGGTGCTTGCTGCGGTACGCCCCTAGATGACGGTACCTATGATCCTGATTGCGTAGGGTCATCAAAGAAAGCCTTAGCTTCTTGAAAGGTTTGTTTGTTCTTTTGCAGGTCAAGTGGTGTTGCTTTGTTAGGAGCTCTGCGCACCCACTCCTGCTCTGTGTTCTTCCTTGTTTCCTGCGATGTCCCACTGGTAGAAACACCGCTACGAGTCACAATATTGACTCTTGGTTCTGGTTCGACCCGCTCAGCAGCAATAAGCTGGATGTTTTGGTGTGCTGCTGGCTTAGGTTCTCTGATCTTAGCTATCAAGGTAGGACATTACTCAATAGTGTGTTCATAAGATTTACAATAATTACATGTGGTAGTGGGGCTCTGACAGTCGCTAGCATAGTGTCCTATAACTGCACAGTTGTAACACATCACTGGTCCACGACCACGGCCAAAGCCTTCTCCACAGCCAAAGCCTTCTGCTCGGCCGAAGCCTCCTCCACGGCCTCGTCCTCTGAATCCTCCGCCCCGACCACCATAAGCTGGATCCTGCTGTGGTCCTGCTGCTGGACCCTGTGTTTGCGATTGGACTCTGTACAAGTCTTGCTTTGCTCCGACCATGAGATCATAGGCTCGGCAATCATGTTCCTGATGGCCTACAGACTTGCAGAAGACGTAGTATAAGTTCTTAGGTGTCTGCACGTACTTCTGAAGTAGAGGGCAATGGTGGGGTAGGTGTCCTCACATTTTGCATATCTTGCACCATGGCCCGTGGGTCTGTGGTAAAGGGTTAGGATCCCCTGTTGCTATATATTCTACAAAGACCGGACAATTGTCTTTACTATGGCCCTGTGCTTTACATTTTACGCACCATATCTCTTGCGCAACTTCTTTCCCTTTCTTCAGCTCATGCAACTGTAATGTAAGATTAGCCAACTGGTTCTGTAAAGTTGTCATGCATGTACTAGTCTCAGCTAGAGGTGAAGCCTCTAGTTTCATTGCCATATCCAACGCGTCGTCCTGTGTCTGGAGTTTCTGCTGCATTAACGACAGTCTGATGTGAGGGAGCAGCGCTGCGATAAACCATTCCTTATGCTGCTCCGGCGCAAACTCAAAACTGACTTGGTCGATAAGGGATTTGAATTTCTGATCAAAGTCCCACACCGACTCTGTAGGTAGTTGCTTGATGTCTTTGAGTTCTGTTATGCACTGTGACTCAGACTTAGGTTTCTTAAACTCTTTAATCATGGCGGTCTTGACCTGGGCAAGTGTTCTGGGTACTGTGGTATACTTGATATACCATGTTAAGGTGCGATCTCTGAGTGTGGTGACCAGCTGTACAAGTTTAAGATTATCATCATTGATGGTTTTAATGGTCCACATGGCTTCACATAAAAACCAGTGCTGCTCTGGGTCTTCTGCCCCTGTTCCCTTAAATATAGGTAACTTCATATCATCCCCCATTCTATTTCTACGCGGTGGATGTTGATTTACTGTGTTACTACCACTCGGCGGTGTAGGTGAAGGTGATGTAGCGGTGGTAGGTACTGTCTGTGAGCTACTAGATGGAGTTCCTACGGGATTGTTCTGAGTCCCTGTCTGTTTCTGTGGGGTATAAGGGTGGTAAGGGATACCCCCTTCTGAACCTTCTGTAGTACTAGGACTCTGCTGTCTAGTACGATCTGGACTGTCTTCAAATATTGGCGATCTGAAGTCTACTTTATACTTCTCTCCACTACATGTTCGTCCAATGTCATCAAAATCACTTTCAAACTCTTGTGACATTACTATCTCTACCTATTCATCTGAAACTAGATCCATTGTTCCTTTTTCATATAACAGCATCTTAATGGACAAGTTTAAAGATCTGAGGTACTTACCACAATATCCTTTGAAGAAGTAGCGCTCAGCCTCCCTGAAGCTCTTTCTCTAGTCAACTGCAAACTCTGTGACAAAGCCGTCTAGCACACTCACAAGCCAGAATTCTACTGTCCTTGTGAGCAGATTATCAAGGTCCTTCATAGTCTGAATCAGCTCCGGTGTCCAGACAATGTTTCTTTTCTTCTTGAATATGCTTGTATCCGTCAACTTGGATAACCAGTCGTATAGCTCGTTTCCAAAGGTAGCAAAAAATATCGCATGTATGTCTGAACTGATATGTTTTTGCAACCAGGCCTCTGTACTCAACTTAGGACTCCTGTTCTCTCGTTCGGAAAACTCTTTCTGGTTAGACCAAACCCACTCGTTGAGTTCGTCTCTTGTAGGACGCCACCAGAACATCAGCGCTCTGTTTGTTCAAAGACGGCAACGGAACCATTTGTTGGTTATGCTGGGCAGACCCGGGTTTACTATAATCAACCAACACCCCTATCTCACTGGCCCTTTCGGCAACAGACCGCAAAGCGGCCTGAAGTCTCACCCGAAGTGATTCTAATGGGTTGGCCAAGGACTCAAGTGTCTTGGACCAGGTTCTGTGGCGTCTTTTCTTACGACTCGTAGCTCTTCTAGCTGCGAGGTCTCTTTCTCTGCACGTCGCGTGACTCCTCTGCTCGCGTCGCATGATCTCCTCGTCTCGCAGCTCTTCTAGCTACGAGATATCCCTTCTACTGTCGTGCGGTCCCTTTCCACGTCGTGCACTTTCACTGACTCGCGATGACTCCAGCCCTATCGCATCGTCGCTCACCAGGCGACGCGTAACTTCCTCCCAACGCTAAGCCCTTAACCTACGGTATCACGCACCGCAGCTCCTCTGCCGGTGCGGTATCACCTTCTTGCGATAACCTACTCCCGCGGCTCAGTGCACTTAGCATTGTTCGTGTCGACTCGCAAGGCTCAACATACCAGGCTGTTCAATACTGTGACTAGTGACCGTTTCAAGCAAAGCATAAATGAACCCGCATACAACATGCCAAAGACTTCAACTTATGTTTATCCTTCTATATTGCTGTAAACTGATTAACACATTCATTCATTAAACTGTAAACAAAGTCCATGAAATGACTGATAAATGCACAAGTAAACATAACACATAATCCAATCACATAACACTCGATTTTAACGTGGTTCACCTCCAGGATGGAAGCTACGTCCACATAACTGTGTTTTTATTATAGCTCAGGGGAAGGTAAAACACAGTTCTGCTGCACCGCATATGCAGCTCAAGATCTTCTCTCTTAGATCTCTTTCCTTCTCTATATTGCACTCCTACTATATACTCTTCCCTCTCCGTCGATCCCTGTGGATCGTTACATGCATGCTCTATAAGCCAGCTACTGGTTACAGTAAGATTGCTACCGCTAATAACAGAACCAGAGCTCAACTCTATTACAATACAAGATAACTATGAGTTAACAGACTCAATGGCTAACTATATGTTATCTGACTAGCTAACCTTTTACAATAAAAAATATATCCCTTTATAGGCGGCCCAAAGGTCTCGCCATTACAACACTGTGGGCCTATCCCAACAGTAACCCAAAACCCTAACTAGTGACAGTCAGCCATATCTGTACTTGAGGTAGCCGCTTTCCGTCACACCACAGCTCCTCTACAGTCTTCCATGCTTCCCAGCGCTGATCATGGGTACTATGCACCGCTTCACTTTTCTGTCCTTCGTCTTCAATGCTTTAGCCTCGTTGCTCCTTTTCCTTTATGAGGGTTGCTGAGCCCTCCTATCTTCGCTGCTGCCTTCAATGCAGTGGGTGAGCTCTCTCTTCTCGGCTGCTCAGGTACAGTCGTCTTCCTTGACTTCTCCGTCTTCTTCGTCGTGGTTTCCGGCTCTGCTTTGTAGTTGGAAACGTGCTACGGTGTCGTAGCTCTATCTTATATTTTCTCCGCCAAAACTTATCTATCCGCTAAACTAGCAGCTTCTTCTGTAGCTGCGGGACCCTGCTCCAACATGGATTCCTTTCCAAGTTGGTTGTTGGAGATACCATTAAGACCTCTAACTGGAACTTAATGAAGGAGTTTTATTTGCAGGTTGAATGGACATACAGTCAAATTCTCATATATTCCCCTATTCTCTCATTCCTTCTTCTCCATTTCTCCACACCCTCAAGTTGAGGGCGCACTTGTTGGAGCAGTGCTTGTGCTTTGCTGAGTATATTCTCCTTTTCCCAAGCAATAACCAGAGGCTGAAGTTTATTTAATTTGAGCATAAGGCCCTTCATCGACCGGAAATGTGTAGGCACATCAATAGATAATAAGGCCCACTGATTAATGATCAAGGTGTTAAAATCATCCTCATCCAACCAGGTTGGATTGAGTTTGAAAGGATAAGACACAAAACCTCGGTCAAAGTCCAACTGTAGAATAATTTCCTTTTGGTCCTATACTCCAGTAGAATGATTCCGGGAATGGAATTTACCCAGCTTATCACATAATGATTCAGCCATAAGGTAACAATCAAGCCATTTAGAAATGCAAGTTGAGCCGCATCTGCCATTTGACCAAGTAGGCGATGAGACCACTGGAGCCTATCTCCAAGAGTGAAGCTTCTAAAAAAAGTGAAAAAAGTAATTGGATAAAGGATCATCTGAGCGCCCTGCCCCCCAGACCTCATCTAAGGACCAAGTGAAATTTTAAGTCACCCGCAACAATGGGCTGAGGAAGCGAAAGAAGATCAGAAGCCTTGGCATTATCCCAAAATACCTTCCTATTTGCATATGGCCATAGACATTATGTAGATTAACAGAAAGATCTAGTCCCTTCAGTTTCCAGGAGAGAAGGATACTTGCACAAGTGTTAAAGGCCTTGAGATCATATAAGGGCGTTCTAAGCCACTAGAGTCTCCCAGGAGTGACCCAGAGCATCAATAGAACTAATGTGCCATCCAGGGCACAAATGGAGAAAGAAATCACAAGCAAAAATACTGGAAGTCAAAGTTTCCTTAAGGAATACCACAGACGAAAAAATAAGATCAAGAAGACACTTAAAGGTGACACGTTTTGGGCCTCCTCCTAGCCCACAAATATTGAAGGAAAAAAAATCATCGAAGAACTAGAGGGGGGGCCACTAAATCTCTAAGAGTCCGAATGGTATAAGGAGATGAAGTTCCCGAACAGGGAGTCAACTCGCCGTCAGAAATAGGAACAAGCCTTGGGTTGGTAAAATCCTTTTCCTTAATAGAGTCCTTAACCCCCTTCATGTTATCCTTCTTAGACTTCTCGGGCTTTCGGATAGAGGCATTAGCTTCTTTGATATCCAAAATGGGAAAAATATCTGGACTTGAGGATGAATCAACAAAAAATGTGGGGAGAGTGGAGAAAGGATCCCCAAAAGGATCAAGTGGGAAGAATCTTATCTCGTGAGACAGGTGACAGAGAAAATTGAGTAGGGGAAAGGGGTTGTTGCTCCCTAGTAGAGGAGTCCAGAAGAGGAGACAAAGAGATGGCAATGTGCAAACCCCCATCATGGCCAAGAGGAGGAAAGTATAGAGGGCTGAAGATAGTACCATAATCCCCCCCTGAATCAGAAGAAAAAAGAATCACATTATCAATGGATAAATCCCTCACCCTACCAACACTTCCCTTATCTTCGACCGACAGAGGTGAAGCATTACTAAGGGGGCCCAACCCAGAAAGAGGAGACACATCATTATTCCTCTCAATCCCATCCGAAATTTGTAATGAATTGAAAATTTCATCAGCCATAATAAAATTTGAAAATAAAGGGACTGAGAGGGTGAAATTACCCACCGAAGCAGTCACCAAGTCCTTGTCCAAAGGGATTGAAAATGTGAGATATTTTCCATATGAACCAATAAACCATCATCTTGTATCGCATCAGCCATCAGATCAAGGATTTGTAACCCCTTCGCAGGACATAAATCCTTAGTGTGTCCAGTCTCTCTGCACTAGTGACAACGAAAGGCCACTTTGTAATAATCCAGCAGTTAGATGAAGGATCCACCCTCCCAAAAAACTTCAAGGTCCACTGCAGACCCTAAGTCACATCCAAATCCACAAGAAAACGCGGGGATGACCGCTCAAAACCCATAAGAAGTGTATCTGCTATTAAAATGAATGTACCAATGGATTTTGTGATGCCCATGAATCCATGCAGGTTCCAACATTGGATTGGGAAATCCGGAAGAATGACCCAAAGGTGTCTCCTAGTCAAACGTTCTGAGCGTGGGTCAAAACTGACATGCCAGTGGTGGAGTACAAGAGACCCCTGACCCATCACCCAATATTGGCTCTCAATGAACTCATGATATTCTGCATATAGAAACTGCAATAAGGCCCATCCATTAACAAGATTCAATACTTTCAGAACCTATTTAAGATAAGGCTTCCAATGCTCACGAACCTGCGCCAGAATGGATGTCCAGGAGAGCTTGAGGAATTCAAAATTTCCCACCAATTCCCTTAAAGATAAATCTAAGACCATGTCCACTGTCACATCCTTTCCTAAGACGCAGACGGGACACCCACCTTTAACCCGCTCAATAGGAATATTCCATGGACACGAGCGATGTGAGGGGAGTGATGAAGAGCCAGATGGTGTAAACCCCCACCCAAAACCCGAGAGGGACGAAAAAATTCCAACCTAGGTGGATCCCCAACACATGTTTGGTCATGGGGAGTGGGGTCATCCGTAAAATGCACACCAGAGACACAATAATTTACCATAGGTGAAACATGAACCCTAACCCCAGGGTTAGTGCATACACCTAGGTAAGGAGGAGGGAGAGTTTCCATAATCGAGACAGTAATAGAAGGTTCTAGAAACTACAACCAGACATCATTTCGGCGAAATACCCCACAACCGACCACAAATCCATAGGTGACACTAAAGACAACCACGTTCCACCGAATACTAACCAGTAAACAAGCAAACATCCATCTCCCCCACAACCCAAAAGGTACCCAAAAAACAAGGATAAGATAAAAATGAAAACAGATAGAGAATTCCCGCTTTTTGGACTGGTTGGTACTATATGTGTCACAAAGACAGACTTAACTCCAGTGACCCCTGACCGAGACAAGAACAAAAAATAAGAAAATAAGACCACATCCAGAAAACCCTACAAACGCCTGAAAACCGTCGAACTCGGGCAGAGAGAGAAAGAGCACCAGAACCAATAACAACATACCCCGAAGCCCTGACGCTAAACACAAGGCCGCTACCCCTAGGTCTTAGGGTTTTAGGTTAAGTGCCCAAAGAGTCCAAAACCCCACATTAAACCCTAAAAACCCACGAGAAAATTACATACCTGAGAAAAAAGAAGGATATGTAATGGGCCCAGATCTACCACTGCCAAAACCCGACCATAGAGAATACCATGAAGTTGCAGGTCCTCAGATTGATGGATTTTCTCCCAATGTTTCTCACAGGAGCTCCTCAAGTGATAATGTTGTTAACGATGCTTAACACATTTCCTGTTGTTATGAACTTATTTATTCACTACCAAGTGAAAGTAGAAATCACAAAGGAAAGCGATAAAGAGAATAATCATGGGTGAAAGGAGATCTCTGGTTTAAGATGTATAATTATAAAAAGATATAAAACGTATTAAGAATGAGAATTTTAAAACTAGAGAAAAAAACCCTTATATATTTAAATATAAAAGATAGTTTGACTTAATTATAATGTTTTTATTTTAAATGAATTTCAATTTAAAAAGTTTACTTACAAGTTAATTGTAATTAATTTATGCTCTCTTCCAAATACTTACATGATTCAATAAAAATCTTTGTAAAAATCCAAAAAAAAAACCTCAAACCTTAACCTATGCCTCAAATTCAATGCATAATCTACCTTCCTCTACTAGGAAGGAACACTCCATTACTACATTAGTTTAAAACACTAATTGCTTTAACCTCCAAATAAATCAAGGCAACTTCATCACCATTTATCAATCTAATCCCCCCAAAACTATGCCCATGTATTTTAGATAAATGTGGCAACTTTCATATAAACACTCCATTACTATACTAATTTAAAACACTGAATGCTTGTGAAATGCTTTAACATTCGACTAGCACTCATAGCTAGTTTGTGCTTTTGTTTCAACTATTTTTAATACAATGATACAATGCAAGTTGATCTAATTCTTTCGATTCTTTTCACAATGACTTGGTGGTTATGGGGGAGTTGCAGTTCATACTCGCATATTATACTTATGATTTCTAATGCACTAGTGATCATGCATATAAATACCTCATGTTGGGATAGTTTTTTTTCCACAGGAAAATTCATATTTTTATTTCCATAGTAGAAATGAAAATACATTCTTCAGAGTCCCAAAAGGTGCATTTATGACCAACATTTTCTCCTATCTCAAGTGTCTATAGTTCAAAAGAGCAATCCTACAACAAATTTAGAGAAGATCTATCTCCCCTACATCTACTGTGAATGTTAAAAACAAAAACTCTAATAATATTCACATTCACATATAACTAACTATCTTTTGAGAATAGCGCTACAAATCTATAAAAAAAACCTACTATACAAGCCTTTTCTACATGCATATTCCACACCTAAAGAGACCTACTATACAACTACTATATGCATACTTTCCAGCTAAAACTCATTTAAAAAATTATCTCAAAACAATCAATACATACTCCTATAGGAAACTATGTATTTGCCCCAAGTATTAATATCAAAAGACTAATCAAAAGAGGTATGATTAGTATTCAAGAACTAAAGCAAACCATCAAATCAAGAACTTAGAAAAAACATAAAGTAAACAATTATGCCATCATATTTTTACTGATTGAGAAACTGAGTCCAAGTCTTCATAAAAATGACAATGCTGATATTTTGTAGTAATTCCATGTTCTTCTTTTTGGATGATTCACTGACCTCTATTTAGATGGATGCCTTCCTTCGACAAACCATATATTGTACTATGTCTTTCTCTAAATATATGTGTCAAGGTAAGATCTAATAAAAGTGCACTTAATCTCCATACCTCCTCTAGAATTAAAACAAGTTGTATGTTATGACAATTCTAGTTTTTCATTTTTTCTTTGTCTAGTTGATGACATTGAGTGAATCTCCAAATACTTGTAGCTCCTATATCCCATTTTCAATCGCTAATATGAGAAGAAGTTTTAATGAAATTATTATAGAGAAATTGATCGATCCTTGTCCAATACTTGCTTTAAACTTGTATCTATAAGAATGATTAGTAAACAGGATACCTCCAACACCACCAATGCTTGGAACCCCTTATGTTGCTCCATCAAAATAAGCCCAATTTTTCTTCTTGTCAATAACTTCAACTTGGATATGTCTTCGTCTTTTTACTTGTTTCTTCTTGGTGAAAACATGAAGTTGGTATACCCTTTTTGCCTGTTTTTTGACAAACAACTACAAAATTTTATGTTTTTCAGCTTAAACCCTTTCAAACCCATATCCCCCTTAGGAATTTCACCTTGATGTAAACAAAAGAGGTTTAGAGAATTCTATTAGATTCGTACACATATTTTTTTGAAATTTTTTATGGACATATAGTAGGACAAATTGACGGGCACCAACGACATATACTTTAAATTTTTAGGTTTAGATAATGAGTGACCTGCGTGCCCTTCATTTTTTAGAGATGGTTATTCATTTTATGGAAACCAAATGTATGTTCATAATCTACATAGATTGAACTTTGCAATGAACTATATGTTGAGTATTTTCATACTTAAACACTATTTTTTATTATTTTTCAAAATTTAACATATGTTTAAAAAATGGTGCCTTATTAACACATGTTTGTTTCCTCCCATTTTCTTTCAAATGTGACTCTTATCATACAAACTAAAACTATCCTTTTGAAGAGGATAATGCAAGGAAAATACCTATGAGTTTTTACATTTTTTTGTTGTTGTCATTGTGATGATCTTGAATTTTTAGTGTGACTGATTCTAAAATTTCACCCTCAAGAACTGTGGATTGTAGCTCGGGATATTTAAACTTTGAAATGCAAAATTTGAAGTTCGTGTGTCTTTATCTTCAAATATTGATTTATTTATAGCAAGACATAGACCCTAAGAAATAGTGAGAGGTAAGGCTTCTTAATTTTGTACTTGAGTATAACCGAGCCAATTTGTCAGTCCTTCTTCAATTGTCTAACCCTCCTGAGGCAATACAAAACCATTGTGAGTAGCTAATTCCTTCAATACAGGTATGGGTGTAGGGACATTTCATAATGATATGTAAGTTTGTTTCTTCATCCTGACAATAGAGAGGGAACCTACCCGACCCTTGAATGGATCTTTTTTTTGAATTTGATCCCATGTTAAAGCTCTGTTATTGAGTAACCACCACACAAACATTTTAGGTTTTGGAGGAAAATTTAAGTGCCGCATACTTTTCCACCACCAATCTAAAAGCAAATTCCCATCCAAGCATAATAACTTATATCCTTATTTGGGCATATATATCCCAGAAGGAGTATTTATCCAATCCAGCTTATCACTTTGATTATGGATTCTAATATGATCATTTTTTAAGAGGTTCACCAAAAAAGTCCATTTTTAAGCATCCTCCTCCGTGAAGCCTAGGATTTGAGTCGATAGCCAACCTTGTTAAAAAATACTCGTGTTTATTAGATATGCAATCTAATATAATTTAAAATACCCCAAGGATATGAGCTTGTGAATAATACGTTTAGGTGAAAGGTAGGCATGTCCACTTTTAACCCAAGAATATACTCCCAATCTTACTTTTGATCCATCTCCAATTTTCCAAGCCAAACCTTTTCAATAAGTGGGGATGCGAAAATAAGAGCTCTCCAAAAAACTTAAACATTATGAATAATTTTCCTTGGTCTTCTAATCCAGTTCTCCACACTATCTAGATATATGAATTTCCTCCAAACTACACTCTACCACATTTTTAATCCATTTAAAATCCTCCAAACACATTTTGCAGCCAATGCTTTACAAAGAGAGACAAATTCTTTAATCCCCAACCTCCCTAACATTTCAGCTTAGTAAGCATTTGCCACTTGATCCAAGGGATAATAGTCTGATCCCTCTTACATTTTCAAAGAAACATGTAGCATAATTTCCTGATGGTTTCATTGATACCTTTAGGAATCCATGCTAATAACATCTAGTAAATTGGAGTCCCTTCAAGAAATGTTTTGACAAGTATCAATATTCCACTTATAGATATCCATATATTGCACCAAATATTAATTCTACATTCCAATTTTATGGCGAGCCACCTCCAATCTAAATTTAAGTATCCATTAGGCTTTAGATGGAAAACTATGTATTTTAAACCTTTTTTAAAAAGTTTGCAACATGAAAAGGAAACAATCCCAAACAATAACTTCTATCATCTTTTTCTAATCCAATAGGGAGAATGGAAGATTTGTTTGCATTTGTTTTCATACATATAGCCAATTTGTATAACTTCAAAATAGAATTGATAGTCAACATATCTCCCTTGTACCCATTGCAGAAGATTAAGATGTCATCGACAAATAGTAAATGGGGTAAAAACAAGGATCCCTTTATGGGAATACACTTAAAGAGTCCTTTTGAATTTGCTTCTAAAATAGCCCTACTTAAACCTTTTCCCACCAACAATAACAAAATAGGAGATACTAAGACAACCTTGTATAATAACCCTCCCCGTGTTGAAAAACCCAGAGGCAACTCCATTCATGGGAATAGCCAAGTATAGTGATTGGATGCAACTCATATTCCAAGAAGTAAAAGCAGGACATAACC
>LPNX010525582.1:147424-366608 GCA_001517045.1 Pseudotsuga menziesii | reverse complement strand
ATAACAACAAATAAGAATAATATAATAATATGATATTAATTAGTGAAAATGTGTAACTCTTTATGAAGAGTTGCATTAGACACCCTTTAAATAATTATATATACGGGAAAGCCTATCTTGCAAAATATCATATATATTTTATCAAATTTTATATCTATTCATGGATTATTTTTATTTTCGAAAGTGGAAGTTCGAGAAGTTCCAGTAAACGTATTTTTACCGTTACAGTGGTATCAGAGCCTGGCGAAAAGTAAAAACAATAGAAACCACACTTAAAAACAACACATGGTTTCTTTTCCAACAAGTGGTTTATTGGATGCATTAGTCTTAAGGGGAAAAAATATAAAAGTGCATAATAATTTTTAAAGCTACTAAGGAGCAAGTGAGATTTGAACTTGGGTGGGGAAGGTAACAATTATTCCTCCCAACCACCCAATATACAAGAAGTATTTAGGGAAATAAATTAATTATTGAAATGTATGGTATACTATACAAGATAAAATATTTTTTTCTTTGATATATCTTGGGATAAGAAGGATAATAAAATGGAGTCTCATGACAAAAAACAAGGAATATTCCCGCAAACGTTTAAAAAACATGCACACCCCATATTAAAAACTTATAGGCTTATTCAAGAGAAGTATGTCTACATCTCTATTTGCCCAACAACCATGAAGAATTGTATAAACGTTGACCTAGCAAATCAATTAATGCTATGAGAATCAAATATGATTGACAATAACACGATTATTTTTTATGAGAAATACGAGCTTAAGAACCTACAACTATCTATTGATGATTACAAGGTCCTAACTCAATTCAGTATTGTTTCACTGGTATCATTGGAGCAAGACAAGGTTGATATAATTCTAGGGTCAGCTTGGTGAGATACATTGGGTACCTTCATATTCAACACAAGGAAAAAGTTCTTGAAATTTCCTTACAAAAAGAAGAAAGTCACATTCCAAGATGTTAAAACGAAGTCAAGTTCAGGAGTTGTGTCATCTGAAGACTTTAAAGACATCTCAAAGGTGCTTTCACAAGAAGATCAGAAATCGATACAAAATATGCAGGAATTTGATAAAGTCATCATGGACAAAGAAGAAGAGATCTCTTGTCTAAGAGATCATAATTAGAAGTTGCTTCTTCAAATCAAGAAGTGGAAGGATAAGGCACAATACAATCAAAAGCTAGAAGAGGAGAATCAAGATCTTCAGAAGAAACTATTAGAAAATATCGAAGAGAATAATCACCTTAAGAAGCATAAACAAGATCTAATAGATCATATTCCAAAGCTTAAATATGATAATAAAGCTCAAGAAGAAAAGGAACCTTACAGAGGATATGTATTCGTTTGAAAAAGAAGCAAATTCAAATCTAGTCCTTCTCACCCATAAAAAAGAAGCCAATCTAGTAAAAAGAAAAACAACAACAAATCATTATCGACACCCAAATTATAAGACTCATTTTGACCAACGACAGGGTCAAAATAAACATAGACAAAGGAATTATGATTTCAGAATAAAAAGAACACACAATCAACAAACTAAGCATAAAAGAAGAAATTCCATCCAACAAAACCATCAACAAAAAACTCCAGTGAAGATAAATATCGGATGGACCACTTCACAAACGATGCGACGTTTTTTTCTTGGGAATTCATAACTCGTATTGTTTCATTTCATCAAGTGTTACAGTTACAAACACAAAAGATAGAGAGATGACATTACAAGGAAGAAATCAGACGTAAGCCTTGTCTTCAATACGCTTTGAGGACAAATCTTCCCTTAAGGGGAAGACAATGTTATATAATATATATATATATATATATATATATATCATAATAATAATAACAACAAATAATAATAATATGATATTAATTAGTGAAAAGGTGTAACTCTTATTGAAAAGTGGTATTAGACACCCTTTAAATAATTATATATACGGACAAGTCTATCTTGCAAAATATCATATATATTTTATCAATTTTAATATCTAGTCATGGATTATTTGTATTGCGCTAGGATGGACATAGATACAGTAAACACATATTCTGTTAAATGGTGTAAATAGAACATATAGTACAATAAAGCAGCTAGAATGGTGGTAGCTATCTTTGAGAAGAGATGTGGCCGCTACGCTCATTTGTGCCAAGATGAATACAAAATTAGGCCGAAAGATCCTATTTAAAACATCGTTTAGGGATTGTAAATGGCCCTGGAAGTTTGGGACCCGAAAAAATGTAGAAAAATTACTAGAAATATGTGTTTACTAGAAAAATTACTAGAAAAATGCATTCATCTCCTCCTCCCATGGGGCGATCTTGCAGAGAATAGGTGTGAATTCGACTTAGCAAGCACAATTTAAAAAAATTCCTTGCAGTTTATAATGAAACAACCCAAATTAAATCAGAAGCATGTGAAGTGGGTTGAGTTCTTACAAGGTTTCACTTTCGTTATCAAGCATGTAAGTGGAAAAGCTAATCGAGTGGCAGATTCCTTAAGTAGGAAAAGCTTAATGGTGCAAGAGAGTCAAGTTCAAGTCTTAGGATTTGATTTTATTAAATATTTGTATAATTCTGATATAGAATTTAAGGAAGCTTATGAGATAAGTTTAAATCATGCCCAAAGAGATAGGGGACCTTGGAATGACTACATATTGCAAGATGGAATGTTATTCCATCTTTGTAGTTGTAGATGGTTTTAGCAAGATGGCATATTTCATACCATGCTATAAGACTAGTGATGCAACACATATAGCAAATTTGTTCTTTAATGAAATTGTTAGGTTGCATGGGATACCAAAGAGTATAGTTTCAGACGGGGACACTAAGTTTACTAGACATTTTTGGAGGACTATATGGAAAAAGATGGGAACTAAAATGAACTTTAGCTCAACCTATCATCCTCAGACAGATGGACATACTGAGTTAGTGAATAGAAGTCTGGGTAATATCTTGAGAAGCCTAACTAGTGAGCAACCAAGATAGTGGGATCATGTGCTAGCTCAAGTTGAGTTTGCATACAATGATTCACCCAATCGAAGCATAAGCCTAACTCCTTTCCAAATTCTATATTGAATGCATCCTAGGGGTGTATATGAGCTAAGCAACTTAAGGAAATTCAAAGGAAGGAGTGATGAAGGCGAAGAATTTGCTACATCCATCACCAAGATACACGAACAGGTCAATCAACAATTACAAGTGAACAATCAGAAGTATAAGTCTAGAGTGTATTTGAGGAGGAGAGAGGTCAACTATGAGGTAGGTGATCTAGTCTTAGCTTACCTAAGGAAGTAAATATTCCCAAAAGGTGAATATAACAAGTTGAAATTAAAAAAATAAGGACCCTGCAAAATTCTTAGGAAGTTTTCAACTAATTCATATGAATTGTAGCTACCATATGGTATTGGTATATCTCTTATATTCAACATATCAGACTTATATCCTTATGAAAAGGATGGAATAGACCAAGTTACAAATAATCTAGAACCAGGTACGAATAAGGAGGTGAAGTGGGAAAAGTATATGCTAATGGAAAAGCCTTTGGAGGCTGAAACGATCTTAGACACCAGATTAGCTAAGAAGACTAGAGGCATACAATACCTAGGTTACTTGGTTAAGTGGAAAGAGCACCCTAAAGATGATGATGCTTGGATGAATATAGCAGAGATTGAGAAGAAGGGTTACTCCATTGAATAACTTATGAATAGGGATTCATAAGCATTTCAACCCTAGGAGCCTGATGCAGGGGCATCTTTATAGCTGGAAAAAAAGAAGCATTCGAATCAGTTTTGGTTTACTACAGGAGTTTGTTCCAGAAATATAGATTGTAGGTAGATTAAGTTGGATTTTAGTTATCTATTTTAACTGTTTGAGAAATAATCACAAATAGGCTATTCTTGGCTATTTGTTACCCTAATTCAAGGAGGAGAGATATGCTATGTATATTTAGGATTGTAAATTCGATGATTAGAGGTTAGAATACAATGTGCAGACATTGTGGAATGGATTTTCTTTGTGAATCAATAGAAACCAAAAAAATTGCAAAATGGTTGTATTTTTTGTTTTTGAGTGTGTATTCTCCATCTATGGAAGGTAAATGAATCTATTACAGTATTGATATTTCATTAAAATACTTAGGATTCTATTTGAATGTCTTATACTGCATGAACGGTCCATTATCCACCTATAGTGGTTCTGTCAATGGAGTTGAAGACATTATTGTTGACCATCCACGTCGGCATCAGATAGCTCATAGAAACTTAGAATAACTCAAGAAGCTTGGATAGCTTGGAGGATTGTAGAGACTAAGAGAGAGGTAGTATATTGATCTAGGGAAAAGCTTGAAACTACTTGTTCTTTGAGTAGAAGGAACAATGTATGGGTCTGTACTCTGTTAAGATAAATTTTATTTCAGGTTCAAGCTCTGGAAGTTAATTGAATGGTACAAGTCAACAAAGCAATTATTGTATTGATTTTGTGTTTACATTGAGTCGAATTATTTCATGAATTCATAGCATTGTAATCTATCTATAATCTACAGGGGTTAGATTTCATTCGGGTGTTTCAAATTGTAACTTGTATTGATATAGTTCATGAGCATTTCAAGCAAAGCATGAGCAGTAAAATGTGGTTCGACAATTATTGTGCACGAATAGTTTGAATCGATGGTTTTTGTTTATCAAGAAACTGATCAATGGTGATGAAAGAGATTATGTAACAACAAATGGAGAATCATTCAAATGTAAATAGTTTAAATTAATATTCAAAGGAGGGTCTGTAGGATTGCCTTTGAAGATCGACTGATCCTGTTGTCGAAAAGTGTCTTCCACCTAATCTATGAAAACTACTTGATGAGCATTCGCCTCAGGGGACTACTTCCGATCAATAGCCTGGAGAGGAGGAGCTTCTTCATGCATCCCTTGAGGGATCTATTCAGTGCTCGGAGCCGCAGCCTCTCTTGGGAGCCATATTTTTTATGCTGGGGATTTTGAAAACCCCAGGAGACAATTTTTTGCTATATGTCCTGTTGCATGGAAACATTGAAATATGAAGGGGATCCCTTCATAGTCCAAAAGTTGCTTCCTAACAAAGTCACCCCATATAAGATTATTTTTTTCTCGAAGATTTGTTTGGATATTTAAAGAGACAAGTATTCGTGCTACAATTTTCCTTCTTGTCATCAAAAAAGAAAGATTGACCTCCAGAAAGACTCCGAGCACACCCCCCAAATCGTGAAGTGAGTTTTGGTTCCAAAATTCCCAGGGGAGTATTGTAAGAAATTTTGATTGCAAAATTGAATTATAAACCAAAATTGCAATTATTACTAGTAATTTTAACTGCATTCAATCACCCATCCGACGAAGATACGAGGTGAGGTTACTGGAAAACCTCTCTGCAACCTTGGAAACTCCTCAGCGACCTCGAACCTAGTTCATGGGTGAGGTAGCTGGAAAACCTCCTCTACAACCTTGGAAACTCCTATGTGACCTTAGGCCTAGTTCGTGGGTGAGGTAACTGGAAAACCTCCTCTGCAACCTTGGAAACTCCTTTGTGACATCGACCGTAGTTCGTGGGTGAGGTAAGTGAAAGATGTAAAATTTTGTTGTCGCAACAGGGGGAAGGTAAGATTGATAGTTTTAATTGTTTTTTGTTTTTTAATGTTTATTTTTTTGTTTTTCTTATTATTTATATTTAATATTTTTAATGTTGATTATTAATTTAATGTTTAATTTTTTAATGTGATTTATCACCTTTCATTGAATCCAATAAGTCGACTACACCCCTTCGGGAAAGGATAAAGCCAAGAAATTATTCCAACAACATGGAGGTAAGGTAGTAGAAACTGACAACATCAATACTTATGGTCACCATCACCATCACCATCACCACCATTTGCATAATAATCATAATCACCATCACCATCGGATTTATCATCATCATCATTATGATAATCATTGTCATCATTATCATCATCATCATCATCACCATCGTCATCAAGAACATCATCATCATCATAATCATTTTCATTGTCATCGTCAATGATCATCACCATCGTCATTGTTGTCGTCGTCATCGTCGTCATAAACAACACCATCAACATCATCATCATCGTTAGTGATGATGATGATGATGTTGATAGAGAAATTATTGTTGTCGTCGTAGTCATCAGGATTATCATGATCATTGTATTTATAGTCGTCATCGTCATCATAGAGAACATCATCATCATTAATAAAAACTTTCTTGAAAAAAAATGTCATATGAGTGTAATATGGTGACCATTTCGAAGTTTGACACACAGAGGATGCTTAATAAAGTCCACTATCAATAATACTTGAGACAAGCATAAGTAATTAATAAGGTTAGATGGAATTCATTGTATAATACAATTTATTTCTTACAAAACTTGAAATCCTGAAAATGTGTAAAATTCAATTAATTAAAACCTTGTTCAGTAGGAAATTGAACAGGAAATTGTTCTTGTCTTATTATTATTTTTAAAATGTCTTCTAACATAGAAAGCATTTTTTTAAATAATTAGGCTTATTCAATATATCCTAGAGTGGGTAGTTACAAATTATGGATTACATGTGTTAATGCACACATAAACGAATATAGTACACGATGAACATAGTTCGACCTATGATATCTCTCCATATCATTTATGTCATAGTTCTCATCTATACTAGTACATGTGAACACTTTTTCCACCACAAATCGTCGGCGCTAGGATGAAAATGATGATGAATATTGCTATACATAGATGATGATGACATAGATATAGTAAACACATATTCTATTAATTTTTCTAGTAATTACACATATGATAACATATATCAGATGATGATGATGTATTTATGTCATAGTTCATCATCACCACCACCACCATCATCACCATCTTCATCATCGACATCAAAATCAAGCTCATCCTCATCATCGTCAATGTTAGAATCATCATCGTCATCAATGATATCATCATCTTTATCATCATGATCATACTCATTATAATAATAGAAATCATCACCATCATTGTCATCCTCATTAAAATAATCACAACCATCATCATCTTCATCTTTATGATCATCAATGTTATCATAATCATCATCATCATCATCATCATCATCATCATTATCATCATCATCGTCATCATCACTATCATCACCATCTTGATAATCGTCATCATTGACATCAAAATCAACCTCATCCTCATCCTCATCATCGTTAATGTTATAATCATAATCGTCATCAATTATATCATCATCATCATCAATGTTATCGTCTTCATCATCATTATCATCATGTTCCTACTCATTAAATAATAGAAATCATCATCATCCTAGTCATCCTCATTAGAATAGTCACAACCATCATCATCTTCATCATCATCACCATCATCACCATCATCATCATCGACATCATAATCAACCTCATCCTCATCATCGTCAATGTTATAATCATCATCGTCATCAATGATATCATCATCATTATTTAACAATTTTATCATCTTCATCATCATGATCATCATGTTCATACTCATTAGAATAACAACAATCATCATGGTCATCCTCATCAGAATAATCACAACCATCATCCTCTTAATCTTTATGATCATAAATGATATCATAATCATCATCATCATCATCACCATCATCACCATATTCATCATCATCATCATCGGCATCAAAATCAACCTCATCCTCAGCCTCAACCTTATCATCGTCATTGTTATAATCATCATCGTCATCAATGGTATCATCATCATCGTCATCAATGTTATCATCTTCATCATCATTATCATCATGTTCATACTCATTAGCATAATAACAATCATCATCATCATGGTCATCCTCATTAGACTAATCACAACCTTCATCATCTTCATCATCACCATCATGATCATGATGACCATCATCATCATGATCATCATGTTCATACTCATTAGAATAATAACAATCATCATCATCATGGTCATCCTCATTAGAATAATCGTAACCATCACCATATTCATGTTCATACTCGTTAGAATAATAGCTATCATCATCATCATCATGGTCATCCTCATTAGAATAACCACAACTATCACTATATTCATCTTATGATCATCAATGGTATCATAATCATCATTATCGTCATCATCATCTTCATCATCGTCACCATCACCATCATCACCATCACCATCTTCATCATCGTCATCATCATCATCATCGATCTCATAATCAACCTCATCCTCATCCTTAGCCTCATCATCGTCAATGTTATAATCATCATCATCATCATCAATGTTATCATTTTCATCATCATTATCATCATGTTCATACTCATTAGAATAATAGCAATCACCATCATCATGTTCATCCTCATTATAATAATTGCAATCATCATAATCTTCATCTTTATGATCATCAATGCTATCATAATTATCATCATCATCATCATCACCATCATCACCATCTTCATCGTCGTCATCATCGACATCAAAATCAAACTCATCCTCATCCTCAGCCTCATCATCGTCAATGTTATAATCATCATTGTCGGGGTATTTTTCAAGGATTCTAATATTATACTTAAGTATAGTATTCTAGGATATTGTTTTGGATTGAAAAAAACATGTTTGTAAATAGGGAGGCGAATATTAAATATGAAACATACAATTAACACTGAAATGTGTAAATACGCGACATGTAGAACAGTTGGTGGTGGGGTATGGTTAAGACACCCCCTAAGTTGAAAGGTCGCCAGTTCTAATCCTGTCGGATACCAAAAAATCCAACCATGTTAAGGGTTGGTGTGGTCCAGGATGGGTGCGATCCCCATGTTATTTTGACGGCTTAGATGCCCCTGGTTCGTAAGTTACTTAGCCAATGGAAACCTTGCTTGTCAGGGGGGTTCCACCACTTTGCCAACAAAAAAAACACTGAAATGTGTAAATTTTGGTGAAAATGTGATAAAAAAACATATTTTATGTAAATATAGGCGATATTAGAAACTAAAAATGACCAAATAGCGAATTTATTATTTGAAAAAAACCCAAAAATAGCCAATTGGCGAAATTTTGCCCCTAAAATTACCCCGATCATCGTCATCATCGTCATCAATGTTAACATATTCATCATCATGATCATCATGTTCGTACTCATTAGAATAATAGCAATCATCATCATCATTTTCATCCTAGCGCTGACGATTTGTCGTGGAAAAAGTGTTCACATGTACTAGTATAGATGAGAACTATGACATAATTGATATGGAGAGATATCATAGGCCGAACTATGTTCATCGTGTACTATATTCGTTTATGTGTGCATTAACACATGTAGTCCATAATTTGTAACTACCCACTCTAGGATATATTGAATAAGCCTAATTATTTAAAAAAAATGCTTTCTATGTTAGAAGACATTTTAAAAATAATATTAAGACAAGAACAATTTCCTGTTCAATTTCCTATTGATCAAGGTTGTAATTAATTGAATTTTACACATTTTTAGGATTTCAATATTTGTAAGAAATAAATTGTATTATACAATGAATTCCATCTAACCTTATTACTTACTTATGCTTGTCTCAAGTCTTCTTGATAGTGGACTTTATTAAGCATCCTCTGTGTGTCATACTTCGAAATGGTCACCATATTACACTCATATGACAATTGTTTTTCAAGAAAGTTTTTATTGATGATGATGATGTTCTCTATGATGACGATGATGGCCATAAATACAATGATCATGATAATCATAATGACTACGGTGACAATGATAATTTCTTTATCAACATCATCATCATCATCATCACTAACGATAATGATGATGTTGATGGTGTTGCTTATGACGACGACGACGACAACAATGACGATGGTGATGATCATTGACAATGACAATGAAAATGATTATGATGATGATGATGTTCTTGATGATGACGACGACAACGACGATGATGATAATGATTATCATGATGATGATGATGATAAATCCGGTGGTGATGGTGATTATGATTATTATGAAGATGGTGGTGATGGTGATGATGATGATCATCATAAGTATTGATGTCGTCAGTTTCTACTACCTTGCCTCCGTGTTGGTTGGAATAATTTCTTGGCTTTATCCTTTCCCAAAGGGGTGTAGTGGACTTATTAGATTCAATGAAAGGTAATAAATCACATTAAAAAAGTTAAACATTAAAGTAATAATAAACATTAAAATATTAATAAACATTAAAAATAATAAATATAAATAATAAACAAAACAAAAAAAATAAACATTAAAAAACAACAAACAATTAAAACTATCAATCTTACCTTCCCCCTGTCGCGACAATGAAATTTTACATCTTTCACTTACCTCACGCACGAACTACGGTCGAGGTCGTAGAGGAGTTTCCAAGGTTGCAGAGGAGGTTTTCCAGTTACCTCAGCCATGAACTAGGCCTGAGGTCATAGAGGAGTTTCCAAGGTTGCAGAGGAGGTTTTCCAATTACCTCACCCACGAACTAGGCCCAAGGTCGTAGAAGAGTTTCCAAGGTTGCACAGGAGGTTTTCCAGTTACCTCACCCAGTATCTTCGTCGGATAGGTGATTGAATGCGGTTAAAATTACTAGTAAGAATTGCAGTTTTGGTTTATAATTCAATTTTGAGATCGTAACTTCTTACTATAGGCTAAATGCGACATTTTAAAACGACTCCAATTTTTGAAATTGTGATTGAACACTCGAAATATCATTTTTAGGAATTCCTTCTCCGCCGGGTTTCGGCGGGTAGGGGTTGATTTGGTTAATGCATATACTTCTCTCCTCTTTCACCCACACGGTCAGTAACTTTAGAATCAACCAGTTGGAACCGAGAATACTCGTAGGTGGGACTGTCGCTTCCACTGTTTCCCCGATGACATCTAGGGATAACAACAACCCGATGTTACTGCTAGAAGTAAGACCCCTAGATCTGGGGCTTTGGGGAAGCCCTCTTTCTCTTTTTCCTCATTTTTTTGCTGAAGAAAGAGGGTCTACCCTATATACAAATGCCACAATCATTCACACAGAACCCTTCTTAGACCCTCTTTGGAACCCTACTTCATCCGTGGAACAAATTTTGTACAATGATTTGGAGTTGTTGGAATCGGTATGGTTGGTATCTTGTCCAAATCCACTTTCCCTTCCTCCCTTATTGACCTCGGAAGAAGGCAACACTATTATCCCAAAGGGTTACATTGCTTATTTTTTGCGGCTAAAGGATTTTCCAGGGACACCACCTGATTCGGGTTCTGACAGAAGCGGCAAAGATCCACAAGCAAAAATTCAAGCCAACAGCAGGGGTTTATCAAAGAGCCCTAGAAAAAAATGCAAGAAAAATCGCCTCTCCTCAACCAGTGGGCCTCTTAATCTCGTATGTGGTGTTAACATGTCGATAGAGGACACTGGACCTATGGAAGACTTTGCTCTGGTGGGAAAAAATCGTGGGAGAAACCCTAGCTCAGAGGATATGGAAATTTGGGTCAGGAAGAATTGGTTAAGTGTTCTCAACTATGAACTAGAAACAGATTCCCTTACAAAGGGGTGGTTTGGATTTAGATTCACCGGCACAAGTGATGTTAAAAAATTTCTTGCGAAACAATGGAGCTATGGATTTGTTCATATTCTGTTAAAAAAATGGACTCCTCTCTTTGATGTAGATAGTGAGAGATTGGACACTATGTCAGTGTGGGTGCATCTTTTGAGACTCCCCTGGGAAATTTGGAACCCAAACTCACTTCACGATTTGGGGAGTGCGCTCGAAGTCTTTCTGGAGTTAAATATTTCTTTTCTGAAGACAAGAAGGAAAATTGTAGCACGAATACTTGTCTCTTTAAATATCCAAACAGATATTCGACAACACATTAATCTTATATGGGGTGACTTTGTTAGGAAGCAACTTTTGGACTATGAAGGGATTCCCTTCAGATTTCAATGTTTCCATGCAACAAGACATATAGCAAAAAATTGTCACCTGGGGTTTTCAAAAGCCCCAACACAAAAAATATGGATCCCAAGGGAGGCTGTTGCTTTGAGCACTGAACAGACCCCTCAAGGGATGCATGAAGAAGCTCCCCCTCTCCAGGCTATTGATCAGAAGTAGTCCCCTGAGGCGAATGCTCATCAAGCAGTTTTCACAGATTAGGTGGAAGACACTTTTTGACAATAGGATCAATCAATCTTCAAATGTAATCCTACAGACCCTCCTTTGAATATGAATTTAAATGATTTACATTTGAATGATTCTCCATTTGTTGTTACATAATCTCTTTCATCACCATTGATCAGTTTCTTGATAAACAAAAACCATCGATTCAAACTGTTCGTGCACAATAACCGTCGAACCACATTTTACTGCCCGTGCTTTGCTTGAAATGCTCATGAACTATATTAATACAGGTTACAATTTGAAACACCCGAATGAAATCTAACCCCTGTAGATTATAGATAGATTACAATGCTATGAATTCATGAAATAATTCGACTCAATGTAAACACAAAATCAATACAATAATTGCTTTGTTGACTTGTACCATTCAATTAACTTCCATAGCTTGAACCTGAAATAAAATTGATCTTAACAGAGTACAGACCCATACATTGTTCCTTCTGCTCAAAGAAAAAGTAGTTTTGAGCTTTTTCCTAGATCAATATACTACCTCTCTCTCAGGCTCTACAATCCTCCAAGCTATCCAAGCTTCTTGAGTTATTCTAAGTTTCTATGAGCTATCTAATACTGACGTGGATGGCCAACAATAACGTCTTCAACTCCCCCAGGCGGATAATGGACCGTTCACGCAGTATAAGACATTCAAACAGAATCTTGAGTATTTTAATGAAATCTCAATACTGTAACAGATTCATTTAGCTTCCATAAATGGAGAATACACACTCAAAAACAGAAAATACAACCATTTCACAATTTTTTTGGTTTCTATTGATTCACAAAGAAAATCCAGTCCACAATGTATTCTAACCTCTAATCATCGAATTTACAAGCCTAAATATATAGAGCATATCTCTCCTCCTCGAATTAGGGTAACAAATAGCCAACAATAGCCTATTTGCGATTATGTCTCAAATAGTTAAAATAGATAACTAAAATCCAATTTAATCTAACCTACAATCTATATTTTAGGAACAAACTCCTGTAGTAAACCAAAACTGATTCTAATGCTTCTTTTTTTCCTTTTCCAGCTGTAAAGATGCCCCTGCATCAGGCTCCCAGGGTTAAAATGCTTATGAATCCCTATTCATAATTTATTCAATGGAGTAACCCTTCTTCTCAATCTCTGCTACATTCATCCAAGTAGCATCATCTTCAGGGTGCTCTTTCCACTTAACCAAGTAATCTAGGTATTGTATGCCTCTAGTCTTCTTAGCTAATCTGGTGTCTAAGATCTTTTCATGAGCCTCCAAAGGCTTTTCCATTAGCATCTACTTTTCCCATTTCACCTCCTTATTCGTACCTGGTTCTAGATTATTTGTAACTTGTTCTATTCCATCCTTTTCATAAGGATATAAGTAAGATATGTTAAATATAATAGCTATACCAATACCATATGGTAGCTGCAATTCATATGCATTAGCTGAAAACTTCCTAAGAATTTTGCAGGGTCCTATTTTTTTTTAATTTCAACTTGTTATATTCACCTTTTGGGAATATTTACTTCCTTAGGTAAGCTAAGACTATATCACCTACCTCATAGTCGACCTCTCTCCTCCTCAAATCCACTCTAGACTTATACTTCTGATTGTTCACTTGTAATTGTTGATTGACCTGTCCGTGTATCTTAGTGATAGATGTAGCAAATTATTCACCTTCATCACACCTTCCTTCGAATTTCCTTAAGTCTCTTAGCTCATATACACCCCTAGGATGCATTCCATACAGAATTTGGAAAGGAGTTAGGCTTGTGCTTCGATTGGGTGAATCATTGTATGCAAACTCAACTTGAGCTAGCACATGATCCCACTGTCTTAGCTGCTCACTAGTTAGGCTTCTCAAGATATTACCCAGACTTCTATTCACTAACTCATTCTGGCCATCTGTCTGAGGATGATAGGCTGAGCTAAAGTTCAGTTTAGTTCCCAGCTTTTTCCATATAGTCCTCCAAAAATGTCTAGTAAACTTAGTGTCCCTGCCTGAAACTATACTCTTTGGTAGCCCATGCAACCTAACAATTTCATTAAAGAACAAATTTGTTATATGTGTTGCATCACTAGTCTTATAGCATGGTATGAAATGTGCCATCTTGCTAAAACTATCTACAAATACAAAGATGGAATAACGTTCCATCTTGCAATATGTAGTCATTCCAAGGTCCCCTATCTCTTTGGGCATGATTTAAACTTATCTCATAAGCTTCCTTAAAGTCTATATCAGAATTATACAAATATTTAAGAAAATCAAATCCTAAGACTTGAACTTGACTCTCTTGCACCATTAAGCTTTTCCTACTTAAGGCATCTGCCACTCGGTTAGCTTTTCCACTTACATGCTTGATAACGAAAGTGAAACCTTGTAAGAACTCAACAAACTTCACATACTTCTGATTTAATTTGGGTTGTTGCATTATAAACTGCAAGGCATTTTTTTAAAGTGTGCTTGCTAAGTCGAATTCACACCTATTCTCTGCAAGATCGCCCCATGGGAAGAGGAGACAAATGCATTAGATGTCAATGTGCGCTCTGAAGTTTTAGTTTATTTTATTCATCTTAAGAATAAAGACACAAGGAAAATGGAGTGGGTTACAGAGAAAAGGAATTCACATTAATATCCATATCGCAAAGATATTCAGAAATTAATTGGGTGGATAAGCACATATGGATAAGAATAACATGAAAATAGTTGGCGGATAAGGTGGGGTGGGGGTGGGAGTGGGGCCATAGCATGAACATTTCCTTCTTAGTTCCAGGAGTAAATCATAACAAAGTAAGATATAGAAGTGAAATGCTACCCCAATATGTCCGTAAATCTACCCTAATCAGATGTACATGATGACTAATTTGTTGGTTTGAATAGGTTGCAATAGGCATATATAGATGCTCCTTGTTGGATTAACCCTATAAAAGGATGAAAAAATAGAATAGGTGCGCTACAAACTGACCTTCAATCAGAACTTTCAAGCTAATATTTATACCCATCCACATAATAATTAATTCAGGTTGAGTTTATTTACTGGTCGGCTCCAGTCCTGTGCTAGGATATATCACTCCCTTAAAAATATTAACACATGCTTTTCTCTTGATCTTCTTACCTTTTATCAATGTATTTATGACGAGGAACTATGCCCAACTGCTACAGGTCAAGCCTTTCCTGGAAGGTAGTCCTATCTAGCAATCTTTCATCAAGAATATCTATATTGTCTTATTTTTATTGTCAGTTCAAATGGAATGCCAATAATTTATTCTTTAGGGCCTTTCAATGCCCAGACCGACTTCTACAAAGAGACCAGCATGCTACTTGATGAAGAAATATGTTCCTAAAGTGAGGGCCTCCAAGATGGTATGTTATAGGTTTTAAACTCTCCATTCCATTGTTAATTCCATGGACATAGTAATTTGATATGAAATCTCTTGAAAGGAAAGCCAGTTGATACAAATGTATAAATGGTTGCTGACAACCTGAACAAGATTTTTATCAAACTCCGTTAAGATCCATTATTCATAGGTATGAAGTATTGTTTTGATGATAAAATTATTTAGAACACACCCAAAAATACTTTTACTACTGTTCAAATTGCCCCAGATCTCTATTTTAAGACATCCATTGTGCTTTGAGATACTCCAAGAAAGCACTATAAAATATCTCATCCAAGATATTTGACACATTCAACGCACATGTGTATTGTTGTTTGTTTCAAAAGGATGCCCTAGATAGGGTTTCCTCACCCCCGCAATAACCTTTACTATACTTGAAGATGATGATCTCATAATTTTCCTTAGCTTGCTTACGATTCTCAAAGGCATGCTTACAATTGGAATGATCTGAAAAAAGTGCCCTGGACAATCTAGGACAGTTATATGTGCTCACATTGAGTTTTAATGTTGTTTCCAATGATTTCTATATGAATGTTCCTTGCCAGGAATTAGTGCTTAGTGTTTTTGCTTCAAAGAGATACTACCCAACATACTTCTTAATGAATATTTGAAATGCCTAAAATCACTTTTTGATCACCAAACACGCTACAACAAACCCATAAATGATTCTTTCCCCTTCTTACTGCTCCATGAGTATGAGAAATTCCATAACTTCTGTAGCTTGATGACATGTTCCCAACACTGCTTCTTTGATGTTGAATTATCACCATCACGATGAGAACACCCATTAACATCCACATGCATAGGACACCCATAAAAAATGGGTGTTTACACGTAACACGACCCATCAGTGTTCTTTTTTACTGGATATTCATTGAAGAGATTTAGTTTACTCTGTTTCTAGTTCCACTATGGTTAATTTTGGTTTCACTATTTTAGTTTCTTTGATGAAATATGAAGAAAAACTTCCCAAATTCATAGGCAGTCAAATGTTTTTCATGCAACCTGGGCTTCACTCATGAGTGTTTTTGCACAACTTGCCTCGTAATAGCTGAATTTTAGTTCAGAAACCTGGATCTCAGACATATGTACATATCAACTAGGATAAGAGATTCCTCCGCACTCTGTAGTTACTGCTCTCATCATGCACAAATTTCTATCAAATTGCCAAGGTATGCCTAGCAGAACATGGCACACATCCATAGGTATGATATCACAAGTCACCTTGTCTTGATATCTACCTATTTGGAATTCCACTTCACTTTGTTCTGTAACCAGCAATTGGTGTCCCTTATGCATCCATGACACCTTGTAAGGTGTTGGATGCTTGAATTTCCTAAGCTTCAGCTTTTCCACCATTTCAGTAGACACCAAATTGTCGGTGCTTCCACTATCAACAACTACTTTGCAACATTTCCCTTGAACTTTGCATGTAATTCAAAATAAGGCCTTTCTTTGTGAAGACTCCACCACCTCCTTCTTTGGTTTTAGTAGCACCTTTTTCATAAGAAGAGACTCCCCAACCTCATGTGCATTTTCTACCATAGGATCTTGTACCTCTACATACTTTCCTTGTGCGACATAGTTTCCTCTTTGTCCTACATTTTCATTTCCGGGGCATCATAGGACCGATGGCCTAGATTGTTACATCAGTAACACCGATAAACTGACTCTCTAATTCTACCTCTACCTCTATGGTAGGATCTTCCAACTATAGGTTCATCTCCTTTCTCTATTTGATATTGTTGGTTAGAACCACCAGCTTCATCCTTGTAGGTTGTAACTTTCTCTCTTCCAGTTGTTTGTCCCTTTCTCTTGGCAGATCCTCTTCCTCTACCAAAGGTTTACTTCCAAGTTCCTGGCTATCTTATCTTTTGCCCTTAGAGCATACTGATAATCCCCTTCCATAGTGCTAGGAGATCACATACTAATCTCATCCTGAATCTCCGTTCTCAACCCATTAATGTATCTAGCTGTCTTCTCAGAGGTATCTTCATTATAACCTGCTCTTAAGTTTAACCTGTAAAACTCTTATGTATACTCTGTAACAGTTGGTGACATTTTCCTCAGGTTCTGCATCTGTCTATAGAGACTCATTTGGTAGTCCTTGGTCAAGAATTTACCTCACATCTTAGTAATCATCATATCCCAACTTTTTATTATTGACTTGTTTTTCTTCTTCCTCTCAGCCTACACACTATCCCACCATAGTGTTGCATGGCCTTTCAATCTAGTCATAGTTAGTTTTAACTTCTTGTCCTCCTCTATCTCTTCATAATAAAAGTATTGATCTTAACTCTCCTATCTGGTCTATCAGCCCTTCTGCTGAAAAATTCCCATCATAAGTAGACAAGAAAGGTTTTGGTCTAGAGATGGAACCTAACACAGACCTTAACAACTTCATCTCAGTTGTTTCTGGTGTGGCCTCTTCTTCTTGGTCACCACCCTCTACTTCTAATTCAATATCATCTCCTAGGTTTGGTTCTCATTTCCTATCTAGCTCCATAGCTTCCATTCTAGCCTGCATATCCCTCATTTGTTCCATCAGTTCGACATTTGCAACAATTCTACCTCTCTGACTTTCTCTACCTCATGTCATTCGCATTGCCATTTTATTTTTTTCTTTTATTTGACATGCCCACATAATCAATGTATCAACATACATCTAGTAAATTCAGAAAAGGTAACCATGCATCAATTACAACAACACAATGTTGCTTCACTTTATTTATTTTTCTTTATCTAACCATATTGCTACCCCTATCAACCCTGCTTCCAGGTATAACTATGAGCTAGTGAAAGCTTTTGAATACATTTCATTCCCTCAATTAATGGACATAATTCCCACAAGTATTGCATTATGCATGCAAGAGTAAGATAAAATGCCCGTAGATAGTTAAACATGCCCACAGGGTAATAGATAAATGCCCGTTGAACCCAAAAATGCCAGAAATAGAGGTGGAAATATGCCTGCAGGAGGTGTTGAAATGTCAGCAGATCATTGGAATGTCTGTGACATGTAAGGACATGCCCGCATAAGTATGCAAGCACCCACACATGAAGAATATATTCCTGTGACATGTAAGGACATGCCCACATAATGAATGTGTCAACAATCATCTAGTAAACTCATAAAAGATAAGCATGCATCAATAACAACATCACAATGTTGCTTCACTTTATTTCCTTTTCTCTTAACAGGCTGCAGACATTTTTCCAAATCAACTAGATGACATTTGTCTCACATATATCTTCAGAATCGATGAAAAGTAATATCTCACAAATGTAGATTTCTGCAAACATATTTTATCTAATTTCTTTCTACATTTTACTTCATCTATTGTTATAGCTAATTGTGGGAATTTTTCAACTTTTTGTGCATTTTTGTGGGAATTTGTCTGGACATACGTGCATATGTTTGAGGCCTGTAGGAATTTTATAATGTAGTGTTGGCATTTCATCAGTCCAATGGGCATTTTCAAAATGGCTGCGGGAATTTCTCCAAAACAACTGCTTATCCAATTTGGAAAATTGATTTAAATGTATTTACTTGCAGGCTGAGTGTATGTAAGTGAATATGAAAATCACCTACTACGTCCTCATAACTGGAACACTATAAACAATAAAGGTTTCAACGCAACATAATTAGGAAACTTATTAAGAGGATGACTAACCCCCCCCCCCCAACAAAAAAAAAAAAAGACTCGAGCTCTTGTGCCTCTTGTAAACTTTATGTAACCTATCTGGGTCCTTTGACTAAACTATGAGGAAAATAGTATATGTACTTGTGCTATAATTTGACTATCCATATCTGATTTATTTGGAATATATGGATAAATATTTGGGGAAGCAAGCTTCTCTACCTCGCCAATTTCTATTGGAGACCCCTAAGGCTTAGGGGACCTTGCATCCTGGTCAAATTTGACATCTTGACATACACATATATCATGTAGGGATTGAATGTAAACTTTGCAGGCCTTATAAGTCTTGTCATATCCCATATAAATTTCATTCAAACTAGAGGGTTCGAACCTAGACAATGTTTATAAGGGTAATGATGGAACCCCATCCTCCTCTCTTCGTACCCTATTGATCATATAGGATGGGTTAAATTTTGGACTTGTTGTGCTTACTGGTACCCTAAAAGGCATATAATGCATCATATTCATCCATCAATAGTCCAACCAAGGCATGGATATCCAACACATGAATTGGATAATCCCTGTCTAGCCACAAGGTGTTCCCATGCACTCAACTAATAAGGAACTTGGTGCATCTAGCAGTTTCCCGAGTGGTGCCAATTACTAGTAGGTCAAGTATATATCATTGTGAGAGAGACCAAATTTTAGAAGGGGTGCACCACCAGAGAAGAGAGACAGTGGTATTTAGAAAGAGTGCATAGTGTAGATCTACCATGTAGTTCTATATAAGTGTCCATGCAAGCTCCACACAAGTCTCAGAATTTATGTTGGTGGGTAACATATGGAGGTTGGTGAGCTGTTTGAGACTAGTTATTTTACACTAGAATTCACAGCAAAGATTGTACTTCAAATATAGGCATACCTCTAGGCTCTTACAATGATGCTGGTAGGTAATGAGTATTAGAGACTAAATGTCCTCCTCAAAACAATATAGGATAGACTATATATTTCAAGCACATAGCTTATTACTTATTAGTATAAGATTTATTTAAGTCTTGAACAATATTATTAGGAAGAAAAATGAGAAAATGGCACACATGCATCCTCAAAGGATTGAGAAACATCCATCCAACCCAAATCTCCTACTTTCAATGGAATCCTTCTATCATATCTTACCTCCATTTTCCTACCTCATAAACTTAACAAGTGCAATATTTCAGCTCTATGTTATGCTACCTCGGAAGATGAAATTTGAACCATTCCCAGTAGAAGAAATGCCATTATCATGCTCAACAGTCAATAAATTAAATTTGAACACTCGATATTTCGTTAGATGGGCTAGATTCATAATGTATGATAATGGTAACATCTCCATTGGATGGCATCAAAGGACTAAACACTATGCTCCAAGGTATGAATCAGCCCTCACAAAATCACCTTCTGGGTTTCCAAAACATAAAACTTCAGAGAATACTTTATTATATATATATAACTTCTCAAGTTAAAATTTGGATTTATTTTCTATTATGAACAGATTTCATACTATCTCTTTCTCCCATACCTTGAGAGAATTCAAATTTCCTAAACCATTTTGAAATTAGTAATCAAGGCTAGAGATCTTAATATTTGGAAACTCTATTGTATTTTTCTAGTAAAAGTGTTTTGAAAGTTTGGACATTTTATAAATGGAATATTTTGTTAACCAGAAGACTATAATAAGTAATTATAGTTTTGGTTGAAGGAAATTCTCTGTTTTTGTGAAAGAGCTTTAAGGCTAAGCAATGCATATTTAAACACAGGCTCACTTTGATCTATGGATTTATGGCTGCTCTTACATGTACAAGAAGTTACCATAGGTTGCCTTAGTTTCCTAGATTTGGATATGCCTTTGTTTTATTGTTGATTCAAGGTGTTTTAATGTTTGTTGTTGCTTAGAAATGCTCCCAATGTGCGCAAAACTTTCACACACTGCTGCATGGGTGCTCGGAATTGGAAATCAATCCTCAAATTCAACCCAAAGTTATGAATTAGGACTATTACTATTGAAATTAACCCATATTTAAAAATGATGTTCTTCATTGCTGATTAGATACACAATCATGGAGAATTAAGGTTGCTTTCAAACCCAGGTTTTCTCATACTTGAGGCAACAGACTTCTTGTTGCTATTTCACACACATAGGGTTGCTGAGATTTGAGAAATTAATGCCCAGAATGCTGCTACATGTTTCTTTATGCCCAGAAAGATTCTACAGTTTTATTTTGATTCTATGTTCCAAGAGCCCTAACGCACAGTCTACCTCCACCATGAGACATTCCCCTAATGTTCCTTGGTAATAGTTTAGGCACTAGGGTACAAACTCACTAAATATGGAAGTTATAAGTGCATCGAAGCAAGTGATGAGAGAGTAGAATTATTTAGGATTTTTTTTTGTCACTTTTGTGGAATGGGGAGAGGCCTTCTAAGTTATTCTTTGAAATAATCACCCTCCTATGGTATCCTACAACAATACTGAAATATAAGCAACAAGCCCACTATTGGTGAAATCCAAAGAACCCTAAATAGTAAATTCATAACAACATTGAAGGGAAACACCTAAGAAATACTTTCAGGCAGTTTCTAGTAGTTAACCTGAGTCATCATATCAGTAGACCTGTAGCAAGGATTCACGGCTACATGATGCAGGAGAATAGGCTCAAATGATGAAGTCACTTATGACTTCACAAAGTTTAGTGGAATCTTCTAGAAGAGAGTTGGGTCTCTTGTAATTTTCTGGTTTTTTTTAAATAGATGATTGAATAAGTGGAGAAGGACTCTCGATCCTTTCCAATGTAATAGATAGGGTTTGTTTTCATAGATAGAGGTGGCTGGATAATATTAGGAGTTAGTTAATGAGTCAATTAGTTGAGTCATAAGTTTCGGTCATATTCCCATGGATCTGAAACAAACTTTCTTTTTTGTATTTAAACACAGTATAAATAAATTGTAAACAGAGATGGAAGTAACTCAAAATATTTTGGGATGGCTCATAGAAACTTAGAATAACTCGAGAAAGTTGGATAGCTTGGAGGCTTGTAGAGCCTAAGAGAGAGGTAGTATATTGATCTAGGGAAAAGTTCAAAACTACTTGTTCTTTAAGCAGAAGCGACAATGTATGGGTTTGTACTTTGTTAAGATCAATTTTATTTCAGGTTCAAACTCTGGAAGTTTTAAATGTTTTTTCTCTTTTTAATGTTTATTATTTTTAATGTTTATTAATATTTTAATGTTTATTATTACTTTAATGTTTATTATTTTTTTTTTTTTTGGGTGCTATGAGTATGGGAGGGATTTCTTTTCTGTGCCTGGGGATACATTCACTATTAAGAAGAGTTTCAACACATTTACAGGGAGCACAATATGAGTGTTGATGTTTTATCCAAGGAAGCACTTTCTCTTAAGATGGAAAACTCTCCTATATTGAGATGTTGGATGGAGAGTTTATTGGGAATGATACCATCCTGTTATTTTAAGATATGTTATTCAACATACTTGGTGTGGCTTACTCATCTTTCTTAGCAAAGATTCGAGTTTTTTTTAGCCTTTGACTATGCTCTATTGAATGGTCCTTTTGATGAGTTGTTTTCATGGCATATAAATGCCTTAGTTCGGGAGGATTTTCACTTTACCACATAGGTGCTTCCTTAGATAAGCCTTCAGGTCTCTTTATGTGCTTCGTTGGATTGTGTGGAATGTCTTTTTGGTGCTAGATTGAGGCTTGATTTTGTACACCCTTTGATGATGGGTTGTAGGATACTTTTTTGACATGGACTGGGTACTTTGTATTGACATAAATATAAGATATAAGATATTTCTGAAATTATTAGAACCAATTGAAAATGTAATTTTGTAGTTATAGAAAGTGTTTGTTGATTTTACCAATTGGGCTTCCACGATAGATTTTTGTTCTCTGTATCTTATTGATTCTATTTGTTATTTATTATTTTAAAAGTGGTTAAAATTGTGAAAATTGTAACAATCTTGATTCATCCCCCCCTTTCACTATTTTCCAATATTGAAGCATTTCAATGATTATGTTATTAGGAAGATGAGATGACCACATGAGATTCATTATCCAGTGATGATGATTATGAGCTTCCACTCTTTGCATGAGACACATAAGACATATGAACACATACAGTTGAGAAGGTCGGGTAACCTACCCTCACATTGACTTGATGTCCAAACTGTCATGTCCTTTTTTCCATGTCATCATCCTTTGTGATTAACCTTTATATTTCTTTTTGCAATGCCATCATCCTATGTCATCAACATCCTTTTTCCTTTATTGTTGTACCTGTCATCTCTATCCAAGTGGTCATACAATATAGTTGAAGAATATATTTATAAGCTCAAGATTCCCATAACAACTTTACTTTAGTTGTACCTTTCAAGTGTTTAACTTTATCATTGAAATTCCCGTGACATCTAAGGACATGCCCGCATAATAAATGTATCAACAATCATCTAGGAAATTCATAAAAGGTAAGCATGCATCAATGACAACATCACAATGTCGCTTCACTTTATTTTCTTTTCTTTATCTAACCACACTTCTCCCCCTATCAATATGTAGACTAATTGCTCCCCCTGAAACCTTGTTGGTTTGTTCATCTCAAGATATTTATTTCTGCATTTTACTTCATCTAATTTATGTAAACATATTGTAGCTAATTTATTTATGCATTTTACTTCATCTATTGCTATGGTTTTCTGCTATCATTTTTCAACCTTTTGTGCATATTTGCAGGCATTTTTCTGGACCTACGTGCAAATGTTTGACGCATGTGGGAATTTTATAAGCTAGTGCGGGCATTTTATCATTCCAACTGGCATTTTCAAACTGGTTGCATGGCATTTATGAACATGTTATGGACATTTTTCCAAATCATCTGTGTATCCAATTTGGATAATTGATGTAAGTGTATTCTGCAACTTAAATGTGAGCATATTTAACTAGTTGTGGGAATTTTTACAGGATGCGGGCATTTTTACTCTATTGCCCCGTGGGCATTTTTAATGAGCTGCGGGCATTTTTAGTCTTAAGTGCAAGCATATTTGAGGCTTGAGGATATTATTGAGGCCTGGCCGACATTTGTCTCCTCAACTTGCGGCCATATTGGGGACCTTGCGTGCATTTTAATGGCATCTCCTTCACTCATGATGGAATTTTTCTTCTGCCTATGTGCATTTTTCTAAAGCTTGCTCGCAAGTATTGCATTATGCATGCAAGACTAAGATAAAATGCATGCAGCTAGTTAAACATGCCCACAAGGAAATTTTCAACCTTTTGTGCATTTTTGCATGCATTTTCCTTCCATATGTGGGCATTCTTTACATCAGCTGGGAGGATGAGCCAAAAATTGTTTTCAATACCTTTTCTATACTTTGCAAGACCAGTCCACATCAGTTGCTTTCTGCATTCTTGCACCCTTGTGTTCACCTTAAGAGCCCTCCTTAGGTTCCATCCACCATATTGCTACCTTATATGAATTATTTTGGAGTACTTTGTTGTCGTTTTTTATTGCGATTTGGCCGTACTGTTGTGTTGCTACTGTTTTTTATTTGTGAGGGTTGGATGATATATTTTATGTTCTTTTCCAATTCTGGGTTCTCTCCTTTCATAGGTATGTTGGTCTAGTTGATTGTCATGAAAGTAACCTAATGCTAAGAGGTTGATGTATGTTTAGAAGCATTTTTTCTGAGGATAAGAAAGATCCACCCTAACATCTTATGTTGAGTTATTATATGTCGAGTTTATAATTGGTTCAGATATGATATATCATGCTACTATTATATTGTTGTCTTTCATTAACAACTTATATATGATATAGATCGCTAATATTATTAGTGTATTGTTTTAAGTACTTTAATAGTTATTGTAACTCATTGTTTCTAGGACATGCTGGACATGAAGGATATTGAGGTATGGTTTTTCTATGTTGGACATGGCTGTTTTATTGTTTCAGCTTTGAGTTTGAATATTTAATAAAAATAATTATAAAATAAAAATGAGTTGAATCTACCTGAGAGTTTGTAGCTTTCCTCAAAATGAGTTGAATCTACCTGAGAATTTACAACTTTCCTCAAAATGAGTTGAATCTACCTGAGAGTTTGCAGCTTTTTTCAAAATAAGTTGAAATGTGTGCATTAAACATTTTTATGGATCTTGTGTCTTTAGAGTGGTGCCTTGTGCAGTCCAATGAAGTGAAAGACAAATAAGTTTTTGCTCCTGGTATAGGATCGGGATGGGGTGCTACTAATGGTGGACTTTTCTCGAGGTAAGTAATTTTGGATAATTTTATGATGTATGAGTAAATAGTAGCATTGAATGTCAATATTCTAGATAACTCAAATGTATGATCTGTAGCATATTTTCCAGTTAGTTCTAAAGTTCATGTGGATATTCAGACAAACATCATAGTGATGGGTCATCCTAAGAAATGTTAATGCATGTTAACAATTGATACATTCAAATTTTATTAGATTTGAGCAAATAGTGCTCAAGGGGCATATTTCCCTCCATTAAGAAGTCACTCTTATTGACCTTTCCATGATTACATCATGTTATAATGCGTAATTGTGTTTGTGGTCTAATTATAGTCAAATAGGATAGAAATATTTTAAACCTAAGTTCCAAGGAGTTTACTATTTTGCGGCTTGAATATCCAAACAATGAACACATATATGTTTATTTACAAAATTATTGTTGTTGTTTTAATTTGTGAAAGCAAAATCACACACATGGCTCAAAAGAAAAGTATGGTATATATCATTTATTGTATACTCAATTGGCATCTTAATTGAGAGAAGATAATGTTCTACATTAGTTGCTACAACTATAGTGTATAAGAAAAAAGAAGAGGAGATCAGTAATTGACGCATAGGCAGAGTGTTTCAGTAATTATCTTTTTCTATTTGTGGATGAACCTATATTTCGTGTACAGATTTTTCTCTCTCACTAGTCACTTGTTTTTAGTGAAGATAACTTTAAAATTTTTATGGTGGATATTTTGGTTTTTTACCTTCTTAATCTTATATTAGCCAATTGTATGCATATAAATGACACCAATACTGACTTTAGTGACTTTGAATCCTTTTGCAGCTTTATGAGTTGACATTTCATAGGACTCGACATTTGAAGAATCCATAAAATGAAAATTTACATGTGAAGGTATTTGCAATTCTTGACAAGGGTATTCTTGATTTTTACATGTATCGCGACTTGTCTTGTTTTTTGTCATTGCATGAGCATAATATCTATATCAACATGATTAAGGGTAATTGTTTATATCAATATTCTATCTTATCCAGAACCATTTCCTTATATCAATTTAAACACAAGATCTTTTCTGCAAAAACATCTTACTTGTCTTTATGATAATCTTAGTATTCTATGTTGTTTGTGCATTAGACACATTTTTAGTTTATCTTTGATGGTCATTTTAATAGACTCTTATATTTTCTATCAGGATGTTCCATTGTGATGTTGCTTGAGTAGTGACTATGAAGGAATGCTTGTTTTATTTTAGACAATTGGGCCTTATTCTCGGCATTGGATGACCAGTGTGTTGAGGCCTGGATATTCGCAGGCAACAACAGAAAGGGATTCTCCCCAGTCAACGTTCCCAACCAGCCCATGACTGTTTGGTATGGGGAATCCGTCTGGTTTGTGGTCCGGCTACCGTAGGTCAAAGTAACAAAAACAAAGGTTTTACCAGTTGCGGCCCGGTCCACCATGTATATTTTTGTATTTTTTGACTTATGTATGAGATGCATATGCCTACTTAACCATGCAGGGTGATTAAGATACAAGGAGCATTCACAATGTGATGCACAGGTTCTTACCTCTCGTCTTAGGCTCACAAACATCTAAATCACATGTGCAGAAATAAAGCTAACTATCTATCTATCTATCCCCGAGGAGCAAACTGTAAATTATTTGTGAGTAATGTGCATTGTACATGCAATATAAAGAGAAACTACAGTTAGCTGATATTTCTTTTCACAATGCATGAACAATTAAAGATATTTCAACAACCAGATAGCCAATTGTTTTATGAACCGCATACATTACTCATGGTGGTCATTCCACAAAATCAACCAGAAATCATTTAAACAAGAACATAGGTTCAAAGGGTTAGAACGATCTCACGGTTAATGGAAAAAAATTGGAAAAACAAAATAGTTCATCTTTCAGCCATCCACAGCATAACATTTGGACATTCCACCAGTCTTCCTCCAACATGCAAACCATATTTCTTTATTGCAAAGAGAAATAGTTCTTCTTACAATATCGCTTTCTAGTCTAACTGGGAAAAAGCCCTTTTTCCCTCTAAGTCTTTTACATTTATACAAAAGGGTGAGACCGTTGGGCTGCCCAAAGTGACCTTTGGGCTTCCCAACCCCTCGTTTCCCAATGTTCTACTTTTCTTAAATGTTTTACAAAAATAGTTACAAATTACAATAATGACCGATCCTTCATGAGGAGGGTCCCACTTGGGCATCTAGAAACTTCTTCCATGACGTAGCATCAGAAGCAATGCCCTCAAATGCGCAGGGTTCCAAAAACTGAATGTTGATTTCAAATTTTTCGGCCTGGTTCCTTATAGCCTCTACTCTGGCTGCGCTTAACCGAAGCTAGTCTTCCAAAAGTTGTACACTAACTGCTGAATGGCCTACTTCGCTTCTCAGAATCTGGTCATCAATGGCCTTAATGTGTTGTATTCTTGATTCTTCATCCTGATGTCTTTTCTGCAATATCTCCACAAATGAATTGTGGTCTGGGAAATCATCCAGCCTCTGCTTGGCTTCTACCTGGCATCGGTTGTATGTAATGAGGACTCTCTTGAAAAATTCCACGCAGGCTCCCTTTGTCTTCTTGACTGCTTTCTTGAAATCCTTCCCGGTGTTAATAGAAAATTCTATTAAGTCGTAATCCCGCTTGAGGGCTTGTTTATCTTTTGATGGCAGCTCTGCTGGAGTTTCTTCATTGTTTTCCAGCCTCGCCATTCTTGCAGTCAGGACCTCGAGGACATCCTGAGATCTGTCCACAAAGTAAGATGCAGTTTCTAAGATCTCTTCCAATCGGCCATCGATCTGCAGCACTCTACATCTCTCTTCTTCAACAGCATTCTGTAGCTGTAGCATCTTGGCTTTTTGGGCCAAGAAATGCTCTTTGAATGGCTGGAGGTTAACCTGCTGTTCTCTTGCTTCCTCCATAGAAGTGGTCAGAGAAGAAATCTACTCTTGATGTTTCTCTCTCTGTTCTTGGGAGTGCAGCTCACTAGCCTGTAAGATGATCTTTTGCTGCTCCTCTAGTTCTTCTACCTTTTCCAGCAGCCGATATTTCTCCACCTTCCGCTCTTGGTATTCATTATGCACCTTCTCCAAGCATTCTTGGGTAGTCTCCCTAGCCTGTCTCTCTTCGTGAAGGGCCTGCAATTCAGCCTTAGAAGCCTTCATCTCTTTCTGAATGTCCTCATATTTTTGCTTCAGCCTATTGCCTTCCTCCCTATCTCTCCTCAAGGTGTCTTTCAACTGAGTGGAGGATTTCTTGGACTGCTCCAAGTCGGTCATCACCTTACCCATGTTATCTTCTGAGGCGTTATTAGTGCAGCCCCAGCTCTCAAGGTGAATCTTGGATCTTGGTTTGTTCCCAACATAACAGCCGTATCCGTGATCATTTTACCAGGCATATCTCCTGTTTCAACCCTCTTTTTTGTTCTCTTCATTATTCTCTTTGTTGCCCTATCATAATAGACAGTGTTGAAATCAGGGATTTCTTCTCCCTTTTTCTGAATGAAAGGAACTAGCTTGAGTGTGGAGACCACAGGTGTGCTGGCAACAGGCACTTGTGGGTCCTGAACTTCTGGGTTTTCCTTCTCCTAGGTCTGCCCTCCAGCTATCTCAGAAGCTGACTGTTCTGTTTCAGTCTATGTCAGCTTCAACCTCTATGCTTCTTGCTTTTGTAGCTCCTCATCGAGATTTCTCTTCGCTTCTTCAGCTGCTTCTTCTGCTTCTTTAGCTGCTTCCTGGGATTTCTCAGCTGCTTCTTGGGCAACTTTTCTTTTCCCTTCCTCTTCAATGTGCAGCCACCCTGCAGCTTCCTGTGCCAATCTCTGGGCTTCCTCTTTTCTTCTCTTTGCTTCTTCCTCAGCCTTAGCCTGCTCATCCCCCTTCCCGCCTTTAGTGGTGATATTTTTCTTGAATCTTCTCTTCAGTGCTGTCATGTTTGGGGCATTTCGGAAGACAGACTCTTCCCTATCAAAATGGTGGGTATACTCAAAATGCACCTTGTTTTCTTTACAATGTTCTGCAAATTTACCATGGGAGTCATTTCTGTGGTAGGGCATCTCACCAAAGTGGAACCTCTGCAGCTCTTCTACGAATTCATTAGCTTGTTTCACCCTAATGAACCTGTAACTTCCTAGTTTGAAGGGCAAGGGAGGATAAGCAGTATTCTTATGTTCAAACAGAAAACTGCCTATTCCATCCAGGAACACTTGTCTGACTGCCTCCTTGTGGATAATGTAATCAGTTGCGTATTTGGGCAGCAAGGAAGGGGCTCTTGATCCTCCAAATATCCTGAAGTACAAGACATTTTCATTCAAGTAGTAATCTGCGTACTCTTCTATCACTTGCATGGCCTCCTCCGACATACAATCACACCCCTTTAGGAAAATGAGTGTGTATAGAGGCATAAGGAAGTATTCACAGATTTCTCTGTAATGGCTATGATATTTATGTGCCCACAATGGTTTGTAAGCAGCATAGACAGGCATTCTTTCCCTGTCCCGGATGCACCTGAGACCAGGGAAAGGCTGGTTGCATAATATACAGTCCATCAATATGGAACTCATATAGAATTCTGATCTCTTCTGGCTTACTCCTCCCAAGGCTGAGGCCAAGCAAGAAGAAATATTGTTTGAGACAAGGTTGGCCCAGTTGAAAATTGTCCCCTGGGTTGCAACATAAAAAATGATAGGTATCCACTCTAGTTTGAAAAACCTGCCATGAGCTCTTCCAAATATTATGTTGAGCATCAAGGCTATGAATCTGTATGGAGCTCTTAAACCTGCAGTATCATATTCCCCTGTTACTCTGGTCCTATAATGTTTTCCAGTCAACATCATTCTTTTCATGGTTTCTACCAAGTCCATTCTAATGTTGTTTAACCAGTCATCAGATAAGAACACTTGGGCTTCTGGCAAGTGGTAGGCCAGGGCAACATATCTGGGGCTGTATGCAGCATAGCCCTGTTTGTTAACATCCTCCAGGATCATTGTTGTGACATCTGCCCGGGGCAGAATCCAACCGATTACTTCAGCACACGGGAATAACTCAGGTCGGGTGGTGATCCTCATTAGTGAAGATCTTTCTATGTTTGCGTATATGGACTCTTCTTCTAAGCCCATGTCAGGAACCTCTCTTTGGGTGATCAGTCTATAGATTTCCCCCCACTGGTATTCAGGTTCAACGCCAGAAATGCACTTCGTGTCCTCGTAAATGTATTCAGTTTTAGTGACCACTTCTACTTCTGGTTCTTCTTCGACCACAGGGGCCTTCTTCTTTTGTCTCTTTGACATGGTGAGCTCTTCCTGCCATAAAATTGTAACATTAAGCCCTTTTGGCTAAGTGGTAAACCTATATACATCAATGTACAATGTGCGATTTCTTCTATGTTTTAACATGAGAACAATCAATCAATGAAGCAAGTATATGCATGTATAGGCTGAAATGGCCTGATTAACATAATTATTAAACCCAATGGGCAGTGTTAAGAGACTTTTTTTATATCTAGCATGATGAAAAACAAGTTATATACAGTAAAATGTGCAATCTACCACTGTTGTAGGATATTAAACAATTCTATCAATCATATTTAAGACGGCAACAAATCTACATTAATGTGCAACAAGTCTCGGCTCTCTACACACGCCATGGTCGTTTCGCTACGCAGGAAAGACAGTAGCCACGTGGGTTTTATCAACTACACCATGCTTACATACTTAGGGTCAACAAGCTAAGAGCAGTGGTACACCCTCTTTCCCGGCCCAGGTTCGACACTGATCATGAATTGCGTTGCGCGGGACTGCGTAGGCAAAAAATAGCTAGGGTTCGAGGATGCGGGTAATATGAAAACCTAAACAAGAAGGGGAAACCACCAAATGCTGCAGAAGAACCACAAAACCCTCCCCCTCCAAACCCATCATCACACATAAGGTAGCTTGGTGCAGATGGCATAACGGCCGCCTGCACCAAACCCCCATCTACTACGCGCGGGGTTGCAAACGGAAAGTCACGGGAAAAATACTACGCCGAGGTTAAAATGCCCCACCCCACGGTTAGCAATACCACAAGAAAATCCCCAATATATAGACGCAATCACACAGCAAAAAACCTAACCATGGTAAAAACGTCCGCACTACTAGCTATGCTATAAACCCCCCCACTATATACGCATGAAAACGGGGTCGAGTAAACGGCCCGAAAAACAAACCAGCGTAGCAAGCATAACCATCAAACGTTCAATGGAACAGGAAAGGAAAATGGAGCCTACCTGTCACTGATGTGTAACTGGCGCGTATGGCGGGATGATGACAGTTGGGCTCCCACAGCTGCCACCTGGGTGCGGGTACCAGCACTAGGGTCCAAACAAGCTCGAGCACTCGACAGCATGACAACAATAGCGCACAATGGTCAAAAGAATAACAATAAAAAAAACATAACCCGACAACCCCGTATATATAGTTAATCACCACGGGCGTGAAAAAGATCAGACGTCGGAGAGTTTTCCAATCGGAGGGCGAAAGTGAACGCTCTTCCGCAACGGCGGATGATCAAAGCGCCAGGCCTTCCGCTCTAGTCATACACATCGGGTAGAAGTCTAAAGATCGAACGTCGGAGCCAAAACTAATCGAAAGGTTCAAAGTATAACTCCCTCCGTAATGGCGGCAGGCCAAAACATAAAACCATAGATCCAGCCGCAACGGTGGAGCCGCACAAGATAAATCTGTCCGAAAAGGGAGAAAAGTTTGAATCGGGAAACAAACGGCTAGACATCAGAAGACTAATGACCTCGGCAGCCGCAACGGCGGAAACGAAACAACTTTCGCAGCCGCAACGGCGAGAGCCCGAGACTCACGGGGTCAACGAGGATACATAAGCGAGAATCGGACACCAAACAGGAATCGAAAGAGTTAACGGTTTGCTGTCCGCAACGGCGGAGGAAATAATCATAAAAATTCCGTTGTAAAACCAAGAAGCATCCGACATAAAACAAAGAAATCAGAAAAAACAATTGAAGTCAAACCGAATATCCATCCGCAACGGCGGAAGAAGAAGTCACAATGGCTCCGATGCAAAACCAAAAGGCAGCCGATTAAAACCAATGTATCGGGAGCAAAACCAAAGTTAAGACTGGCTATTCAGCCGCAACGGTGGAGGCTTTAACCAAACACTTTTCCGATTCAGACATGCTGAACATGCATCTAAAGGGAGCGATAAGGTCTGATCAAACATGAGCAGTGGATCAAACAAGCATTAGAAAAGTCCTTTTGAAAAGTTCTTCGATCAAATCAAAGAAGAAAAACAAACTAATATAAGCAAAGGATGGTCCTAAATTTTTTTAGAATTTTGGGAAATTGTTGCAGCTGCAACACAGTGTTTTATGGGTATGTTGTTAGATCAACAGGTTTATCTGAATTAAAACCATTTTTTATATTAATATGCCCTTAGTCCTCTAGTGAATGGTTTTAGTAATCTTGTATGTTGAATGTGTAACAATTGTAGAATAGTTATCTGACTTGTAGAATTGCATCACAATATTGTATCAATAACATAATACATGCTCTAAGTAGTTTTTTTTGGATTTGTGAATAGCTATGATAAAAAATAAAATATAGTGTGTACTGCACAATTAGAACACAATCATTGTTCCAAATTCCATCACAATCAAGGTATACCAAGACTATTGAGCATGCTAATGGCATTTCTTCTAGGCTAGGAATGGTTCAAACTTCATATTCCAAGGCAGCATAACATAGTGCTGAAATATTGCACTTGTTAAGTTGTATGAGGTAGGACATTTAGTCTCTAATACTCATTGCCTACCAGCATCATTGTAAGTGCCTAGAGGTATGCCTAGATTCGAAATACAATCTTTGCTACAAATTCTATTTTTTTTAAATACACAGTAAACGTCGCTATAGCGATGTACTGGTGTTGATATAGCGACATGTTTTCGTTGCTATTTTGACAAATGTGCAGCGTTATAGTGAAAACAAGATGTCGCTCTAGCAACGCATTATGACTTAGGCGCATAAATCTGCCACAAACCTCTGTCGCTATAGAGACTCTTGGACGTTGCTCCAGCGATGCATTATGACTAAGGCACATAAATCTGCCACAAACCTCCGTCGCTATAGTGACTCCTAGATGTTGCTCTAGCGATGCATTATGGCTTAGGCGTGTAAATTTTCCACAATCCTCCATCGCTATAGCAACTCCAAGACGTTGCTCTAGTGACACATTATGACTTGGGCGCCTGAATTTTCCGCAATCTTCTGTCGCTATAGCACTTCCAAGACGTTTCTATACTGACACGTAAGTGTCGCTATAGCGACACCCATAGGTTTTCGAAGCATAGGCCACAATCACCACATGTCATCGATGGTTTGTCGTTATACCGACGGAATATTCGAAGTCTAGCTAATGTGACGATAATTATGCGATGAAAATTTGGTCTTCTATTCATCGCTAGAGCGACATAAAAGTGTTGTTATAACGACGATTTGTCGTGGGAACAAATTTCAAATGTACTAGTGTTGTGTGAATAGCATGAAGGCTCTTCGTGTAGATTTCATTTAATATTTTATGGTTTTTACATGATGTTAACCCATAGAAGAATGCAATGAAGCATGGAAAAAGTTGGGAATGAATATGAATTACCTAGACCAAGATTGTTAAAGGGTGAGGTGGATGGAGTTGTTCATGTAGAGTCCCATAAAAAACTTTCCCATTCAATGATTTGCACTAATTGACATAAACATTTGCACATTAACATATTATAGTTTGTTCATTCATGATTGCTTCCACTATAGTGAAACAAAGTACAGTCACCAACCTCAAACATCATTCTATAGGGAGCCTTGTTTGGGAGCATGAGAACACAGTTAAACCTATCCCACCTTGCCTTGTTGCATGCATCCTCAAGGGTGGTATGGTTATGAGGTTCGAGCCTGGCCACCAAGATGTGTCATGTCTTGTCCCATCTAGCGGATCTAACTGGAATACTATTAAATATATAAAGATTTTCATTTTTGTAATATCCCTCTCAATATTTAATATATCCAATATTAGAATGGAGTTACATTATTATAGATAAGAAAAAACTAAATACTAACTTATATAATTATACAAATTTATTTTTATTTTACAATTTGATTTAACTTGTTAAGAAAAAAATAACAAGGGCTACGAGCAACAAACTCCCTGTTGTTGTAGAGGAAATTGTTCCTATGGTTGGGGGTTAAGAGGCCACCAACATACTAGGGTTTAAAAAATGATACATAATGTTCTACAAGCAATCATAAACAAGGTTCAAAGGTAAGTAGGGTTTGTACCTTATTCACTGAAGGTTGATCCCAGCTTTCCATCACTCATATTGATCCTCTTTCTGCAAGAGATCTGCAAAACAAGTTTAACCTTCCTCAAACCAAAATTGACTACATGAAAGGAGATTATGTTCAATGAAACATGAAACCCTAATCTGATAAGCATCATTATATAATTATAAACAAAGATTCAACATCAATTAGACAAGGATTTGGAAAGGGAAGAGCATCAAATCTTTATTGATAATGGAAGAAGTACAAACTTTACCTTCTCTTCGTGTTAGCCACCTCACAAAACCTTGATCCAGGTCTCTTGCTTCTCTTCTCCAAGAATCTCAGACTCCAAGTTCTGCAACAAAGGGATATAGAATCTAGGGAAAAGGTAGGGGGGATGAGAGTCCCAATTCCGCCAGCATAACAATGCAAAGGCCAATTCCCCTTCATGGACCTATCTCCCTCTCTTATATAATTTTTTTATAAATAGTTAGGGTAGAATAGGGATCAGTTACAACTACAATATCAGTTCCAAAACCACCCAAACCACCCCTAATTCGAGAATTTCATATTTTTATATTTTTTTGGCCACTTCAGGAGAAATTTGCGGGTTTTATGAAGCAGAGTCGCGAGTGTCAAGGTAAAGTCACATGTTTGCTTAAGAAAACTCGCGAATGGGTCACAAAATATCCTTTTTAGGGTACTTCCATACATTTTCAAGATTTGGTGTCTTCTGGAAACTTTTTCCTTACTCAGATACATTTCAAATGGTATAGAGAAGAGGTCAAATGGAATTACAGAATTCTAGATATGTCTCCTCCAATCAATCTATTTTTTCAGTGACTAACAATGACTATCATGAAGTGTCGACATGCGACGGAAACTTGTGAAAGTGTTCACATGAAGAGATGTGCCATTTTAGGATATAATAGATTCCCCATAATGTATGAGGTTAGAGGGGAAGACGATAGCAAAAATACATTATAAAAAGGATACAACTGAGTCATGGAGTTGAAGAGAGTATAGAATCCAAGATCGTAGGCTCGAACAAAGGTACCTGAAAGAGAGATAAATGTCAGAAAAAACTGATCTCTGGGACATACATGTCCATACACAAATAATCACCATAAAGATACATGCGGATCCAACATGTTTATAACTGATGTAACTATCATGGTCGCACAATATGCAAAAAGGCGCCATATAAAATCTAAAGGAGTCATGGCCACAAATGAACAAGGTGGATCCATGCTCAATAATCGATCATGGCCACGAGAATACAAGGTGGATCTATGTCTGGGAAAATGTCATATGGAGTGTGACAAGGACGTGCGCAACTTAGGCAATAACAAAAGAGGACGATGCCACTATCGACCCAAGGTATTCAATCCAAATTGCCCAAAAGGTACGAATCCCAACCATGCAAATAAAGTAATTGAAATCAAACATCTGAGGACACCATTTGATTACCAGTGATTGATGACAACTGTTAACAAATGCAAGGGAAACCACCATTAATGAAAATGGTCCCAAAGGTACCTAGTACATTCAAACAAGTATGAATAAATGGTATTGAAGTTGAACACCTGAAGAATCCATAGAGTAGGAAACATTAAGGTATTTCCACTACCCAATAGCGAGGTAAATTACCACTGATGACTGCAATCCTCAAGGTATTGTCATAAACTCTAAATCTCATTCGAAGAGAAATATGTATTGAATTCAATAGGAAGAGACTCGCTGGAAGGAAGGAATTAAGGCATCGTACATCATCCAATGCGAGGTAAGTCAGAGACTAATTGGATCTGGAACTAATACAAAGTTTTTCAACAAGGACCGTCGAAGACTTCATGTAATGAACTGATACCAGGGAGTGTCCAACACAAAAGGTCAAGGAAACTGCAGAATGACTGACAAAGGTTTAATCCTTGAACAGTGGGCATGACACAAAAGTGACTTAGGAAAGTTTTGACACAAAGCAAAAAACAACACAAATATGCAATGTAGGAGACATTGACAGATTCTCCACATAATTAGAAATAGGGCCAACTGGAGGAGTAAAACTTTGAATCGGGATAAGTTCAAAAACTAGAACCCAACTGTTGATAGACTCAAAATTGGTGCTTTGTTCAAGGAGAGAAGACTTGTTTTCATGATGTAAAAGACATTTGAATTAACTTCTCTTTCCCTCTTTCTTGTAAAGGTTTAACGAGTCCAAGAAAGCAAACTCAGGTACTTCTTCAATGTTGGCAACCTCGAAGAAGAGAAAGAAGAATTCTTGATAAAGCACTAATTCGTGGATTTTACAAGCCCGAATTAGTGGATGCTTGACAGTGTTTTCACAATTTGAGAGTATCAAAATGCCAAAGAAGACCGGGGAATTTTTTGTAAGTTTAGTCTCCTAAGTCTGAAAAAGCATAAAACAATCCACATGATAACTCTCTTAGTTAAGGCGACCCAAGGTATGCCTTTTTTGTAGTTAGTTAGATTGGTTCGAAAAAGGGTTAAATTGTCACCATACCGACGCTCCTTCAAAATCAAGTAGAACGCTTTAGTGTTAACGAGTGTGAAGGGAAGCAATATCACTGGATGCTTTTGTCCTAAGGTTTTAGTAAGCATGACAAATGAAATAAAGAATTCTCGAAATATTTTTCATGTTTAGGTCCTAAGCACAAAAAAGGGAAAAGTAAGCTCAAAACAGGTTTCTTTTACGTAAGTTTACTCCTCGAAGCCCGGAAAAGAGATAAATCTGTACCTGAAAATACTTTTCAACATTTCAAAGAAAATAGAGTATTCCTTTTTCCTAAGTAATCCACATGGCCAAAAAAAGGGGTAAATCTATACCTATGTAGATGTTCCTTCACATCCTTTAATGAGTTTGAGGGAAAAAGCGAACTCTACAATCTGTTCATGTTTAGGGAGTCAGACTAGAGCTTAAAGGTAACTACATACCTTTCCCATAAAGTTTTAAAGGGACCAGAAAATTCAACTCGTGGCTACCCTTACTGTTTTTAATGAGCTCCAAGGAAAGCAGGAATAATGCTCTAAATGCGAGGAGACGAGTATCAGAGGCAGGTGAAACTAGATCCAAGCGCAAGGAGCAGACCTAAGCATAGTGCAAGGAACATGAGAAAGATAAGAACACTCGAGGGACGTCTCCTCTAGGTAAAGGATGTCAAGTTGCAATGATAAAATTATACAAATTTGAGTGGTGATGAGAGTAGAGATCAGGGCTTAGCCAACGAGCTAAAAGAGTGGAAGCCCAGATTAGGATAATAAGCGTAAGCAGGGTACATGCAAATGAAATTATAGCTTGAACAACAAGGCGAGACCAGTAAGAAGTTGTGAATCCAACTAAGAATCTTGTCTCCAAGAAACAAAAATATCACAATCATATTCAAAAGAAAAGGCTTGATACAGGTCACTTTGGAAGAAACTCTTGCAACTTTGCTATCTTCTACAAAAGGTGTAGTCAAGATAGAATCAAATGGAGAAGACTCTATAGTGCTAAGGCCCTATGATTTATAATCAATAAGATCAACCTCAAAAGGAAAGCTAAAGTTGACATAGTTGATGAGGTCTGCAGGAACATGCTCAACAACACTGGAGTTGAAAATTATATTAGAAAGATCAAAATCATCAGGATCACTGACTTGTTGTTTAATGAGAGATTCCAAAGACTCAACAATGAAAAAATAAGATCACCGATCATTCGACAGATCAGGATTAATAATCAAGCAAAGTTTGGAATTAACTACAACTGAGTCTACAACCAAAAGAAGGCCATAATGTATCAAAGACTCTAGGAAGACTTCATCTGAAGGAAGAAGACCATCCCAAATAGGACACGTGTCTAAACATTCAAATGGATCAACATAGTGGAGAGCGAGCTCCATAGTCTGCATAAGATAGATCACATGGTCAACTGTAGGGATCGAATCCCAAAAAGCTAAGCATGAACACAAAGGTTTCTTCTCAGTAGCAATTGGACATGAGGAATATAAGGACACATAGCTCACCCATGGTGGGGTAGTGTCTATTGAAACACTCAGAATCAATAAAGGAAAGTCCTGGTCTCTAGTTGGGTTAGGAGATAGATCAAGAAATGTCAGTTGATTGACAATAACAATGCTTTCGTTATTAGGAAAGTACATCATACGAAAGAGTGTTGATACCAAATCTTGCTAGCATAAACATAATCATGCCCAAGGAAAATATTGAAGTCCAAGGGGTCCTATATCACCATAAAATCAACTACAACAATATTCCCACCCAAAGTAAAAGATGTTTGAGTAAGAATTCCCAAAGCTTGACTAGTTATTCAATCAAAATCTAGTAACTATCTATCAGTCAACGTAAGGCGGTGATATCCCATGCCTCTCCAACCACGTACGGATAAAATACTAGCAGAGGCTCCTTCATCCACAATACAATTAGCAGTCGTGTAATGTCCAATTTGGACCTTTATTTGAAAAGAGGCATCAAAAGGAAGGCGCAGCTCAGCTAGGACATCCCAATGAAAGGAAGCAATCTGAGGGATTCGAGGGGGTTCATTTGAAGCGAGGTCAATGCCCGCTTGTCTAGAAGCTTCTGAACTGGCAGTGAAGGAAATATGACTAACAAATGATTCACTTTCCAAAAGAAAAGTGAGGTTGATTGAAGATGGCATTGATTCAACTGCTTCATGAAATTCACTCTCTGAAGGGAGAGTGGGATTAATCAAAGATTACATCAGTTCAATCACTTGAAAAAGGTCACTCTCTGAAGGAAGAGTAGGGACAGTGGTTCAACAACTTTATCAACCAAAGGTTGAATATGTTGTTGAGGAACTTCAAGTTGTTTAGGAATGGGATTTCCTTGGAACCATACTCTTTGCACCTCTACAATGGCAGGGCACTGATGAGTAAAGTAGTCTCCCTCACAAATCCTAGAAGGGAACTTGGGCTTGTGTTTCAAACAGTTGGTTTCCTCAACGCTGTAAAAATGACTTGCAATGGCTGACTATTTTCCCCCAGCAAGAATTCGAAAGGCTAGGTGGTTAGGTCCAACATGACTTGCATAGGCTTGTTGTTTGCTTCCAGCATGACTTCTAGAGGCTGGGTGTTTGTTCCCCATCATGACTTCCAGAGGCTGGGTGGTGAATAACAACTTGACTTGTAGAGGTTGAGTGTGTGCCCCCAGCATGACTTCTAGAAGCTGGGTGTTTGTCCCCCATCATGACTTCCAGAGGCTGGGTGGTGAATAACAACTTGACTTGTAGAGGTTGAGTGTGTGCCCCCAGCAAGACTTCTAGAGGCTGGGTGGTGAATATCAACTTGACTTGCAGAGGTTGAGTGTGTGCCCCCAGCATGACTCCCAAAGGATGGGTGGTGGGGTCCAACATGACCTACAGAGGTTGGATGTGTGCCCCCAGCATGACTTCCAGAGGCTGGGTGGTGAAGAGAAACTTTACTTGTTGAGGTTGAGTGGGTTCCCCCAGCGTGAACTGCAGAGGCTAAGTGACTAGGTCCAACATGACTTGTAGAGGTTGGATGGGTTCCACCAATATGACCTGTAGAGGCTGAGTGATTGGTTCCAACATGATATACATAGGTTGGATGGGTGCCCCCTTGCTTTCATGACTTCTTCCTATTCTTCCTTCTTTTACTCCTTTTAAACTGCAGGTTACTAGTATAAAAAATTTCACCGCATGAGGTGGAAGGAGGGAGAGGTTGCTACATGTGAAGGAGAGACATTGTTTTGATGCTCTTGATATAAGGTGCTTACTTGAGAAGCATCGGGAGCATTCAGGACATTCTGAGTGAAAAACAACCAAACCGATATCCCTAGGGTGAATCCAGGCACATTCAAACTGGCCATCAAAGGAACACCAACATTCCCAGTGAAAGGAAAAGCACAAGAATCCCAAAACTAACCGACAAAGGGCAAAGAATAGTTACTTGGGGTCCACAATACACCGCCTTAGGTCCAAGCGCTTGAATCACCAAACCGATTTCCCAAATTGTATGTAAGGATTTCCTTCCAAGCTTGCCCTAGGTATAGTGGAAATATCCTTTCACCATAACCTGTGTAGAGTCCTACAAGTATAGACACTAAGGCTACAAAAATCATAAATAAAGTCTGGTGGAACAGTCGCCATTCCAGTCAATGCACATGCGCAGGGTAGCTAATCCCGAAACTCAAACAATACCAGGAACCACATAGGGCCAGAAGGAGGTACTGAGTAATTCCCAAAATGTGCAACATCTCTAGTGTATGCTCTACTGAGTATTGGAAGGGTATCTCCACAACTCAGTATCGCACGACCTCGTGCTTGACTCCTGTGTTAGAGGAGCTTTTCGGTGTGTTTCTTTATGAGATTGGATTTTCTGAATGAAAAGCCACTATGTTTGAGTTTAACGTTTTGGGCAGTTAAACATGTCCCTAACCCAAAACACTAGCCTAGACTAGTGTGTGTCGTCCCTAGAAAGAAATTGTTACTAATATATTTTAGATATTAAACGTTCTTTTTTAGGGTTGTTGATTACTCAAAGGGTGGCAGAGGTGAAACCAATGGTGTTTGACTCGAAAGTAGAAACAATATGACTAAACAAAAGAGATCTTGAAATGCAAAAGCAAACTCATACTTCTCTTTTCATTTGAAAACTAAAAGATGAAAGCCACGAAAGAAAAACGTCTTTTTATATTTTTAAGAAACAAAGAGATGCAATGCATTTAATACTAAACCCTAATCTACATGCATATAAATAAACAACTCATTCATTTTTATCTTTTCTTTATGAATTCAAAAGAAAATACAGCCTCCAAACTAATGCATGAAAGTAATACAAACCAAGTAAATAGACTTCTACTCTATACCCCACAAACAAACCTTAGGCTGCCCTAAAGTCGGATATAACCTCACTAGGAAGGGAGACTTGTAAAAGTAAATAAGCCAACCACTTTGGCATGGTTAGAGTAAACAACAAGACTGGAACAAACAAGGGTCAAGAAGCTCCAAGGTTCAGTCTAGACCTGCAAACAAAGGTTGCTCAACGCATTACCCAATTAGGTCAAGCCAAAGAAGGACGGGGGGGGAGACAAAACAAGCTTAAAGAATTTAAAAAGACTTAAAAATTAGATAAATATAATCCTAAAGAGGAGACACTACTTCCCTAGGGTAATGCATAGCCATAGGACCCATAAAGACCCTTCAGACCGCCTTAAAACACCCCAAAAGGCCTAGAAATGATGAAAAAATCATGTACAGAGGTAACTCATGAGTTGCAACCCAAAAATCACAAGTTTCTTTAAGGAAAGTCACGAGTGCACTCAGAAATCGTGACTGTGCATTGTAAAAGTTGTGAATGGGTGCTAAAAGGCCCAAAAATGGTCAAAATTGCCCTAAAAAGGTAGAGGAGGTGTCAAACAAGGTCAAAGAATTGCTCCTAACTTGCAAGAAGGGCCTAAAACCTTAAATACAATGGAATAAAGGTAAGGAAACTCCAAAACATACAAGGCCTCCCCAGCGGAGTTGCCATTTCTGTTGTAGAGGAAAGTGTTCTTATGGTTGAGGGTTGAGAGGCCACCAACATACTAGGGTTTAAAGAATGATGCATAATGTTCTACACGTAATCATAAACAAGGTTCAATGGTAAGTAGGGTTTGTACCTTATTCACTGAAGGTTGATCCCAGCTTTCCTTCACTCCTCCTGCTCCTCCTTCTCCAAGAGACCTGCAAAACAAGTTTAACCTTCCTCAAACCAAAATTGACTACATGAAAGGAGATTATGTTCAATGAAACATGAAACCCTAATATGATAACCATCATCATATAATCATAAACAAATATTCAGCATCAATTATATAAGTATTTGGAAAGGAAATATCATCAAGTATTTATCGATAATGGAAGAAGTACATAGTTTTCCTTCTCCTACAACTAATGCTAGGCACCTCACGAAACGTTGATATGGATCTCATGCTTCTCTTCTCCAAGAATATCAGCCTCCAAGCTCTGCAACACATGGATAAAACATCTAGGGGAAAGGTAGTGGGGATGAGAGTCCTAATTTCTCCAGCGTAACAATGCAAAGGCCAAGTCCCCTTCATGGACCTCTCTCCTTCTCTTATATACTTTTTTCTAAAGAGTTAGGGTCGAATAGGGATCAATTACAACTGCAGGATCAATTACAAAACCACCCAAACCACCCCTATTTCAATAAATTTCATACTTTTATATTTGTTTGGCCACTTTAGGAGAAATTCGCGTATTTTTTGAATTAGAGACGCGAGTGTCAAGGTAAAGTCGCATGCTTGCGTTAGCAAACTCACAAATGGGCCACACAATATCGTTTTTAGGGTACTTCCATGCATTTTCATGGTTTTGTGTCTTCTAGAAATTTTTTCCTTACTCAAATACCTTTCTAATGGTCCTAAGAAGAGGTTAAACGGAGTTATAGAACTCTAGATATGGCTCCTCCAATCAAGGTATTTTTTTAGTGACTAATAATGACTTTCATGAAGTGTCGACATGCAGAGAAAACATGTGAAAGTGGTCACAAGAAGAGATGTGTCATTTTAGGATATGACAGATAAGACACCAAATACTAAATGCTAAATACTAACTAACTTTATAGATAAATTCTAAATACTAACTAACTAAATACTTAATCTTGTTACATTATTATAGATAAAAAAACACTAAATACTAACTTATATAATTATACAAATTTATTTTTATTTTACAATTTGATTTAATTGGTTAATAAAAATGTAACAAGGGTTACCAACAGCAAAGTCCCTGCCTTAAAAAATTTTGAACTGAAAATCTGCAACAAAATTAAAATTTCATGTAAAGATACGTCACTTGCTCATTTTGGTCCATGATCTTGAAAGTCGATTCAATACCTTGATTAAAATAAAAAATAATTGTTGAAAAGTACATATTAATGGAAGTAGAATATAGAGTTTGTTTAGTTACAAACTTATTACTTATGTATCATAAAATTGTGTGCAAAAATGAAGAATTAGTAATGTGGAGATTGGGTATGTACCCAATATATCATATATTGTAAACATAATCATTCCCTTAGTATTATTAATGAGTATGGGCAATGGAATAATGATTAATTTAAATAAATCAAATTTGTACTGATTGAAAAGCCACTTAAGTAAACAAAGAATGATATTATTATAAAAATATTTGAGAATGATATTATTGTAAAAATATTTATACATCTAAGTAAGGAGGCTTAAACATAATCTTTTCATTGAAAATGCACCCAATTTATTATACAATAGAAATCCTACTCAAGATTTATGGAGATAAATATTGTTATGAGTAAATGTCTGTAAACATATATAAACAAAATAACAGAAATAGAAAAATGAACATTTGCCAAAAATGAGAAGTTTGTGTTATAAATATGTCTTTATTAACATAGATCCAGCACGATGTGTTGAAGTCAATAGGAAGAGATATGTTGGAAGGAAGGCATTAAGGCATCCTCCATCATCCAATGCAAGGCAAGTAAGAGACTAATTGGATTTGGAATTGGTAAAATGTTTTGCAACAAGTACCGCCGAAGACTTGATGTAATGAACTTATACCAGGGAGTGGTCGACACAAAAGGTCAAGGCAACTGCAGAATGACCGACAATGGATTTATCCTTGAACAGTGGGCACGACACAAAAGTGACTTAGGCAACTTTTGACACAAATTGACCAATGACAAAAATATGCAATGTAGGAGACATTGATAGATTCTCCACATAATTGGAAATAGAGCCAACCAGAGGAGTAAAACTCTCAATCGGGATAAGCTTAAAAACTAGAATCCAATTATTGATAGACTAAAAACTGGTGCTTTTTTCAAGGAGAGAAGACTTGTTGTCATGATGTAAAAGACATTTGAATGAACTTCTCTTTCCCTCTTTCTTGTAAAGGATTAAAAAGTCCAAGAAAGCAAACTCAGGACCTTCTTCAGTGTTGGCAAGCTCGAAGAAGAGATAGAAGAATTCTTCATAAAGCACTGATTCGTGGATTTTACGAGACAAAATTAGTGGATGCTTGACGGTGTTTTCACAATTTGAGAGTCTAAAAATTCCAAAGAAGACTCTAGGAGAGGAATTTTTCGTAAGTTTAGTCTCCTAAGTCCGAAAAAGCATAAAACAATCCAGAGGGTAACTCTCTTAGTTTAGGCGAACCAAGGTATGCATTTTTCGTAGTCAGTTAGCAAGGTTCGAAAAAGGGTTAAACTATCACCATACCGACCCTCCTTCAAAAGCAAGTAGAACTCTTTAGTTTTAACGAGTATGAAGGGAAGCAAGATCACTCAATACTTTTGTCCTAAGGTTTAGTGAGCATGACAAATGAAATAAAGAACACTCAAAATATTTTTCATGTTTAGCTCCAGAGCAAAAAAAAGGGAAAAGTAAGCTCAACCAGGTTCCTTTTCCGTAAGTTTAGTCCTCCATGCCCAAAAAAGAGATAAATATATACCTGAAAATACTCTTCTCAATTCCACAGAAAATAGAGTATTCATTTTTACTAAGTAATCCACATGGCCGGAAAAAGGGGTTAACTTATACCTATGTGGATGTTCCTTCACATCCTTTAACGAGTTTGAGGGGACAAGCAAAATCGACAATCTATTCATGTTTAGGGACTTAGACCAGAGCTTAAAGGTAACTCCATACCTTTCCCATAAAGTTTTAAAGATCCAGAAAAAATCAACTCATGGCTTCCTTACTGTTTTTAATGAGCTCCAAGGAAAGCATGAATAATGCTCTAAATGCGAGCAGACTAGTGTCAAAGGAGCACACCCGAGCATAGTGCAAGGAACATGAGAAAGGGTACATCAAGCTCAAAATTGCAAACAGGGTATGTGCAAATGCAATTATAGCTTGAACAACAAACCGAGACCAGTAAGTAAATGTGAATCCAACTAAGAATCCTGTCTCCAAGAAACAACAGTATAAAAATCATATTCAGAAGAAAAGGCTTGATACAGGTCACTTTGGTAGAAACACTTGCAACTTTGTTATCTTATACAAAAGGTGCAGTCAAGGAAGAATCGACCGGAGAAGACTCTATAGTGCCAAGGCCCAAGGATTTATAATTAATAAGATCAACCTCAAAAGGAAAGTTAAAGTTGACATAACTAATGCGGTCTACAAGAATAGACTCAACAACACTGGAGTCGAAAATAATACTAGAAAGGTCAAACTCATCAGGATCACTGACTTGTTTTTCAATGAGAGAGTCCAAAGAATCAACAATGAAACATAAGAAGATCGATCATCAGACGGATCGGGATTAATAATAAAGTCAGGTTTGGATTTAACTACAACTGAGTCTACATCCAAAACAAGGTCAGATTGTATCAAAGACTCTAGGAAGACTTCATCTGAAGGAAGGAGATCATCCCAAATAGGACACATGTCTAAACATTCAAATGGATCAACAGGGTGGAGAGCGGGCTCCACATTTCGCATAGGATAGATCACCTGGTCAACTGTAGGGACCGAGTCCCAAGAAGGTAAGCATGAACATAGAGGTTTCTTCACAGTAGCAATTGTACATGAGGGATATAAAGACACATAGCTCACCCATGGCAGGTCAGTCTCTATCGAAAATCTCGGAATCAATAAAGGAAAGACCTGGTCTCTAAATGGGTCAAGAGATGGATCAAGAGATCTCAGTTGATCGATGGTAACAATGATTTCATTATCAAGAAAGTACATCATAGGAAATAATGTTGACACCACATGTTGCATAGCATAAACATAATCATGCTCAAGGAGCATATTGAATTCCAAGGGATCCTATATCACTATAAAATCAACTACAACAATATTCCCACCCAAAGTAATAGATGTTTGAATAAGAATTCCCAAAGATTGACTAGTTCTTCTGTCAAAATCCATTAACTAACTATCAGTCGACATAAGGTTGTGAGATCGCATGCCTCTCCAAGCACGTACAAATAAAATACTAACAGAGGATCCTTCATCCACAATACAACGAGCAATCATGTAATGTCCAATTTGGACCTTTATTTGAAAAGGTGCATCAGAAGGAAGGCGCGGCTCAGCTAGGACATCCCAATTAAAGGAAGCAATCCGAGGGCTTGGAGGGGGGGTCATCTGAAGTGAGGTCAGTGTCCCCTTTTCCATGAACTTTTGAACTGGCAGTGAAGAAAATATGACTAGCAGATGATTTACTTTCCAAAGGAAGAGTGGGGTTGATCGAAGATGGAATCAATTCAACTGATTCCTGAAAGTCACTCTCTAAAGGGAGAGTGGGATTGATCGAAGATTGCATCGGTTCAATCACTTGATAAAGGTAACTCTGTGAAGGAAGAGTGGGGACAATGGTTCAACCACTTTATCAACCAAAGGTTGAATAGGTTGTTGAGGAACTTTAGGTTGTTTAGGAATGGGATGTCCTTGGAACCATACTCTTTGTACCTCTGCAATGGCAGGTCACGGATGATTAAGGTGGTCTCCTTCACAAATACTACAAGGGAACTTGGGCTTGTGTTTCGAAGGGTTGGTTTCTTCAACGGTGTCAACATGACTTGCATTAGATGACTGTTCCCCCCAGCATGACTTTCAGAGGATGGGTTGTTAGGTCCAACATAACTTGAAGAGGCTGGTTGTTTACCCCCAGCATGACTTCTAGAGGCTGGGTGTTTTCCCCTAGCATGACTTCCAGAGGTTGGGTGGTTAATAGAAACTTGACTTGCAAAAGTTGAGTGTGTGCCCCCAGCATGACTTCCAGAGGCTGGGTGGTGAAGATCAACTTGACTTGCATAGGTTTGAGTGTGTGAACCCATCATGACTTTGAGTGGTTGGGTGGTGGGGTCCAACATGACCTGCAAAGGTTGTATGTGTGCCCCCCTAGCATGAATTCCAGAGCCTGGGTGGTGAATATCAACTTGACTTGTAGATGTTGAGTGGGTGCCCCCAGCATGAACTGCAGAGGCCGAGTGACTGGGTCCAATATGACTTCCATAGGTTGGATGGGTTCCACCAACATGACCTGCAGAGCCTGAGTGGTTGGGTCCACCATGAATTTCATAGTTTGGATGGGTTGCCCCTTGATTTCGTGACTTCTTCCTAATATTCCTTATTTTACTCCTTTTAGAATGTAGGTTACTAGTATTAGAACTTTCACCGCATGAGGTGGAAGGAGGAGGAGAGGTTGCTACATGTGAAGGAGAGACATTGTTTTGATGCCCTTGATATAAGATGCTTACTTGAGAATCATCAGGAACATTGAGGACATTCGTAGTGGAAAACAACCAAACCAGTAGCCCTAGGGTAAATCTAGGCAGATTCAAAGTGGCCATCAAAGGAACACCAACATTCCCAATGAAAGGAAAATCATAAGAAGCTCAGAACTAACCGACGAAGGGCAAAGAATAGTTACTTGGGGTCCACAATACACCGCCTTGGGTCCAAGCACTTGAATCACCAAACCACTTTCCCAAATTGTATGTAAGGATTTATTCCCGATCCTGGCCTAGGTATAGTGGAAATATCTTTTCACCATAACCTGTGTAGAGTCCTAGATGTATAGACACTAAGGCTACAAAAATCACAAAGAAAGTCTCGTGGAACAGTCGCTAGTCCAGCTGATGTACATGCGCAGGGTAGCTAATCCCAAAAATAAAACAGTACCAGGCACCACACAGGTCCGGAAGGAGGTACTGAGTAAGTCCCCAAATGTGCAACATCTCTGGTGTATTCTCTACCAAGTATAGGAGGGGTATCTCCACAACTTAGTATCGCACGACTTCATGCTTAACTCCCGTGTTAGAGGAGATTTCTGGTGTCTTTCTTTATGAGATTGGATTTCTTGAATGAAAATCCATTCGGTTTGAGTTTAAAGTTTTGGGTAGTTAAATATGTCCAACCCAAAACACTAGCGTAGACTAGTGTGTGTCGTCCCTAGAAAGAAATTGATACTAATATATTTTAGATATTAAACATTCTTTTCAAGGGTTCTTGATTACTCAAAGGGTGGCGGAGGTGAAACCAATGGTGTTTGACTTGAAATTATAAACAAGATGATTAAGCAAAAGAGAAATTGAAACGCAAAAGCAAACTCCTACTTCTATTTTCTTTTGAAAACTAAAAGATGAAAGCCACGAAAGAAAAATGCCTTTTTTATATTTTTAAGAAACAAAGAGATGTGATGCATTTAAGACTAAACCCTAATCCACATGCATCTAAAGCAAAAACCCATTCTTTTTTACTTTTTCTTTATGAATGCAAAATAAAAGACAACCTACAAACTAATGCATGCAAGTAATACAAACCAAGTAAATAGACTTGTGCTCTATACCCCACAAACATACCCTAGGCTGCCCTAAAGTCGGATATAACCTCATTAGGAAGGGAGACTTGTAAAGTTAAAAAATCCAACCACTTTGGCATGGAGAAACTAAACAACAAGACTGAACAAACAAGGGTCAAGAAGCTCCAAGGTTCAGTCTAGACCTACAAACAGAGGTTGCTCAACACATTGCCCAACGAGGTCAAGCCAAAGAAGGAGGTGGGGGGGAAGCAACAAAACAAGTTTAAAGACTTGAAAATACTTATAAATTAGATAAATATCATCCTAAAGAGGAGACACTACTTCCCTGGGGTTATGCACAGTCATAGGACCCATAAAGACCCTCAGACAGCCTTGAAACACCCAAAAAGACCTAGAAATGATGAAAAAATCACTTACAGAGGTAACTCACGACTTTCAACCCAAAAATCGCAATTTTTCTTAAGGAAAGTCATGAGTGCACTCAGAACTTGCAACTGTGCAGTGTAACAGATGCGAATGAGTGTTGGAAGGCCCAAAAATGGTCAAAAACTGCCTAAAAAAGGTAGAGGAGGTGTCTAACAAGGTCAAAGAGTTGCTCCTAACTTGCAAGAAGGACATGAAACCTTAAATACACTGGAAGAAAGGTAAGTAAACCCCAAAACAGATAAGGTCTCCCCAGCAGAGTCATCATTTCGGTTATAAAGGAAAGTGTTCTTATGGTTGGGGGTTAAGAGGCCACCAACATATTAGGGTTTAAAGAATGAGGCATAATGTTCTGCAAGTAATCATAAACAAGGTTCAAAGTTTAGTAGGGTTTCTACCTTATTCACTGAAGGTTGATCCCAACTTTCCTTCACTCCTCCTGCTCCTCCTTCTCCAAGAGACATGCAAAACAAGTTTAATGTTCCTCAAACCAAAATTGACTCCATGAAAGGACATTATGTTCAATGAAACAAGAAACCCTCATATGATAAGAATCATCATATAATCATAAATATAGCTTCAACATAAATTAGATAAGGATTTGGAAAGGGAAGATCATAAAATATTTATTGATGATGAAAGAAGTACATAGTTTACCTTCTCCTCATGTTAGGCACCTCATGGAACCTTGATCTAGATATCATGCTTCTCTTCTCCAAGAATATCAACCTCCAAGCTCTGCAACAAAGGGATATAACATCTAGGTAAAAGGTAGGGGGGATGAGAGTCCCAATTTCTCTAGCATAATAATGCAAAGTCCAAGTCCCCTTTAGAGTACTTCCACGCATTTTCAGGGTTTCGTGTCTTCTGGAAAGTTTTTCCTTATTCAAATACCTTTCCAACTGTCTAGAGAAGAGGTTAAACAGAGTTATATAACTCTATATATGGCTCCTCCAATCAAGGTGTTTTTTCAGTGACTAACAATGACTTTCATAAAGTGTCGTCATGGAAGTGTCGACATGCGATGGAAACATGTGAAACTGGTCAAAGGTAGAAATGTGTCATTTTAGGCTATGATAGATAAGACACTAAATACTAAATACTAACTTTATAGATAAATTCTAAATACTAACTAACTAAATACTTAATCTTGTTGCATTATTATAAATAAGAAAGCACTAAATACTAACTTATATAATTATACAAATTTATTTTTATTTTACAATTTGATTTAACTTGTTAATAAAAATGTAACAAGGTTTAGGAGCAGCAAAGTCCTTGCCTTAAAAAAAATTGAAATGAAAATCTGCAACAAAATTAAAATTTCATGTAGAGATATGTCACTTGCTCATTTTGGCCCATGATCTTGAAATTCAATTCAATACCTTGATTAAGATAATAATAAAAAATGTTGAAAAGTACATATTAATGGAGGTAGAATATAGAGTTTTTTTAGTTACAAACTTATTACTTATGTATCATAAAATTGTATGCAAAATAAGGAATGTTAACATGGAGATTGGTTATGTACCCAATATATCCTATATTGTAAACATAATCATTCCCTTGGTATTATTAATGAGTATGGGAAATGGAATAATTATTACTTTAAATAAATCAAATTTGTACTGATTGAAAAGCCACTTAAGTAAACAAAGAATGATATTATTATAAAAAAAATTGAGAATGATATTATTGTAAAAAAAAGTATACATCTAAGTAAGGAGGCTTAAACATAATATTTTCATTGAAAATGCACCCAATTTATTATAGAATAGAAATCCTACTCAAGATTTCTAGAGCTAAATATTGTTATGAGTAAATGACAATAAATGTATATAAACAAAATAATAGAAATAGAAAAATGAACATTTACAAAAAATGAGAAGTTTATGTTATAAATATGTCTTTATTAACATAGATCCAACAAGATGTGTTGAAGTCAATAGGAAAAGATCTGTCAGAAGGAAGGCATTAAGGCATACTTCATCATCCAACGCAAGGTAAGTGAGAGAATAATTGGATCTGGAACTGGTACCAGGGAGTGGACGACACAAAAGGTCAGGGAAACTGCAGAATGGCCGACAAAGGTTTTATTCTTGAACAGTGGACATGGCACAAAAGTGACTTAGGAAACTTTTGACACAAAGGGACCAACGACACAAATATTCAATGTACGATACATTGATAGATTCTCCACATAAATAGAAACGGAGCCAAACAAAGGAGTAAAACTCTGAATCGGGGTAGGTTCAAAAACTAGAACCCAGCTGTTGATAGACTCAAAACTGGTGCTTTGTTCAAGGAGAGAATACTTGTTGTCGTGAAGTAAAAGACATTTGAATGAACTTCTCTTTCCCTCTTTCTTGTAAAGGTTCAACAAGTCCAAGAAAGCAAACTCATGACCTTGTTCAGTGTTGGAAAGCTTGAAGAAGAGGCAAAAGAATTCTTGATAAAGCACTGATTCATGGATTTTGCGAGCCCAAATTAGTGGATGCTTGACGGTGTTTTCATAATTTGAGAGTCTCAAAACACCAAAGAAGACTCTAGGGGAGGGGGATTTTTTCGTAATTTTAGTCTCCTAAGTCCGAAAAAACATAAAACAATCCAAAGAATAACTCTCTTAGTTTAGGTGAACCAAGGTATTCCTTTTTCGTAGTCAGTCACCAAGGTTCAAAAAATGGTTAAACTATCACCATACTAACGCTTCTTCAAAAGCAAGTAGAACACTTTAGTTTTAACGAGTGTGAAGGGAAGCAAGATCACTCAATGCTTTTGTCCTAAGGTTTTAGAGAGCATCACAAATGAAATAAAGATCGCTCAAAATACTTTTCATGTTTAGGTCCAGAGCACAAAAAAGGGAAAAGTAAGCTCAACCAGGTTCCAAAACTGTAAGTCTACTCCTCTAGGCCTGGAAAAGAGATAAATCTATACCTCAAGATACTCTTCCAGGTTTCGAAGAAAATAGAGTAATCATTTTTCCTAAGTAATCCACATGCTCTGAAAAAGGGGTAAACTTATACCTATGTGGATGTTCCTTCACATCCTTTAACGAGTTTGAGGGGACAAGCAAACTCGACAATCTCTTCATGTTTAGGGAGTCAGACTAGAGCTTAAAGGTAACTCCATACCTTTCCCGTAACATTTTAAAGAGCTCGAAAAAGTCAACTCGTGGCTTCCTTACTATTTTTAATGAGCTCCAAGTAAAGTAGGAATAATTCTCTAAATGCGAGGAGACGAGTGTTAGAGGCAGGTGAAACTAGTTCCAAGCACAAGGAACAGACCTAAGCATAGTGCAAGGAACATGAGAAATATAAGGACACTTGGGGGACGTCTCCTCCAGGTAAAGGGTTTCAAGTTGCAACGGAAAAATGATACAAAGTTGAGTCGTGATGAGAGCAGAGATCAGGGCTTATCCAATGAGCTAAAAGAGTGGAATCCCGCATCAGGCTCATAAGCACAAGCAGGGTACATGCAAAAGCAATTACAGCTTGAACAATAAGGCAAGACCAGTAAGCAATTGTGAATCCAACTAAGAATCATGTCTCCAAGAAACAATAATATCAAAATCATATTCAGAAGAAAAGGCTTGATACAGGTCACTTTGGTAGAAACACTTACAACTTTGCTATCTTCTACAAAAGGTGTAGTTAAGGCAAAATCGACTGGAGAAGACTCTATAGTGTCAAGACCCGAAGATTTATAATCAATAAGATCAACCTCAAAAGGAAAGCTAAAGTACATATAGTTGATGGGGTCTGCACAAACAGACTCAACAAAACTGGAGTCGAAAATTATACAAGAAAGGTCAAACACATCAGGATCATTGACTTGTTGTTCAATGAGAGAGTCCAAAGACTCAACAATGAAAACATAACAAGATCGATCATCAGACGGATCAGGCTTAATAATCAAGTCAGGTTTGGATTTAACTACAATTGAGTCTACAACCAAAAGAAGGTCAGATTTATCAAAGACTCTAGAAAGACTTCATCTGAAGGAAGGAGACCATCCCAATTAGGACACATGTCTAAACATTCAAATGGATCAACAAAGTGGAGAGCGGGCTCCACAGTATGCATAGGATAGATCACCTAGTCAACTGTAGGGACCGAGTCCCTAGAAGGTAAGCATGAACACAAAGATTCTTCTCAGTAGCAATTGGACATTAGGGATATAAGGACACAAAGCTCACCATTGGTGGGGAAGTGTCTATCGAAACACTCAAAATCAATAAAGAAAAGACCTGGTCTCTAGTTGGGCCAGGAGATGGATCAAGAAATATCTATTAATCAATAGTAACAATGCTTTCATTATCAGGAAAGTACATCATACGAAATAGTGTTGAAACCACATCTTTCATAGCATAAACATAATCACGTCCAATGAGCATATTAAAGTCCAAGGGGTCCTATATCACCAAAGCTTGACTAGTTCTTCTATCAAAATCTAGTAACTAACTATCAGTCGATATAATGCTATGAGATCCCATGCCTCTCCAAGCACGTGCGGATAAAATACTAACAAAGGCTCCTTCATCCATAGTACAACAAGAAATCATGTAATGTCCAATTTGGCCCTTCATTTGAAAAGATGCATCAGAAGGAAGGTGTGGCTCAGCTAGCACATCCCAATTAAAGGAAGCAATCTGAGGGCTTGGAGGGGGTTCATCTAAATCGAGGTCAGTGGCCCATTTTCCATAAGCTTCTAAACTGGAAGTGAAGAAAATATGACTAGAAGACAATTCACCTTCCAAACGAGGAGTGGGGTTTATCGAAGATGGCATTGATTCAACTGCTTCATGAAATTCACTCTCTGAAGGGAGAGTGGGATTGATCGAAGATTGTATCGATTCAATTACTTGATAAAGGTCACTCTCCAAAGGAAGAGTGGGGACAATATTTCAACCACTTTATCAACCAAAGGTTGAAAAGGTTGTTTGATGAACTTTGAGTTTTTTAGGAACGGTATTTCCTTGGAACCATACTCTTCATACCTCTGCAATCACAGGGAACTAATGAGTAAGGTAGTCTCCCTCACAAATCCTACAAGGGAACTTGGGATTACGTTTCGAACGATTGGTTTCCTCAATGGTGTCAACATGAATTGCATTGGTTGACTGTTTTCCCCGAGCATGACTTCAAGAGGTTGGGTGGTTAGGTTTAACATGACTTGCAGAGGCTAGTTGTTTTCCCTCAACATGAATTCCAGAGGCTAGGCGTTTTCCCCCAGGACGAATTCCAGAGGCTGGGTGGAGAATAGAAACTTGACCTGTAGAGGTTGAGTGTGTGCCCCCAGCATGACTTCCAAAGATTGGGTGGTGAATATCAACTTGACTTGCAGAGGTTGAGTGTGTGCCCCCGGCATGACTTCCAGAGGCTGGGTGGTAGGGTCCAACATGACCTGCAAAGGTTGGATGTGTTCCCCCAGCATGACTTACAGAGGCTGGGTGGTGAAGATCAACTTGACTTGCAGAGGTTGAGTGGGTGCTCCCAGCATGAACTGTAGAGGCTGAGTGACTGGGTCCAACATGAATTGCAGAGGTTGGATGGGTTCCACCAACATGGCCTGCAGAGGTTGAGTGGTTGGGTCCAACATGACTTGCATAGCTTGGATGGGTGCCCCCTTCCTTTCATTAATTCTTCTTGTTCTTACTTATTTTACTCCTTTTAGACTGCAGGTTACTAGTATCAAAACTTTCACCGCATGAGGTGGACTCTAAGGAGGAAAGGTTGCTACATGTGAATGAGAGACATTGGTTTGATGCCCTTGATATAAGGTGCTTACTTGAGAAGCATCTGGAGCATTCAGGATGTTCGTAGTGGAAAAAAAACAAACTAGTAGCCCTAGGGTAAATCTAGGCAGATTCAAAGTGGCCATCAAAGGAACACCAACATTCCCAGTGAAAGGAAAAGCACAAGAATCCTAGAACTAACCAACGAAGGGAAAAGAATAGTTACTTGGGGACCACAATACATCGCCATGGGTCCAAGCTCTTGAATAACCAAACTACTTTCCCAAATTGTATGTAAGTATTTCCTCATAAGCCTGCCCTAGGTATAGTGGAAATATCCTTTCACCATAACCTGTGTAGATTCCTAGAAGTATAGACACTAAGGCTACCAAAATCACAAAGAAAGTCTGGTGGAACAGTCATTAGTCCAGTCGATGCACATGCGCAGGGTAGCTCAGCCCAAAACTTAAACAGTAATAGGCACCACATGGGGCCGCAAGGAAGTACTGAGTAAGTCCCCAAACGTGCAACAACTCTACTATATGCTCTACCAAGTATAGGAGGGATATCTACACAACTCAATATCGCACAACCTTATGCTTGACTCCCGTGTTAGAGGAGCTTTCTGGTGTCTTTCTTTATGAGATTGGATTTCCTGAATGAAAAGCCACTAGGTTTGAGTTTAAAATTTTGGGGAGTTAAAGATGTCCTTGACCGAAAACACTAGCCTAGACTAGTGTGTGTAGTCCCTAGAAAGAAAGTGTTACTAATATATTTTAGATATTAAACGTTCTTTTTAAGGGTTGTTGATTACTCAAAGGGTGGCGGAGGTGAAACCAATGGTGTTTGACTCGAAAGTAGAAACAACATGACTAAACAAAAGAGAAATTAAAATGCAAAAGCAAACTCCTACTTCTCTTTTCTTTTGAAAACTAAAAGATGAAAGCCACGAAAGAAAAACGTATTCTTACATTTTTAAGAAACAAAGAGATGCGTTGAATTTAAGACTAAACCCTAATCTACATGCATATAAATCAACAACTCATTCTTTTTTACTTTTTCTTTATGAATGCAAAATAAAATATAGCCTACAAACTAATGCATGCAAGTAATACAAACCAAGTAAATAGACTTTTGCTCTATACCCCACAAACAAACCCTAGGCTGCCCTAAAGTCGGATATAACCTAACTAGGAAGGGAGACTTGTAAAGGTAAACAAGCTAACCACTTTGGAATGGAGCTTAAGAACAAGACTAAAAAAAGGGTCAAGAATCTCCAAGGTTCAGTCTAGACCTGCAAACAGAGGCTCCTCAACACATTGCCCAAGAAGTTCAAGCCAAAGAAGGAGGTGGGGGGTAAGTTACAAAACAATATTAAAGACTTGAAAAAGACTTACAAATTAGATAAATATCATCCTAAATTGGAGACACTACTTCCCTGGGGTCATGCACAGTCATAGGACCCATAAAGACCCTTCAGACAACCTTAAAACACCCAAAAAGACCTAGAAATGATGAAAAAATCACTTATAGAGGTAACTCGCAAGTTTCAAGATAGAAATCGCAGGTTTCCTTAAGTAAATTCGTGAGTGCACTTAGAACTTGCAACTATGCAGAGTAAAAGTTGTGAATGGGTGTTGGAAGGCCCAAGAATGGTAAAAACTGCCCTAAAAAGGCAAGGGAGGTTTCCAACAAGGTCAAAGAGGTTCTCTTAACTTGCAAGAAGGACCTGAAACCTTAAATACAGTGGAAGAAAGGTAAGGAAACCCCAAAATAGAAAAGCCCCCCCCAATGGAGTCGCCATTTTTGTGGTAGAGGAAAGTATTCTTATGGTTGGGGGTTAAGAGGTCGCTAACATACTAGTGTTTAAAGAATGATGCATAATGTTTTGCAAGTAATCATAAACAAGGTGCAAAGGTAGGTAGGGTTTGTACCTTATTCATTGAAGGTTTATAGCTTTCCTTCACTCCTCCTGCTCCTCCTTCTCCAAGAGACCTGCAAAACAAGTTTAACCTTCCTCAAACCAAAATTGACTACGTGAAAGGAGATTATGTTCAATGAAACATGAAACCCTAATATGATAAGCATAAACATATAATCAACATCAATTATATATGGATTTGGAAAGGGAAGATCATAAAATATTTATTGATAATGGAAGAAGTACATAGTTTACCTTCTCCTCATGCTAGGCACCTCACAGAACCTTGATCTAGATCTCATGCTTCTCTTCTACAAGAATCTCAACCTCCAAGATCTGCAACACAGGGATATAGCATATAGGGAAAAGGTGGGGGGCATGAGAGTCCCAATTTCTCCATCATAACAATGGACAGGCCAAGTCCCCTTCATGGACCTCTCTCCCTCTCTTATATACTTTTTCTGAAGAGTTAGGGTCGAATAGGGATCAGTTACAACTGCAGGATCGGTTCCAAAACCACCCAAACCACCCCTAATTCGATAAATTTCATATTTTTATATTTTTTTGGCCACTTCAGGAGAAATTCATGGGTTTTGTGAAGCAGAGTCGCGAGTGTCAAGGTAAAGTCGCATGCTTGCTTAAGCAAACTCACAAATTGGGAACAAAATCTCGTTTTTAGGGTACTTCCATGAATTTTCAGGGTTTTTTTCCTTCTGGAAAGTTTTTCCTTACTCAAAAACCTTTCCAATGGTTTAGAGAGGAGGTTAAACGAAGTTACAAAACTCTAGATATGTCTCCTCCAATCAAGGTGTTTTTTTCAGTGATTGACAATGACTTTCATGAAGTGTCATCGTGGAAGTGTCGACATGCGATGAAAACATGTGCAAGTTATCACAGGAAAAGATGTGTCATTTTAGGCTATGACAAATAAGATATCAAATATTAAATACTAACTAATTACTAAATACTAACTAACTTTATAGATAAATTCTAAATACTAACTAACTAAATACTTAATCTTGTTACATTATTATAGATAAGAAAACACTAAATACTAACTTATATAATTATACAAATTTCTTTTTATTTTACAATTTGATTTAACTTGTTAATAAAAATGTAACAAGGGTTACGAGCAGCAAAGTCCCTGCCTTAAAAAATTTTGAAATGAAAATTTGCAACAAAATTAAAAGTTCATGTAAAGATATGTCGCTTGCTCATTTTGGTCCATGATCTTGAAAGTCAATTCAATACCTTGATTAAGGTAATAATAAAAAAATGTTGAAAAGTACATATTAATGGAGGTAGAATATAGAGTTTGTTTAGTTACAAACTTATTACTTATGTATCATAAAATTGTGTGCAAAACTGAAGAATGTTAACGTGGAGATTGGGTATGTACCCAATATATCTTATATTGTAAACATAATCATTCCCTTGGTATTATTAATGAGTATGGGCAATGGAATAGTGATTACTTTAAACAAATCAAATTTGTACTAATTGAAAAGCCACTTAAGTAAACAAAGAATGATATTATTATAAGAATATTTGAGAATGATATTATTGTAGAAATATTTATACATCTAAATAAGGAGGCTTAAACATAATCTTTTCATTGAAAATGCACCCAATTTATAATAGAGTAGAAATCATAATCAAGATTTATGTAGCTAAATATTGTTATGAGTAAATGACAATAAATGTATATAAACAAAATAACAGAAATAGAAAAATAACCATTTACAAAAAATGAGAAGTTTGTGTTATAAATATGTCTTTATTAACATAGATCCAGCAATATAAATGGCTTTATACGTCTTTTCTCCCATATAAATATGTATTTTATGTCAAATAGATGTAGCTTGGGTGGTTGGGAGGAATGAATGTTACCCTCCCCACCCAGGTTCTACTCTTGTTAGTGACATGTTGCTCTTGTGGAGCCCTTTGTAATAAATGTTGTGATTGGAATTTTCAGTGAAGTATCCCTCTAACAAATGGTGAACCACATTTTAAAAAAAAAAAATATGTATTTTATTAACATAGTAAAAGTTTAAATGTATTTAACCAAAATATAAGTAATATTAATAAAGAAGATTAATATCACAAAAAATTGGAAATGAGACCAAAATAATATGCTTAAAGTATTTTTGACATGTTGCTCTTGTGGAGCCCTTTGTAATAAATGTTGTGATTGGAATTTTCAGTGGAGTATCCCTCTAACAAATGGTGAACCACATTTTTTTTTTTTAAAATATGTATTTTATTAACATAGTAAAAGTTTAAATGTATTTAACCAAAATATAAGTAATATTAATAAAGAAGATTAATATCACAAAAAATTGGAAATGAGACCAAAATAATATGCTTAAAGTATTTTATATTAAACAATGTTGAAATACCAAAGATACATATTTAATATTAGAGAGATAAGTGAATTATGTGTATGCATAGTCAAAAATTCAAAAATGTATGTGAAGCCATTATAAGATATATGTGAAGCCATTATGCATAGAGAGAGGAATGAGAATGTTCATTGGACATAAGCTAAACAAGAAGCTTCTAAGCAACTATCAAATTTAATACCAAATGAGAAGTAAAAAGTCAAAACTTATGAAGAAGAGTATCTTTCTCCATCATTTTCTAAGCCCAATAAATTTATTAAATAGATAAAGCATATCTGAAATTAAAATATATGAAATGAAAAAATAAACCTAGTTATGTCTTGAAAAAGCAAACTTACCACTCAAAGAGAACTTGACCCTGCACATTTGTTTGGTAGTTCATAGCTCCTTAACCATGAACAAAATTGAGCATACACACAATAAGCCCAAACATTAATTCAAATCAAAGGGTTTAATGGACATCAATTCATAGTGAACCGAGCATTAGCTAAACCCTATCACAATTATCAATGCAGAAAGCTCAAATATATAAGGAACGATACCTTCACCTGCTTATATTATATATCAAGACACGTGTTTTACCATATGAGCTTTTGGTAATACATGAAGGTGCATATTCAAGTTGAATGCCATAGTGACTTTCTTCCAGTAAACCTATTAAGATCGACATATGAAACCACTGAATAATGAAAGATATTAGCTAATGTTTTATGGTTTTGTTACTAAATACTAAACAATTTACTCACAAATCAAGAAAGAATAAGAAAGTTTTACATTCATAGAAGTTTCTATGGTTGGAAATTTTTTATTAAGTAGGAATGAAAACCTTAGCTAAGTTTGACATAAGGTGTTGGCTCGTAAATTCATTGTCAAAATTTGAAAGTACAAAAAAATAAGAAAAAAATTTATATTCACATAAGTTTCTATGGTTGAAAAGTTTTTATTTTGCAATTTTTCATAATTTTTATGGGATGGCACCAATGAGAATTAAAAAAAGTCACATAAAAATTAAAATAAATAGAAATAGCAAAGAAACTTGATAAAAACTATAGTTACACTTTAGGAATAACATTTAATATTTGAACATGCCTAAAGTGTAACTATATTTGAACATGCCTGGGTCAGCTTCCCAAAAGTGCAATGTTTCCACCGACTGTATGTGGAGAGAGGTACGATAGATGCTCCAGAGTCTTCTTTCTGAAGCACAAAGTTGATTGGTTGTAAAATTGCTATGTTCTCTGATGAGAAATCTGCATCATTTTGGACAGCTTGAAATGTTGACGCAGAGAGAATTTTAGTTTCTTTTCAAGGTAATACAGGAGATGATAATTTTCCTGCCTCCCCATACCACTTAAATTAAATTAAGACGACTTACCATAACTGGCATGTACTCGCTGGTACTTTTGCCTTAGCTCTTCATCATGATAGGGTTTGCAGTTATTTTTATTTCCTCTTTTTATTATTTATGAATAAATGGTTTGCATTCGGCAATCCCCTATGCATCCACTCTTAAATAAAGCACTCTATTCCTAATTAGGTTCCCATGCTCTGTAATGTGAGCATTTTCTCTTGCATTGGAATGCCCACAAAATTGTTTTAGCTTCTCCCCGAATTAAGAGCCATGAAGCTTACGCATAGAACTGATTTGGTGCTAAAGATATGTTGAAACCATGTTGAACTTTCATGTTGAAACCTTGATGTTGTAGGTAAATATTCCAGGAACTTGGCCATTCTATGTGAGGTTGTTGGAGGCGGGTTGTTGGGAATTTCTATACGCATTGTTGGCCTTTGTTGCATGTTCATTTGAAAAAAACAAAATGACATCTGTGATTCTATTCAAACAAAAGGTTTTTCTTTATCACATATCAAATAAGTTTTTGTAAATTTAAATAATTAAAACAAATGTTTTAATATAAAAACAAATTTATCACCCTAAAATATCCTCTTACAATTTAAAATAAAATAATAAGAAAAAAACATTTTTATGATAATTAAATTCTTTTTTTCATCAAGAAAAAAATAGTACTGTACTTTTTTCGAAGTATAACAAAATTCCTCACAAATACAATTCAAAAACAGAAAAATCCCTCCATTATCCCTCTCCAAAAATTGACCGTAATTACATAAACACGACCACCTTTAGAATGAAACAAAAATATATAAGTTCCATGCCAAACCCACTCCCTTGAACTGTGCATTGAAAGACAAGAATAATAATTATTATTATAGTCATCTGAGAGACAAAACCAAGGAGACCATGTCTAGAACAATACAAAAAAAATGGATTACATCAACAATTTAAAGATAGAAAGGGAGCCCTCCGAGAGCACAATTGATACATTCAACTCTTCAAAATGAATGATACCTTCAGTTAGAAGCAATGCTTGCTTTGAAATCAATTATGCTTCCCCATTAAATTCTCTATAAACGTGTTGAAACTGCAAAATATGCTTGAAGATATCTATTTTTTTCCTTCTAACCATTAAGAGCATTCATTTGAAACCAACACTTCTAGACATCCCATTCTATAATCACTAGCAACCTGCAAATGAACAAAATACGTAGCTCAAGCAAAGTATAAAAGGATCCATAAAGCAAATAATTCACCATGAGTATTGGTATGTACCCCTGTCACTGTTCACTTTGAGGTTATAACCATGAGATTCATTCAATTATAGATAGGCACATGCTCCACATTTTGAGCCATTTTCCTAAGAATCATCATAAAAAAACCCCATAGGTCATCTGTCATCAAAGGAAGGTTCAAGTGCAATTTTGATTTGACTTTCTCACATTTCATTATGCAATTTATTGTATGCTAGAACAACATTAAAACAAACTCTCCTAGCATTCTCCTAAATGTACTAAAAAATTATATCATTAGTGTGCTTCCATATTTCCCAACAATTAAAACAAGGCATCTCTTTCTAGGCATTTTCCCCTAAAATCCAGCGTTAGAAATTGTTTTTTAAGGAATGAAAAGACCAATTTTGAGCTATCTTTAATTCTATTTTTATTTCCTTCCATATCATCTTTGTAAATGACAATGAATCAACAAATGTTCAATGGTCTCTACTTCTATATTACTCAGGACACAAATGTTTGGACCTGGAACCCCTCTCTTCAATAAATTATCCCATGTTAGTATCTTATTCTCTAGTGCTAACCAACATAACAATTTGATTTTTAGTGGAACATGCCATTTCCAGGTAAAGAATACCAAAAGTTATGTTCAATTTCTAACGAAGAATAAAACATTGATTCATAGGCGAGTTTAGCATTTACCTCACCATTCTTCACATTCCATGACCATACATTAGTATCTTCTTGTCCTAGAAATTGCATACCACATGGACGAAGACCAAAAATATAACTATTCGATTATTCTTCCATAGCCCCCTACAACTCCAACTCATGTGCTCATTTCCATCTCTGCCAACCCCCACTACCAACTTCCATTATTCCCACCTAAGTTAAAAAATGAATACCTTTGGATCAAAGATAATGTGCAAGAGTTGAGGATAGATTATGGGAAACATTATCACCAATGATCGGATCTTACCCCACTCTAATGTAGTGCCCATTCCTTGGTTTTTTGCAGGCCAACCAATCCCCTAATATATGGTGAGAACTAAACATACAGTTCCAAAAATGTGAAACGCCTTTTGTACACTTATTGTTCATTCTAATCCAGTGCATAACTGACCTTTGTTTCAAATATTTATCTTTAGAAACATACTCCACAAGGCTGTTGAGAATAAGATCCTCTAAAGGCTTTTTGCATGATCAAGATCTTAGCCAAAGTGGGATATATTTTTTTACCCGAGCCACCAAGTTTATTTGGTATGGCTAGCCTCTTCTAATTCGTGAAGTGAATTTCTTCTTTTTGTTTATTACCAATCAAATGAAAGTTGAAAACTATTTTCCTGATCTTATCCAAAATAGATTTTGGAATCTTGGCCAACGATAACCAATAAACTAGAATATTATCAAGAATTGCCTTCACCGTAATATATCTACCACCCAAAACAAGCCGTTTATAACACCAATTTCCTATCCTTTTTTCCATTTATCAGAAGCCACAACCAATCCTCAGCCAAGTAGTTATTAGGATTCAAACAATAAGCCAGATATTTCATTTCTGAATTCATAGAAATTGTCTTAAATGGAAATAAGTAACCAATTTTAGTTTTAGCATGCTCTTCAATCCAATCTCCAAAAAACAAGATTTTGTTTCAATGGTTGTCATATCTGTAGCATCAGAAAAAGGTATCAAGAATTTCCTTGTATACCTTCCATTCACCTAAAGAGCCACTTCCAAATAGGAGCACATCATGTACAAAGAGTAAATGTGTAATTATGATAATATTATATATTTCAACCCCTTCCAATCTTCCTTTTCTCTTCGATTTCTCAATCAATCTGCTCAAACCTTCAATAATTAATAAAAGGAGAAGAGGTGACAAGGGACACCCTTGTATAAGATCTTTGGAACTTTGAAAGAACTTTAATGGAGCACTATTCACCAAAACTGCAAATTTTGCAAAGTTGACACAACCCATAATCCAAATTGTTGCATCCAAGCTTATGCTAATTTGAAAAAGAACAAGTCTAAAAAAATCCCAGCTTACCCGATCATAAGCCTTCACAAGGTCTAGTTTTAACACCAAAGCCTTCACACATTATCCACTCTCTTACTCATTGAATAACTGGCCATTATTTTTTACTTCAATAGTTTAATAGTGAAAGAATTGCTACCCATAAAAAAAAGTGACAAAAGGAAAAGGCTTATCATGTAATTTTGAAAATGGGTCATTACAATTTTATTTTATTTTTTTAAATTGCTTTGTATGTGTTTTAGCACAAAAATAAAATAATGGTTATGATTAATAATTCTCTCACATCATCTATATATATATAATAAAAATATCCTATAGGATTGTAAAATGTTGAAGTAACCACACTCTCTTCCACTTTGTTTTACAAGGATGGCAAAATGTAGACATAATATAGTTCAAAATATGTGCATAACAACGAAAAAAAATAACAATTTCACATTACATTCCTAATATGTTGGTACGATATGTTCATGGACAATTACACAGAAATTATTATCATGGGAATTCTCACAAAAACATTTGGCTACTCGGACCCGTTGATTAATAGCTATAGAGATTTTTAAAGATGTTATTTTCTCTTCTGGTGACTAATTTAGTAACTTGTTGGAGGCCATAATGGCCTTGTTGAAGGCTTCAATATAATGCACGAGTGATTGCAAGCTTGCCATATTTTTTTTTGGTTAGGAGAACGATGATGAAGTTTTAATGTCCATGTTTACATTTAGACTAAAGTGTTATTTTTCTTGTAAAAATGAGAGGGGAACTTTTATCTGATTGTATGTATGTTGATGTTATCCATGACTCTTGTATAAATAGGAATGTCGATAACAATATTAGACTGGTCATACATTCTTTAATGAACGATTGCTTGCAAACATATCTTTCTTGTGAAGTTTAGTCATGGAGCTTAGCATTTCATCTAGGAACTAGTTTGGAGGAAATTGTAGTGTATTTATAAATTCTACACACATTAAAAGGAATGTTAATAAAAAAATTGTCGTGTCCTTGGCCGACCTAGTAGCACTTTTGGGTTTATGGGGCACTCCCTTGACGATGGTCTACGAAAATTCCAACTCTGATACGTTTTTTGTGACATCCTCGACCACCTTCGTAACCCTTCAAGGTCTTAGGCGACGTCACTCAAACACACAGACATCTATGTCTTATGCCGTATATTTTCTCTGTCATTGGGATGCTACCTCTATTGGTTCCTCCAGCCTTATCGAGAATTTGATCCACAGCCATCTCGAACTATTGGATTTGATCCATTTACTTCCCTCCATTGAGAATACTTGTGCGCACTTACAATGAGATCCTCTGATGGATTAACCCCACTGCAACAACTCCAACAACTTACCCCAACGAAGCCCTTCCTGATACGTCAAGTCTAGTGTGCTATCAGATATTTCCTTTCATCTTTTTCATAATTCATGCACATGTTCCATTTGATGGATATTCTAACAGCCTATCTCTAATAAGCCACTCTAGACACGTTGAATTCAATATGCCATTGGATCTGCTCCATCAGATCCTCTCACCAATGCTCATGTCGCAGCTCCCAATGCCACACCTCTGATATAGCACTTTGATATGATATCAGCTTTAGCCCATCGGGCCTTTCCCCAATATTCTATCCAAACACTTTCTAATGCAAGGCTTCCAATACAACATTTCCAATACAATGTTGGGATTCAATCCATTGGACCTTTTGCTCATGCTCTATTGTGGAACTCCTCGATACTCTGACACTGATACATTTGTACCCTTTGTTTGCGCCCTCTACAGGCTTTCCTAATGGTTAGCCTCTAAACTCCATCGAACCTTGGTCACATACCCCGTTGGCATTTTCTCCAAACCCCTTCAGTAGACTCTCTCGTAACTAATCACCAATGGGGATCTTCCCCTCGAATGATTATGATCACATCCGAGATCCCAGTGAATGACTGCAAATACTTCTGGCATTAAACCAATGAATGAACTCCTACACTAGTATGCAATTCTATATCAACTGTTGATTATGGATTTTGGCTCTTACAAACCTAATACAACGTCCAAGGGCCCTAAATCCACTATGTCATAGCTCCATCCATCAATATGAATGAAGGAATAGGTTTTCCTGAATTTATCGGTTAATAACCCCCCCATGGACATATTACAACTCAAAAGCAAAAAACGTACATGCAGATGCATAAAAAGGGAAATGCAGTAGAAATAAATATTTTCCATACACACATGTCAACATAATCAAGCATATTCCTCACTATACATAACATGCATGTTCATTCATAGGTAGAGAAAGGTAAATTACTACATAACCAATATACACATAATACTTATCTTTAAAGGAAATCAGTCTAGACGACTAAATCTGTGGGTGCAATGTTCCACCCAACCATAGGCACGCTTTCCATCATATAGTATTTCTGCTGAGAGGCCAACCCCGAGATGAGCTATGAGGTCACTAGGGAAAAGAACACTCATGGGATTCTCTCCCACATCCCATAACCCTTTTTTGGTCTCAATGATCCGGATTTATGCAGGAACGAAATGTAAGAAGCAAATAACAGCGTATGCACAATAATATTGCAGAGGACACAGTGATACAGTAAACACACACTTCTATTAATTAATGAAATAGAGAAACTGTAAAACTGCTGAAACATTACATAGCTAGAATGGTGGTAGCATATCCCTGAGAAGAGATGTGGCGGCTACGCTCATCCGTGACCAAGTTCCTTACAAAAAGAGGCCGAAGGGCCTTATTTATCAAAAGCAGGAAGGTAGAAACCAAAAACCTAACCCTAGAAGCTGAAACGCCAAAAGTCATGTGGGCCCTATTTGGGTAAGTTGGTCCATCAACTTCCCGGGGTCATAACTATTGCATACGATCTCCGTTTGGGGCGTACAATAGCTTGTTGGAAAGATCTATCCGAGGACTACAATGGTCAAAACAAAATAGCATCGTTAGATGCTATTTTGCGACAGCAACATACCCAAAAAAACATCGTTTAGGGCCTCAAAATGGCCCCGGAAGTTCGGGACCCAGAAAAACTGCTAAAAATAGTAAATTACCAAAAATGCCAAAAAACTATTTTGAGCCAGATGGAAAGGTGGGCGGCCACCGATACCCATCTGGATCATTCCTCCCCCCTTAAGAAGCAATGGTCCCCATTGCGTCAAGTGCCGAGAGAAGATGGGGGAACTGCAGCTGAATTTGGCTCCTGGTGAGCCACTTGCCTTGANGGACTACAATGGTCAAAACAAAATAGCATCGTTAGATGCTATTTTGCGACAGCAACATACCCAAAAAAACATCGTTTAGGGCCTCAAAATGGCCCCGGAAGTTTGGGACCCAGAAAAACTGCTAAAAATAGTAAATTACCAAAAATGCCAAAAAACTATTTTGAGCCAGATGGAAAGGTGGGCGGCCACCGATACCCATCTGGATCACTCAATGCTTAGCCAAATGCTCATCCAACTCTTGTACAAGAATCTCACTCGACCCTCATAGCTCTAGCTCCCATAATACATTCCCTACATAACACCTCTGTAGGCTCAGACATTCCCTTCACCAAGCCACGGTTCTCTCGAGCCATTCATCGTGTCAGGTGCTTACTAGTGTGTGGATAAAAGGAGTCCAAGACACGACATTCCTTTCAAGCATTCCATGTAGAAGATGACCATTGATTCTTAAGCGTCTTGTGAGCAAAAAAAACCAGTGGGTATAAGTTCTCATTCTACCCAACCTCTTTACTCACCTACAACCTTTTTTTCTCTAAGTTCTGCCATCCCCTTATTCCCAATTTGAATTTTGCTTGTCTAATAGACTGGTAAATGGAAAATTATCCATAGAATGAACAACAACCACTGGAGAAGAATACATAATCTAGTGTAATACCCCTTGTTGTCAAAATATGCTTGCAAGATTAATAGTCCCCAAAATAGAGGGTAGACTCCTGTAAGAGATGAGAGGATGGTGGAAAAGATAGTTGACATAACTTCTGACCATATAAGAGAGGACTCTTACAACAATAATATAAGTGTGTTCATCCCATGATTCCATAACTCCATCAGAAGACTTTCGTGACCAACCTCACACATGCATTTAATGATTGGGTAAAACAATCAAAATGAAGAAATTGGCTCATTTAAAAAACATGGCAGCAAGAGATTAATTTTGACGATGACACTTGGCAATAGAGGATTTAATCTTCCATATGACCTCTTTCTCTTCCCCTCTACTAGAATCTTAACCCCTCTTTAGTGTTATCCACACAACCAACTTGGACCATTTTATTATATTTCAGCATAATATTTACATAGCATTTGAATAGGGTCCATATATAGCTAATCATATTATGTATGCCTAACCATTCACTAGTTGGGCCTTGGGCTTAAGCTCCACACATAACAGTTCCAAGTCAATACTGGGGACATTACAATCACCACACCCTTGGAATAACATCGTCCTCGATGTTTGCTCAGAATAAGAACAAAATCAAATGTTCCTCTCTCATGGCATCCTCTAGATCCCATGTAGCCTTTTTTGGACTGAAGTGCTTCCACTAGGCCTTTACTTTCTTGATGGCTCGATTCCATAGCAATGTTACCTATCTATCAAAGATGCATTGTGGTTCATTTTGGAACCCTCCCTCGAGTTCCACTTGGATAACATCCTAATAAATCACATGGTTGGGATCATGTACATAATTATTAAGCAAAAAAAGCATGAAAAACATTATGAGCTCTAGTATTAACAAATAATGCGATTATGTATGTGATTGGCCCTATCCTCTCTAGAACTTCAAATGGCCCACAATATCTTGGTGATAGTTTGGAACAACTTCCAAGCTTCAATAAACTTTTCATCGGCGTCACTCAGAGGGAAACATGATCCTCAATATTGCATTATTTATGCAATATTTTCTTATCTACATAACTTGTATGTCTATTTTGGGTTACCTCTAAATTCAGTTTGATCTTGGAAACCTCTTGTTCAATTTCCTTAAGTAGTTATGTGCCAAGCACGATTATGTTCACTGGATTGTCCCGAGTCATTGGCATCCTGCACCTCCTACCATACAAAGCTTCAAATGGACTCATCCTCATTGATGCTTGTTACCCATTATTGGAAACAAACTCTGCCAAGTGTAGATATTCTTCCTACTTGGATGGTTTGTCCATCACATACATGGGAAGCATCTCTTCAAGTACCTGATTAACTCTTTCTGTTTGTCTATCTGCATGTGGATGGTATGTTATATTGAAATTGAGTTGAGTTCCCAAATTTGGAACAAGCCCTTCTAGAAATTCGAGGTGAACTTGATATCTCTGTCTAATGGTAGTGCTTTAGGTAACCTAAGCAAGCTGATGATTTCCTTCATGTAAATATTTTGCAATGTCATATGCTTTATATGTGGACTTAATTAGTACAAAATGTGTTTCTTTGGTTAACTTTTCCATCACCACCATAATTGAGTCATGTTGTATTACTGTCATTGGAAACCTTGTGATAAAATCCATGGAAATCACTTACCATTTCCAATTAGATATGGGCAATGGCTGCAATAAACATGTTGGGTGTTGATGCTCAACTTTCACTTGTTGGCATTTCATACACTTAGAAATATACTCGGCAACATCATTTTTCAACACTCGCAATAAATATTATTTCAGGCTATAAAAATTGTTTTATGGTATCATGGGTGATTGTAATATGCCATTGCATGAATTTCATGGTAAGAAGTCCTTCCTATTCTAAATGTTAACCCTCATACTTTTTTTCAACATTAGGATGATGCGTTCTGTCTTTGACCTGTTGATAATTTTCATCTTTAGTAAGGGAATCAACAATCCTTTATCTCAGATCCGATTTGCAAACACTAATGGATGGCACATGCATTGCATGCACTTTTTTTGTGCATCAACCACCTTGTTCTATTTCCCTTTTATGTGTTTGATTTCTAAATCAAATTTGCATAAAAACTCCAACCATCTAGCTTGCTTGACATTTAACATTGGTTGTTCAAACAAATACTTAAGACCACAGTGCTCTGTTATGAGCTCAAATTTCGTGCCCATCAAAAATTGCCTCCATATTTTCAATGCATGCACTATGGCAATGAATTATAAATCATGGGTAACATAAATATTTTCATATTCTTTTCAGCTTCTTGGACTCGTAACACACCACATGGATGTTTTGCATAAGAACACCCCCAATTCCCTGTTTATGTGCATCGATCAACATCGCAAAATATTTTTTGGGTTAGCAATTTTCAGAGTTAGAGCGCTTGTGAGAAACTTATTCAACAACTAGAGACTTTCTTCACATTTCTGTGTCCATTCAAATTTCATTCCCTTCTTTTGCAAAGAAATGACGGGGTGTGCAACCTTCAATAATCTTGCATTGAACCTTTTGTAATAATCAACAAGGCCCCAAAAAGATCTCACATTTGTCACATTATTTGGATTCGGCCAACTTATAATGGCTTCAATCTTCTTAGGGTCCATCAATATTCCTTCTCTGAAATAATGTGACATAAATAATTGATTGGATTCTTATATAATTCACATTTACTTAGCTTGGCATACAATTGATGCTCCCTTGAAACTTGCAAATCCATTCTCTAATGCTCTTCATGATGAAGGTGGTGAAGTCCATGTGATGGGTGTTAATGGAAGCTTGACATTGAAGAAGGGTATAATTCCATCCCCAAGGTTACTTATTGTATAGTAACACTATTTTGGTATCAATTTTCAAGTTGTGACACCTGGGGGGGTCTACAATTTACTAAATTTTTGCACTACATATGGATTCAAAGACCCCTAAAAATGGATCTCCAAATCCATCTGCAGTATTACAATGTAGTATATTGTTCAAATTCAATGTCAAAATTACAATTTTCCATATTTTTCATTGAGTGACACAATTTACATGATCATTTGAATCCATCTATAATGGTACAATTTACTAAATAACGGGGTCTTTGAATCCATCTGCAGTGTTAAAATTTAGTAAATTGTACAAATTCATTGTCAAAATTGTAATTTCCATTATCGAAATGACACAACTAAAATGGACTAAATAAATGACTAATTCATATTCTTAATGTTATTGTTATTGTTGGTGTATTGCCATCTTCCTTCTTTTTGTATTATTTTTCCAATTGGCATTAAGGGGGGTATTAGAATATATAATGATGACTTATGTGATATATTGGTAAAATTTTATTTAAATACATCAAATAAGTATAATATTATAAAATAGAGTTATCCCACATGCATCATTGTAATTATATCATTTGTAACCATTCTCTATATAAAGATGTGGAAATTCATTTATTCCATGTGTGTTATGAGATGTATTGTAATCTTGGAGATCTATTTTCAAAATAATGAAAAATGCAACCGATATCGAAGTTCTCTTGTTGTTCTTTTTTCTCTAGTTTTATTTCATGTTTTATGTTGCTTGGTAGATAGAAGGATATAATAATAACAATTTCCATAGTTTATATTGTGTTATGATATTATTTCATATGTCCACAATATTCTAACATGGTATCAGAGCATAATAACCTGCTCTAGTACCATGTTAGAATATTGTGAACATATAAAATAATATCTTAACACAATATAAACTATGGAAAGCATTACCAATTTATCCTTCTATCTACCAAGCAACATAAAACATGAAATAAAATTGGAGAAAAGAGAACATCGAAAGACGTGGTTCACTTAATATGGGCTACGTCCATGGGAAGGGTTGCATTTTCCATTATTCTGAAAATTGATCTTCAGGATTACAATACATCCCATAACACATGTGGGATAAATGAATTTCCACCTTTTTATATAGAAAATCGTTATAAATGATATAATTACAATGACGCGTGTGGGATAACTCTATTTTATAATATTAGAGTTATTTTATGCATTTAAATGATATTTTACCAATACATCGCATAAGTCATCATTACATATTCTAACACTCCCCCTTAATGATGTCTGGGATGATTTATATGCTCTAATACCATGTTAGAATATTGTGAACATATGAAATGATATCATAACACAATATTATAAACTATGGAAAGCACTATTGTTATATCCTTCTATCTACCAAGAAACATAAGACATGAAATAAAATTGGAGAAAAGAAAACAATGATATACTTGGTTCACCCAATATAGGCTATGTCCACATGAAGGGTTGCATCTTCCATTATTATGAAAATAGATCTCCAAGATTACATGGAATCCTCACATATACATCACATCAAGCTACATCACCCAATCATGGGTGTATAAATGACGTACACAACATGTGATGTGTGATGAACTACAATCAACACATACTCAAAAGTGTCTCATTCACCTCTATTATATACCAAGAGGTTTGGAATACAATACATCCCATAACACACGTGGGATAAAGGAATTTCCATCTCTTTATATAGGGAATGGTTACAAAGGATATAATTGCAATGATGCATTAGGGATAACTCTATTTTATAATATTAGAGATATTTTATGTCTTTAGCTGATATTTTACCAATATATCACATAATTCATCATTACATATTCTAACAGTTATGTGGTCATTTTTAGTTTAATTACTTGTTATATGGGCGTATATGTTATTATGTGATTAAATTGGTCATTTATCTTAGTCATTTTTAGTTGGCTCACTAAAAATTGCTCAATTTTAGTCATTTATCCCTTGAAAAAACTGCGGTGACTAATATCTTTAGTCACTTGTCTCTCATTTGGTACTAGTAAGATCAAATAGGGGATAAATAGAACCATAGCATAACATTTAAGGTTATCAAACAACTGAATTATATCATTCTTGACCAATCCAGTTTGCATGAATGCATTAAACAAGCTTTGAGATGCTAAAATAAAACCTTAAATAAATAAATTATTTTTTGCACATACAAATTATAATGCATATAGTATGTATTAGTCCAAAAAAATTATCGTCTCACGCTAATCAGTATAAACTAAAAAAATCCAGGTTCAATTCTTATAAGTGACATGTGTGCTCTTGTTGAGCTTCTATGTAATGATGAGTTATGAATGATTGTAATCTTGATTCTCGTGCTAATATGACAGGTGGATTAGCCCTCTAACAAATAGTAAACCACCTCCCAAACTTTGAAAAAAAAATAAACTAAAAAAAAGCATATAATTAATTGTATTATATAGTATTATATAATTAATTGTATCATGTAATATTATGAGATTTCCATAAGTTAAAATAATGTATTTGTAACCATATTCATTCCACTTAATAAATTATAACATCCATTCAGACCCATTAAATCCCCACTATTACTATTTAGTACAAATTCACGAGGTTACAAATCGTATTTATGAATTATTTTACTAATTATGAATGATTAAATAGGTAGGTATTAAGAACGTACAACATCTTTGTTAACTATAAGCCTTATCAACGCATATAAGAAGCATACAATCAAATAAATTACATGAGCAAACTATGATGTCAATTAAGATTTTAAGGAAGGGTTGCTATGGAGAACATAAAACATTACCGAAGGAAAATAAATATAAATACTCTAAGGAATACGAAGGAGACACTAGGTATTCTACTTTTTCTCGGCATTTGGGTTCTCATTTTTTACGTTTCTTTTATTTTCTTTACTATATTTACAAGGACATCCACAAAGATTTTTGAACGTAGGTCTCCACATTAGTATAAGCCTGATCACCTCACTAAGTTTTATGTTTCTTTCCACTTTTTTAAATTTATATTGTGGTCTATAGTTTAAAGGACAATTTAATTGCTATTTCCTTTGATTTTTTGAAGTGATATCATGATGGGTTTTTTTCAATCTTATCAAATGTAGTAAATGCTTTTGGACAACTCTGTCAAATAAAGCAAAGAGCAAACTCTTAAAGAATGTTTATGTGATAGATAACATGTGAACTGATAAGAAACTTTGAAAAACAACTTTCAAACTTTGATTTTTTAAGTAGTATTTCTTTAGAAGAGCTGTAAAAGAGGTTCAAAAGGCAATAATGGACAAGTCAATCGAAGGAAAAAGTAAAGGACGAAAATTTATAGAAAGAATAACAGTGAGCCTTCTAGCTTTACTCGTTTAGATGACAACAAAATTGCAATTGAAGAAAGGTTAAAGAAACTAGGGCCTTTTTGTTGTGTACGAATTCAATCACCTAGGAAAATCTTTCCAGTGCAGTTTAGAAACAGATGGCATAAATGAAAGTAATTCCAAAAGTATTTATATTTTAGGAAAAATGTAATTTTTAACTTCTTTAAGATTAGAGAGATAAATAAAAAGGGATTATGGTTGTGTAGTAGAATGGCCATAAAAATTATGCCTTGAGTATCTAACAAATAATGTGACAATATCAAAAGATTGTAGGCCAAAGTGTGGGTTGAAGTTAAAGACTCTAATCATCCTTGCACAAGCTTTCTCTCTCATGTGTTTAGAAATGTTAGTGAGATACATACTCCAAAAAATTCAATAGGAATATCCTTAAATTGAATTTAAGAACGATTTTTGTAGTTAAATATTAAGAAAATGATCAAGTCAGATTACTAAAAGCTTATAAACTTAAGGAAACGTTTCATGAGGAGACTAATTTCTTTCACTTGGATGTAATCACAACTATAGGATGGAGTTGGCAGTCCATATTTCAACTAGGGTTGATATTTTCAGGAAAGATATAGATTTTCCTGAGATGTAACCAAAGTAGATATCTTGTTTTTCCTCTCCTTCACTACATGATGTTTATTTGTTGATTTCTCCTTTTTGTTCAGAAAGTATATATAAAATGCATTATCTAAAGTAAAAAGACATTAATGGTAAGTAGAGGGATTGAATCCAAAAGTTAGAGACAGTCGGAGTCATCTCCCATAGATACTGCAATGCCTTTTCAATCATAACACACATTATTCCTTGGAAAAACTTGGAGGGGAATTGCAGAGACATACAAAAATTTAAATTCTAGATGGACTAAAAGTTATAAATTTTTGTAGTGGCACTTGTCGGGTTTTTCCTAAATTTAAGGAATTTTTCTGGTTGCAACATTCTGACAAAATGACATGCGTGGGATATAGTACAAGAAGGAATGTTGATGTCACCATTGGAAATCCATATTGTTCTCATCACTAGCGAGTTCGTGTAGTGGTACATGTTAAAATCATATTTGTTGAAAACAAGTGAAAAATTCTAGAAAAATCAGCAAGAACTTTCAATTTGCAAACACACTTGAGACTTGAAGAATTCCAATTTGGAACAAACTCGAGACCCATAGGAGCCCAAATTCAAATAGTTTGATATCACATTGGTAATCATAAACAAATGTTTCAAGGTAGTGAAGAAATACCGACACAGACTATGGGGCTCCCAGGAAAGAGGCCACACTAAAACTTCAAGTTACAATTACAGAGTCTATCATCGTTGCACTACATGCATAAAAAAACCTGTTAAAGAGTTTAAAAGAAGGAAATATAGTGGATGTTTGCAGGAGTTGTCCCAATTTAATCGTTGGAGAAAGATAAGCAGGTTTAGGAAGAGCATGATAAGTCCACTTATATAAGCTAACTTATTTTTGAAGAAATAGAGATGTGGCTTTGTCACCTTAGCTCTAATATTTGAAAGTTCACCATGAGTGGATGAAAGGGGTCCTTCTATCCTTTGAGATTGGGAGCCGAGTGAATGAACCTTGAAAATTTTCATCCTAAAATTTAAAAAATCAATCAAACCCAACATTGTCATTATAAGGGTGTGGCACTAAAAGTACTAATCCAAACCCTAAATGCTAAGAATTTATTTGCTTCAAAACATCATACAAGTTATAAAAAAATGGTCATGTCGTTATCAAATTTTGTGGGTGGTTAACTTAGTTCTAAATATATTAGAGATCTCATACATTTCCAATCTATAAACACTTGTTCCTCCTCGTTCAAGGCTTCTCGAACAAAACATTGGGAATATTGAAACCCCTAATAAAGGTTCACCAACTCAATCCTTGGGCACACTCGCTCACTAATCATACCATCGCCGACGGATATTTCGTTATTTTTGGGCATTATCGTCAATCATGATCCTGATCCAAGTTCTAAACCCATAACCACCAGAGACGCGGGACTAAGGTTCAAGCTAAGATCCATAACCATACCCTCGTTCTCCTCATGATTTGCCACTTTATTTTAGGTTTGATCTATACCTTATTTTCATTTCAATTTCCCTTATGATTGAAAGATCATAGATCAATCCTCACCTAAGATAGCAATAAATTCCAATTCCTTAGCCTGCGATAAAATGCAATTCCAATTCTATAGCCCAAAAATCACTAGTTGAAGCAAGAGTTTGGTTTAGATTACAAACCGAATTGATGAATTTATATATCCTTCATCTAAGGCGTAAGTTGCTCATAAGAGATTATGAGATGACTACTCAATCAAATCCACTATCTAAGGCTTAAGCTCTTCATCATGGTTGACAAAATAATAAGGTAAACATGACTTGTATATATATATATATGTGACACAGGTCGTGAAGAACCTCAGCAAATCAATGTCTTATTACGTAGATGAGTATTACATATATAGGAAATCAAAACCGTTATCTACAGTTAGATAACAAGATTATTAACTATAATTTACTAACTAATAACTGAAATATTATCTACAATGTAATCCCGAATGATTATTCAACATTCCCCCCTTAATTCGAAGGGACATCTGACATGCCAAGCTGCATTCTAAATTTTTCAAACTTTTCATGGCCCAATGCTTTAGTAAAGATATCTGCAATTTGGTCCGAAGTAGAACAATGTGTTATATGAATGGTTTTGGCCTCAACATGATGTCAAATCAAGTGATATTTGGTGTTGATATGTTTGGTTCGATCATGGAATTTTGGATTCTTGGCCAATTGAATTGCAGAAGAGTTTTCAACAAAGAGAGGCGTTGAATTCATTTGTTTCTCTTTCAAGTTTCAAGTATTTTACGAAGCCAATTGAATTCTTTTGTGGCTTGAGCTGCTGCAACATATTCGACTTCAGTTGTAGAATCAACAGGAACATATTTCTTTCGTGATCTCCATGTGATAATTGTTGATCCAAGGTTCATCAAATAACATGAAGTAGATACCCCATGCTCTTTATCTCCATCAAAATCTGAATCTGAATAACCAGTGAGATGAATTTTTGAAACTTTAGAATATTTGATGTCATAATATTGAGTGCCTTTTAAATATTTGAGCACTCGCTTTGTTGCATCCCAATGACCTTCACAGGGATGATGCATAAACCTGGAAAGTATTCCTACAACAAAAGTTATGTCAGGACAAGTAGTAGTAAGATAAATTAAACTTCCAACAAGTTGCATGTACTTTGTTGGATCTTCAAATGTGCTACCTTCATTTGAAGTAAGCTTCATATTCTACTCCATTGGTGTAGAAATAGGATTACAATCCTGCATACCAAATTTACTCAATCACTCTCCAACATATTTTTTTTGATAAATAAAAATGTCCTTTGGTTTTTTATCTACTTCAATTCCTAGATAATAGTGTAATAATCCCAAATCTGTCATATCATAAAACCTTTTTCAACTCTCTTTTAATAGAGGCTATATAATCATCATTATTTCTCGTGATAAGCAAATCATCCACATAGGCAACTAGATATACAACCGATCTTCCAACTTTCTTGAAAAATAAAGTTGCATCATCTAGATCGAAATGCTTATAATTCAATTTGAGAAGATGTTCAATTAACTTTTCATACCATGCCCGGGGTGCTTGCTTCAAACCATATAAATATTTGACCAATTTGCATACCTTCTGTTCTTGACCTTTGATAGCAAAGCCTTCAGGCCAATCCATATAAACATATGCTTTCAAGTCTCCATTCAAGAATGCAGTTTTAACATCCATATGATGTATTTTCCATCATTTTTGTGTTGCTAATGAAAACAAAGTTCGAATGGTGCCCCATTTAGTTGTAGGAGCAAATGTTTCTATGTAATCAACACCTTCTTTCTGTGCATACCCTTTTTCTACAAGTATCACTTAATGTTTGTCAAATGAGCCATATGCTTTATATTTATTCTTATATATCCACTTGCCACCAATAGGTTTGGTTCCAATTGGATGGTCCATCAACCTCCAAGTTCCATTTTTTATGGGAGCATCATACTCTCTTTGCATTGCACTTTTCCATACATCACTAGATACTGCTTCTTGAAAAGATACAGGTTCACCAAACACATGAAAGTTTAATTCACAATCTAATGTGACCAAATCATCATACCTTTTTGGAAATGTCTTAGTTCGTATCGATCTACGAACTTCTTGTTGTGGTGTTTTCTCTGTTTCTTCTTTAAGAGCAAGTTATGCATTATCTATGATACTTAATTTATCCATTCCATTAAAAATATCATCAACTGTCTCATCTTCTGTTTCATCAACCTGTGCATTAGAAGAACTTGTTGCTATAGAAGGAAATTACAAAAATTGACTTAGAACAGGAATCCCCCCTTCAAGATTTGGAAGTTCATTATCCATTTTATGATAGATTTTTTTAGAATGAAATCTATTAAGCTGAGCAAGTTGTTTATAAATAGTGAGTGCATCTTTCTCAAATTCAATAAATATAACATCTCTATAAATAATAAACTTCATGTTATCTTCATCATACAAGCTATAAGCTTTAGAAGTATTAGAATATCCCAAAAATATAAACTTTCGACTTCTTACTCCTAATTTATGTCTTTGTTGCTCAAGAATCAAAGCATAACATGTGGAACTGAAAATTCTAAAATGCTTGATAGCTAGAAGATGGCCATGCCACATTCCATAAGGTGTTTTGTTTTGTTGTGCGGCAGAAGGACATTTATTCTTAATGTAGACAGCACAATGAACTGCTTCTCCCCAAAACATTAACTTAACATTCTTGAAAAACATCAATGATCTTACCATATTCAACAATGTCCTATTCATACGTTCTACCACACCATTTTGTTGTGGATTATAAGGAACGGTTGTTTGATGTTTAATACCATTCTCCTGCAAATATTTTTCAAAATCTTGAGATGTATATTCACCACCATTATCGGTTCGAAGGGTTCCAATATTGAGTTGAGCTTCATTTTTAATCCATAAATGAAAATTTATGAATGCATCAAAAGCTTGAGATTTTTCTTTTTATATAAATAAACCCAACACATCCTTGTAAAGTCATCAATGAAATTCATTATATACTTGTTACCATTTGCTGATGGAACATGCATGGACCCACATAAATTAGAGTGAATAAGACCAAGCTTTCTTGAAGCTCGAAACATAGAATCATGGAAAGGTTGTTTACTGTGCTTGCCTAAGATACAAGCATCACATGGGGAAAGTTGTCTTGGAATAGTAGGAAGCCCTTGAACTCCTTTTTGTTTCATAATTTCGAGACTGTCATAATTAATATGACCAAATATAGCATTCCATAACAAGCTGGAAGATAAATTACTATTATGCTTAACCAAATTTGCAGAATTTTGTGAATTGGATGAGGTACCATTCAACTTTAAAAGTTTGTTATCTTCCACTCCAGTCATTACAATCACATTATCAAAATTTCTTCTAATCTCAATGATATCATCAAACATATGTATTGAGTGAGCTTGTTGTCTAATTTGCACAAGAGATATTAGATTTCTGCTCAATTGTGGAACATAAACAACATCAGAAAGTATATAATCAGCAAGTCCTGATAATTTCAGTCTAACAGAACCAATTCCTTAAGGTGTTAACTGAGACTTATCTTCCAAATGTACTACCCCATCAACTTGATCACTAAATCTCTCAAAGAAGTCTTTTCTAAATGTCATATGGCATGTGGCTCCAGTATCTAACCAAATGTCATTCCAAGAAAACAAAGTACTAAAAGATTCTTCAACTCCAATATTACAATGTGCAACAACATAATCAGAGGGTTACCTTTATCGTTTCCTTTATCATGTATTTTCTCTCTCTTGTTAACAATTTTATCCCAATAAATTCTACAATAATTGGCAATATGACTAGTTTTTCCACATCTATAACATTGTTTCTCTCCTTGATTAAATATGTCGCCCCCCTTCCTCTGTCCTGTCCTATTTGTCCTCTACCTCAACCTCTTCTTCTATTTTCATCCTTTACAAATTCTTCTTTTGCTTTGTGTCCTTTTGGTGTAAGGCACAAATTTTCTTCATTGGGTTTAGACTCATTCCCAAATGCTTTCTCTCTTTCTACAATTTTCTCAACAAGTGTTTCAAAGGTCATAGCTTTCATTTGGCCACTAGCTTAAAGTGATTCTAAATAAGAGTATACGTAGGATATAGAGCTTTAATAAATGCAGTAAGTTGAATGTCAACTTTTACACCAGTTGCATCAATATCATGGAAAATGGCTCTAATTTCATAAGCAAGTTTCATTGGATCATTATATTTTAATTCTAAGTTAAATAACTTCATCAACAATTGTATGGTTTCAAGCTCGGAATGCGAATCATACAAATCTTTTAGTTTCTTTAATGCTTCCCAAGCACTTTTGCTAGAAACTAAATGTCTACTTACTTCTTCACTTACAGAGGCAATGATCAAGGCATAATCCTTCTTGTCCTTGATTTTCCATAATGCTAACTCTTTGGCATTAGTAGGTGGTACTGGTGCACTTTTATCAACTTCGTCTATTGCATCTCCATCTTTCTTATCTTCAAAATTCTCAGTTTCACAAATTCCATCCCACATGTCATTAAAAATAAGGGTAATTTTAACTTTATGAAACCATTCATGATAATTTTCTTTTCCAGACAAAATTACTCCAACAATTGAAATTAAAGAATTCATTAAATTTTACTTTGTAGAAAATTTTTGTGTACAATATACAGTCTGATATATTCTTTTCCTCTCAGTCGATGTTCTTTAAAATCTTTTTATCTTCTAAAAAGATTTCCCGAAAGGTTTAATAATTCAATTTAAAAAACCTTGCACTCAAATATAAATGGTTGTTTAAAAACTTTTATTTTCTAAAAAGAACTCCCCAAAGATTTGATAATTAATTTAAAGAAACCATTGCACGCAAATATAAATCGCGGCTTTCTTCTTTTTTCTTTTCTTTTTTTTAAAATAAGAAAATAATTCTTCTAAACAATTACCGGAACAATTTACGTGCAGTCTTTCCTCCACAATCTTTACTAAGCAGCTCTCCTTTCTTGGTGATAGCTCCTTTGTTGTCTCCTCCTTCACGGGCTCCTTCTCTCTCACCAAGTCTTTTTCACCAATGCTTCACTGCCTTGCTTTGATACCACTGACATAGGTCGTGAAGAACCTCAAGAAATCAATGTCTTATTACATCGATGAGTATTACATATAAAGGAAATCAAAACTGTTGTCTACAGTTAGATAACAAGATTATTAACTAGAATCTACTAACCAATAATTGAAATATTATTTACAATTAATCCCGAAGGATTATTCAACAATAGGATATGGTGAGGTACTTAGTCTTTTTTTTTAATATTATTATAGTCATATAGGGTCATTAAGTTAAATTGATTTATGTATAAGATTTTTTTAATATGATAAAGAATTACTTTTGTGTGAACTCATTCCTTGGCATTATGTGAGGGAAAAAACGATTGCTACAACGTGAGGGCCGAGGCCTGCACGATCCTTACAGGCAGCTCTTGCAAATTGGATCGTATCCTTATTTGACTTCATGGCATCTCATCCACTACATCCACCGGCGGAAGATTCGCGTTCCAAGTTGGATCAAGGATTATCCGGATTTATGCGTGAACGAAATGAAAGAACATATGCATAATCATAATAACAGACATTTTGCAAAGATAACAAAGATACAGTAAACACATACTCTATTAAATGGCGGAAATAGAACAGACTGTAATACAATTGCTAGAATGGTGGTAGCTATCTCTGAGAAGAGATGTGGCTGCTACGCTCATTCGTGCCAAGATGAATACAAAATGAGGCCAAAGGGGCCTATTTATAATAAGAATGAGGTGAGAACCCCAAAAGTCCAAAACGTAACCCTAGAAGATGAACCATCATAAAGTTTGCGGCCCCACGGTGGTAAGTTGAACAGTCAACTTCCCGGGGTCATAACGTTTGCATACGATCTCCGATTTGGGCGTTCGATAGCTGGTTGGAAAGGTTTGTCTAAGCTTTACAACATTTGGTCACCCAAATGCATGTCAATGGCAACCATTTGGCCCTGAATCTCCAAAAAACGTCGTTTAAGGCCTCAAAACGGCCCCGAAAGTTTAGGACTCGAAAAACTGCAAAAAAATAACTAGGAAACTGACACAATGGACAATTGTTTTGAGCCAGTGGAATAGGTGGGTGGCCACCGATCTCCATCTGGATCAATCCTCCCTCCTTAGGAAGCAATGGTATCCATTGCGTCGAATCCCGTATCATATCTCGAACTGTGTGTTGAGTTGATCTCCTGGTGCGACATTTGTTGAAGTGAAGAGGCTGCTTTTCTTTGGCATCCCCAAAAGGCTGTAATTGTTGTATGGATGATTTGTTTATGGATGAGCACCTTGAATGCGTGGCCTTGCATTGTAGAGGTACTCGGATAGATGAGGAAACAATGGATCTGTCTTCTTCTTGTGTCTGATGAGCAGAGATACCCTCTGCAGAGGGTGTGGAGGTCTCTGTGATCTCATGTTCTCCTTCAGACGCAATTGTGAAGAGGAATAATTTTCTGATGTGGGAGCTTATCTTCCTACCTTGCGAGACTGTAGCAAGCGCAACTGTCTCTGGGATCTGGTAGAGTTGTCCTCTCAAAGTGACAATGACACTGCGAGGTCGTGACTCATATACAGCATGACGCTTCCACATATATGGTTGTACTAAAAGAACATCACAGACTTCAAGTGGGGAAACATCACACAATACCTCGTCTTTGAAAGGCTTGATGCCATATGGTAGGAGGCATTGCTGAGTAATGCGGATACCTCGTCCTTGGCTTAGCCAACCGATTTTGTATGGTTGCGGGTGTGGTATTATCAGAAGCTCCAATCTCTTGACGACTTCCGCTGAGATCAGGTTTTTTGGCTGCCGTTGTCAACAACAAAATGTAGAGGCATTCCCTTCACCCACATCTGCGAGTGGAATAGGAGCTCCTCTGCCTCTGACTCTTCAGGATCCTCTAGTTGAATATGTGCGGTAGCAACAGTGGCAGTGGGGTCTGCATCAATGATCTGCCTCCCATTGTATGCGGCTGTGGCATTGGGTTCAGAATCAGAATCAGGATTTGATTTTGAAGATTCGATCTCGGCCACTAATGACTGCTTTGAGCGACATTCATCAGTGTTGTGCCAAGGGCTTTTATGAAATTCGCACCACTTACCAGTGTCCTTCTTTGTCTTTCGATCTCTCTTCTTTGCTTGTGGCGGGGACTGGTTGTCGTTTTCTTTTGTTGTGTTCTGCGGGCCAGGGTTTCCCTTGCCTTGCTTCAGCGGTGGATTCGCAGGTCCAGAGTCTCGCTTCTTCTTTTGTCGAAATTTCTCCTTGATTTTGACAGCATACCGATAGGCGGATCCAAGTGAAGAGATGTCGAGGAAGTCCATCTCAGTTCGGATGTATCGATGTAGACCACTACGATATTTCAAGATTAGGTGTCGCTCGGAGTCTTTGATACTCAGCTTTGTCCGCAAGGTATGAAATTTGTTGGTGTACTCCGACACTGTCTGGTCCCTTTCTTGACGCAGAATGGTCCATTTTGTGTACTAGTCATCATTGTTTCCCACAGGGTAATATTGTTCCCTGGGGGCATCTATGAAGGAGGCCCAAGTGGGATTTCTTTCAAACATTCCAGACTCATATAATGAGTTTTACTCACAATAAGTACCCCACCAATTTTGGACATGGGGGACTGCCTTAAGGAGCGCAAAGGTGATCTTTTCTGTGTCGAAAAAATTGTGGACAGAGAAATACCCTTCTAGAACATTCAACCAATTATCCAGGGCATCTGCATCAATATTGCCTTCAAATAAAGGAATATCAAAGTTAACTTGTACCTTGAAGGGAGTTTCATCCCCGAATCGACTGCTTGTTGAAGATGAACTTGCCGCAGCTGGCATTCGCTGAAGGATTTGGGCGAAACTATCCATCATCTCGTTCAACTATCGCTCGAGGGCTTCCTCGAGCAGCGACTTGATAGGATCTCCTGCTCCGTCATCTCTCTTTTCTTTCGCCATGGGAGGTCATTTGGCACGGTGAGAATGATCAAGTGAAACTAGTTCGAGACCAAACTCTTTATACTCGGACCTCGTCGGGGACATGCGCCGAGAAACAATCAAAGAGCAGATTGCTCTGATACCACTGATCTGGATTTAGCATGAACGAAATGAAAGAACATATACAAAATCATAATAACAGACATTTTGCAAAGATAACAAAGATACAGTAAACACATATTCTATTAAATGGCGGAAATAGAACAGACTGTAATACAATTGCTAGAATGGTGGTAGCTATCTCTGAGAAGAGATGTGGCTGCTACGCTCATTCGTGCCAAGCTGAATAAAAAATGAGGCCAAAGGGGCCTATTTATAATAAGAATGAGCTGAGAACCCCAAAATTCCAAAATGTAACCCTAGAAGATGAACTGTCATAAAGTTTGCGGCCCCACGGTGGTAAGTTGAACAGTCAACTTCCCGGGGTCATAACTTTTGCATACGATCTCCGATTTGGGCATTCGATAGCTGGTTGGAAAGGTTTGTCTAAGATTTACAACTTTTGGTCAGCCAAATGCATGTTGATGGCTACCATTTAGCCCCAAATCTCCAAAAAACATCGTTTAAGGCCTCAAAACAGCCCCAAAAGTTTAGAACTCGAAAAACTGCAAAAAAATAACTAGGAAACTGACACAATGGAGAATTGTTCTGAGCCAATGGAATAGGTGGGTGGCCACCGATCTCCATCTGGATCAATCCTCCCTCCTTAGGAAGCAATGGTCTCCATTGCATCGAATCCCATATCATATCTCGAACTGTGTGTTGAGTTGATCTCCTGGTGCGACATTTGTTGAAGTGAAGAGGCTGCTTTTCTTTGGCATCCCAAAAAGGCTGTAATTGTTGTATGGATGATTTGTTTCTGGATGAGCACCTTGAATGCGTGGCCTTGCATTGTAGAGGTACTCGGATAGATGAGGAAACAATGGATCTGTCTTCTTCTTGTGTCTGATGAGTAGAGATACCTTGTGCAGAGGGTGTGGAGGTCTCTGTGATCTTATGTTCTCCTTCAGACGTAATTGTGAAGAGGAATAATTGTCTGATGTGGGAGCTTATCTTCCTACCTTGCGAGACTGTAGCAGGTGCAACTGTCTCTGGGATCCGATAGAGTTGTCCTCCCAAAGTGACAATGACACTGCGAAGTCGTGACTCATATACAGCATGACGCTTCCACATATATGGTTGTCCTAAAAGAACATCACAGACTTCAAGTGGGGCAACATCACACAATACCTCCTCTTTGAAAGGCTTGATGCCATATGGTAGGAGGCATTGCTGAGTAATGCAGATACCTCATCCTTGGCTTAGCCAACCGATTTTGTAAGGTTGCGAGTGTGGTATTGTCGAAAGCTCCAATCTCTTGACGACTTCTGCTGAGATCAGGTTCTTTTGGCTACCGTTGTCAACAACAAAATGTAGAGGCATTCCCTTCACCCACATATGCCAGTGGAATTGGTGCTCCTCTGCCTCTGACTCTTCAGGATCCTCTAGTTGAATCTGTGCGGTAGCAACATTAGCAGTGGGGTCTGCACCAATGATCTGCCTCCCATTATATGCGGCTGTGGCATTGGGTTCAGAATCAGAATCAGGATCTGATTCTGAAGATTTGATCTTGGCCACTAATGACTGCTTTGAGCGACATTCATCAGTGTTGTGCCAAGGGCTTTTATGAAATTCGCACCACTTACCAGTGTCCTTCTTTGTCTTTCGATCTCTCTTCTTTGCTTGTGGCGGGGACTGGTTGTCGTTTTATTTTGTTGTGTTCTGCGGACCAGGGTTTCCCTTGCCTTGCTTCTGTAGTGGATTCGGAGGTCCAGAGTCTCGCTTCTTCTTTTGTCGAAATTTCTCCTCAATTTTGACAGCATACCCATAGGCGGATCCAAGTGAAGAGATGTCGAGGAAGTCCATCTCAGTTTGGATGTATCGATGTAGACCACTACGATATTTCAGGATTAGGTGCCGCTCGGAGTCTTTGATACTCAGCTTTGTCCGCAGCGTATGAAATTTGTTGGTGTACTCCGACACCGTCTAGTCCCTTTCTTGACGCAAAATTGTCCATTTTGTGTACTGGTCATCATAGTTTCCCACAGGGTAATATTGTTCCCTGACGGCATCTATGAAGGAGGCCCAAGTGGGATTTCTTTCAAACATTCCAGACTCGTCTAATGAGTTTTACTCACAATAAGTACCCCACCAATTTTGGACATGGGGGACTGCCTTAAGGAGCGCAAAGGTGATCTTTTCTCTATCGGAAAAATTGTGGACAGAGAAATACCCTTCTAGAACATTCAACCAATTATCCAGGGCATCTGCATCAATATTTCATTCAAATAAAGGAATATCAAAGTTAACTTGTACATTGAAGGGAGTTGCATCCCCGAACTGGCTGCTTGTTGAAGATGCACTTGCCACGGCCGGCATTCGCCGAAGGATTTGGGCGAACCTATCCATCATCTCGTTCCTCTGTCACTCGAGGGCTTCCTCGACCAGCGACTTGATAGGATCTCTTGCTCCGTCGTCTCTCTTTTCTTTCGCCATGGGAGGTCGTTTGGGATGGCGAGAATGATCAAGTGAAACTAGTTCGAGACCAAACTCTCTATACTCGGACCTCGTTGGGGACATGCACCGAGAAATAATCAAAGAGCAGATTGCTCTGATACCACTGATCCGGATTTATGCGTGAATGAAATGAAAGAACATATACAGAATCATAATAACAGACATTTTGCAAAGATAACAAAGATACAGTAAACACATATTCTACTAAATGGCGGAAATAAAACAGACTGTAATACAATTGCTAGAATGGTGGTAGCTATCTCTGAGAAGAGATGTGGCTGCTACTCTCATTCGTGCCAAGCTGAATACAAAATGAAGCCAAAGGGGCCTATTTATAATAAGAATGAGGTGAGAACCCCAAAAGTCCAAAACATAACCCTAGAAGATGAACCGTCATAAACTTTACGGCCCCACAGTGGTAAGTTGAACAGTCAACTTCCCGGGGTCATAACTTTTGCATACGATGTCCGATTTGGGCGTTTGATAGCTAGTTGGAAAGGTTTGTCTAAGCTTTACAACTTTTGGTCTTCCAAATCCATGCCAATGGTAACAATTTGGCCTCAAATCTCAAAAAAACGTCATTTAAGGCCTCAAAACGGCCCCGAAAGTTTAGGACTCGAAAAACTGCATAAAAATAACTAGGAAACTGACACAATGGACAATTGTTCTGAGCCAGTGGAATAGGTGGGTGGCCACCAATCTCCATCTGGATCAATCCTCCCTCCTTAGGAAGCAATGGTCTCCATTGCGTCGAATCCCGTATCATATCTCGAACTGTGTGTTGAGTTGATCTCTTGGCGCGACATTTGTTGAAGTGAAGAGGCTGCTTTTCTTTGGCATCTCGAAAAGGCTGTAATTGTTGTATGGATGATTTGTTTCTGGATGAGCACCTTGAATGCGTGGCCTTGCATTGTAGAGGTACTCAGATAGATGAGGAAACAATGGATCTATCTTCTTCTTGTGTCTGATGAGCAGATATACCCTGTGCAGACGGTGTGGAGGTCTCTGCGATCTTATGTTCTCCTTCAGACGCAATTGTGAAGAGGAATAATTTTCTGATGTGGGAGCTTATCTTCCTACCTTGCGAGACTATAGCAGGCGCAACTGTCTCTTGGATACGGTAGAGTTGTCCTCCCAAAGTGACAATGACACTGCGAGGTCGTGACTTATATACAGCATGACGCTTCCAAATATATGGTTGTCCTAAAAGAACATCACAGACTTCAAGTGGGGCCACGTCACACAATACCTCGTCTTTGAAAGGCTTGATGCCATATGGTAGGAGGCATTGCTGAGTAATTCGGATACCTCGTCCTTGGCTTAGCCAACCGATTTTGTAAGGTTGCGGGTGTGGTATTGTCGAAAGCTCCAATCTCTTGACGACTTCTACTGAGATCGGGTTCTTTTGGCTGCCGTTGTCAACAACAAAATGTAGAGGCATTCCCTTCACCCACATCTACGAGTGGAATAGGCGCTCCTCTGCCTCTGACTCTTCAGGATCCTCTAGTTGAATCTGTGCGGTAGCAACAGTGGCAGTGGGGTCTGCATCAATGATCTGCCTCCCATTGTATGCGGCTATGGCATTGGGTTCAGAATCAAAATCAGGATCTGATTCTGAAAATTTGATCTCGGCCACTAATGACTGCTTTGAGCGACATTCATCAGTGTTGTGCCAAGGGCTTTTATGAAATTTGCACCACTTACCAGTGTCCTTCTTTGTCTTTCGATCTCTCTTCTTTGCTTGTGGCGGGGACTGGTTGTCGTTTTCTTTTGTTGTGTTCTGCGGGCTAGGGTTTCCCTTGCCTTGCTTCTGCTGTGGCTTCGCAGGTCCAGAGTCTCACTTGTTCTTTTGTCGAAATTACTTCTCGATTTTGACAGCATACCGATATGCGGATCCAAGTGAAGAGATGTCGAGGAGGTCCATCTCAGTTCGGATGTATCGATGTATACCACTACGATATTTCAGGATTAGGTGTCGCTCGGAGTCTTTGATACTCAGCTTTGTCCGCAGGGTATGAAATTTGTTGGTGTACTTCGACACCGTCTGGTCCCTTTCTTGACGCAGAATGGTCCATTTTGTGTACTGGTCATCATAGTTTCCCACAGGGTAATATTGTTCCCTCACGGCATCTATGAAGGAGGCCCAAGTGGGATTTCTTCCAAACATTCCAGATTCGTCTAATGCGTTTTGCTCACAATAAGTACCCCACCAATTTTGGACATGGGGGACTGCCTTAAGGAGCGCAAAGGTGATCTTCTCTCTGTCGGAAAAATTGTGGATAGAGAAATACCCTTCTAGAACATTCAACCAATTATCCAGGGCATTTGCATCAATATTGCCTTCAAATAAAGGACTATCAAAGTTAACTTGTACCTTGAAGGGAGTTGCATCCCTGAACTGGCTACTTGTTGAAGATGCACTTGTCGCGGCCAACATTCGCCGAAGGATTTGGGTGAAACTATCCATCATCTCGTTCCTCTGTCGCTCGAGGGCTTCCTCGAGCAGCGACTTGATAGGATCTCCTGCTCCGTCGTCTCTCTTTTCTTCCGCCATGAGAGGTCATTTGGGACGGCGAGACTGATCAAGTGAAACTAGTTTGAGACCAAACTCTCTATACTCGGACCTCGTCGGGGACATGCGCCGAGAAACAATCAAAGAGCATATTGCTCTAATACCACTGATTCGGATTTATGCGTGAACGAAATGAAAGAACATATACAGAATCATAATAACAGACATTTTGCAAAGATAACAAAGATACAGTAAACACATATTCTATTAAATGGCGGAAATAGAACAGATTGTAATACAATTGCTAGAATGGTGGTAGCTATCTCTGAGAAGAGATGTGGCTGCTACGCTCATTCATGCCAAGTTGAATACAAAATGAGGCCAAATGGGCCTATTTATAATAAGAATGAGGTGAGAACCCCAAAAGTCCAAAACGTAACCCTAGAAGATGAACCGTCATAAAGTTTGCGGCCCCACAGTGGCAAGTTGAATAGTCAACTTCCCGGGGTCATAACTTTTGCATACGATCTCCGATTTGGGCATTCGATAGCTGGTTGGAAAGGTTTTTCTAAGCTTTACAAATTTTGGTCAAATAAATGCATGTTGATGGCAACCATTTGGCCCCAAATCTCCAAAAAATGTCGTTTAAGGCCTCAAAACGACCCTGAAAGTTTAGGACTCGAAAAACTGCAGAAAAATAACTAGGAAACTGACACAATGGACAATTGTTTTGAGCCAGTGGAATAGGTGGGTGGCCACCGATCTCCATCTGGATCAATCATCCCTCCTTAGGAAGAAATGGTCTCCATTGCGTCGAATCACGTATCATATCTCGAACTGTGTGTTGATTTGATCTCTTGCTGCAACATCTGTTGAAGTGAAGAGGCTGCTTTTCTTTGGCATCCCGAAAAGGCTATAATTGTTGTATGGATTATTTGTTTCTGGATGAGCACCTTGAATGCATGGCCTTGCATTGTATAGGTACTCGAATAGATGAGGAAACAATGGATCTGTCTTCTTCTTGTATCTGATGAGCAGAGATACCCTGTGCAGAGGGTGTGGAGGTCTCTGCGATCTTATGTTCTCCTTCAGACGCAATTGTGAAGAGGAATAATTTTCTGATGTGGGAGCTTATCTTCCTACCTTGCGAGACTGTAGCAGGCGCAACTGTCTCTAGGATCCGGTAGATTTTTCGTCCCAAAGTGACAATGACAGTGCGAGGTCGTGACTCATATACAGCATGACGCTTCCACATATATGGTTGTCCTAAAAGAACATCACAGACTTCAAGTGGGGCCACATCACACAATACCTCATCTTTGAAAGGCTTGATGCCATATGGTAGGAGGCATTGCTGAGTAATGCAGATACCTCATCCTTGGCTTAGCCAACCGATTTTGTAAGGTTGCGGGTGCGGTATTGTCGGAAGATCCAATCTCTTGACGACTTCTGCTGAGATCAGGTTCTTTTGGCTGCCGTTGTCAACAACAAAATGTAGAGGCATTCCCTTCACCCACATGTGCCGGTGGAATAGGAGCTCCTCTGCCTCTGACTCTTCAGGATCCTCTAGTTGAATATGTGCGGTAGCAACAGTGGCAGTGGGGTCTGCATCAATGATCTGCCTCCCATTGTATGCGGCTGTGGCATTGGGTTCAGAATCAGAATCAGGATCTGATTCTGAAGATTTGATCTCGGCCACTAATGACTGCTTTGAGAAACATTCATCAGTGTTGTGCCAAGGGCTTTTATGAAATTCGCACCACTTACCAGTGTCCTTCTTTGTCTTTTGATCTCTCTTCTTTGCTTGTGGCGGGGACTGGTTGTCGTTTTCTTTTGTTGCATTCTGCAGGCCAGGGTTTCCCTTGCCTTGCTTCTGCGTTGGATTCCCAGGTCCAGAGTCTCGCTTCTTCTTTTGTCGAAATTTCTCCTCGATTTTGATAGCATACCGATAGGCGGATCCAAGTGAAGAGATGTCGAGGAATTCCATCTCAGTTCGGATGTATCGATGTAGACCACTACGATATTTCAGGATTAGGTGCCGCTCGGAGTCTTTGATACTCAGCTTTGTCCGCAGGGTATGAAATTTGTTGCTGTACTCCGACACCGTCTGGTCCCTTTCTTGACGCAGAATGGTCCATTTTGTGTACTGGTCATCATAGTTTCCCACAGGGTAATATTGTTCCCTGAGGGCATCTATGAAGGAGGCCCAAGTGGGATTTCTTTCAAACATTCCAAACTCGTCTAATGAGTTTTGCTCACAATAAGTACCCCACCAATTTTGGACATGGGGGACTTCCTTAAGGAGCGCAAAGGTGATCTTTTCTCTGTCGAAAAAATTGTGGACAGAAAAATACCCTTCTAGAACATTCAACCAATTATCCAGGGCATCTGCATCAATATTGCCTTCAAATGAAGGAATATCAAATTTAACTTGTACCTTGAAGGGAGTTGCATCCCCGAACCGGCTGCTTGTTGAAGATGCACTTACCGCAGCCGGCATGCGTTGAAGGATTTGGGCGAAACTATCCATCATCTCGTTCCTCTGTCGCTCGAGGGCTTCCTCGAGCAACGACTTGATAGGATCTCCTGCTTCGTCGTCTCTCTTTTCTTCCGCCGTGGGAGGTCGTTTGGGACGGCGAGAATTATCAAGTGAAACTAGTTTGAGACCAAACTCTCTATACTCGGACCTCGTCGGGGACATGCGACGAGAAAAAATCAAATAGCAGATTGCTCTGATACAACTGATCTGGATTTATGTGTGAACGAAATGAAAGAACATATACAGAATCATAATAACAGACATTTTGCAAAGACAACAAAGATACAGTAAACACATATTCTATTAAATGGCGGAAATAGAACACACTGTAATACAATTGCTAGAATGGTGGTAGCTATCTCTGAGAAGAGATGTGGCTGCTACGCTCATTCGTGCCAAGCTGAATAAAAAATGAGGCCAAAGGGGATTTATAATAAGAATGAGGTGAGAACCCCAAAAGTCCAAAACATAACCCTAGAAGATGAACCGTCATAAAGTTTGCGACCCCATGGTGGTAAGTTGAACAGTCAACTTCCCGAGGTCATAACTTTTGCATACGATCTCTAATTTGGGCGTTCGATAGCTGGTTGGAAATGTTTGTCTAAGCTTTACAACTTTTGGTGAGACAAATGCATGCCGATGGCAACCATTTGGCCCTGAATCTCCAAAAAACGTCGTTTAAGGCCTCAAAACGGCCCTGAAAGTTTAGGACTCGAAAAACTGCAGAAAAATAACTAGGAAACTGACACAATGGACAATTGTTTTGAGCCAATGGAATAGGTGGATGGCCACCGATATCCATCTTGATCAATCCTCCCCCCTTAGGAAGCAATGGTCTCCATTGCGTCGAATCCCGTATCATATCTCGAACTGTGTGTTGAGTTGATCTCCTGGTGCGACATTTGTTGAAGTGAAGAGGCTGCTTTTCTTTGGCATCCTGAAAAGGCTGTAATTGTTGTATGGATGATTTGTTTCTGCATGAGCACCTTGAATGCATGGCCTTGCATTATAGAGGTACTTGGATAGATGAGGAAACAATGGATTTGTTTTCTTCTTGTGTCTGATGAGCAGAGATACCCTATGCAGAGGGTGTGGAGGTCTCTATGATCTTATGTTCTCCTTCAGACGCAATTGTGAAGAGGAATAATTTTCTGATGTGGGAGCTTATCTTCCTACCTTGCGAGACTATAGCAGGCGCAACTGTCTCTGGGATCTGGTAGAGTTGTCCTTCCAAATTGACAATGACACTGCGAAGTCGTGACTCATATACAGCATGACGCTTCCACATATATGGTTGTCCTAAAAAAACATCACAGACTTCAAGTGGGGCCACATCACACAATACCTCGTCTTTGAAAGGCTTGATGCCATAAAGTAGGAGGCATTGCTGAGTAATGCGGATACCTCGTCCTTGGCTTAGCCAACCGATTTTGTAAGGTTGCGGGTGTGGTATTGTCAGAAGCTCCAATCTATTGACGACTTCTGCAGAGATCAGGTTCTTTTGGCTGCCATTGTCAACAACAAAATGTAGAGGCATTCCCTTCACCCACATCTGCAAGTGGAATAGGCACTCCTCTGCCTCTAACTCTTCAGGATCCTCTAGTTGAATCTGTGCGGTAGCAACAGTGGCAGTGGGGTCTACATCAATGATCTGCCTCCCATTGTATCTGGCTGTGGCATTGGGTTCAGAATCAGAATCAGGATCTGATTCTGAAGATTTGATCTCGACCACTAATGACTGCTTTGAGCGACATTCATCAGTGTTGTGCCAAGGGATTTTATGAAATTCGCACCACTTACCAGTGTCCTTCTTTGTCTTTTGATCTCTCTTCTTTGCTTGTGGTGGGGACTTGTTGTCATTTTCTTTTGTTGTGTTCTGCGGGCCAGGGTTTCCCTTGCCTTTCTTCTGCGGTGGATTCGCAGGTCCAGAGTCTCGCTTGTTCTTTTGCCGAAATTTCTCCTCAATTTTGACAAGATACTGATAGGCGGATCCAAGTGAAGAGATCTCGAGGAAGTCCATCTCAGTTCGGATGTATCAATGCAGACCACTACGATATTTCAGGATTAGGTGCCGCTCGAAGTCTTTGTTACTCAGCTTTGTCCGCAGGGTATGAAATTTGTTGGTGTACTCCGACACCGTCTGCTCCCTTTCTTGACGCAGAATGGTCCATTTTGTGTACTGGTCATCATAGTTTCCCACAGGGTAATATTGTTCCCTAACGGAATATATGAAGGAGGCCCAAGTGGAATTTATTTCAAACATTCCAGACTCGTCTAATGAGTTTTGCTCACAATAAGTACCCCACCAATTTTGGACATGGGGGACTGCCTTAAGGAGCGCAAAGCTGATATTTTCTCTGTCGAAAAAATTGTGGACAGAGAAATACCCTTATAGAACATTCAACCAATTATCTAGGGCATCTGCATCAATATTGCCTTCAAATAAAGGAATATCAAAGTTAACTTGTACCTTGAAGGGAGTTGCATCCCCGAATCGGTTGCTTGTTGAAGATGCACTTGCCGCGGCAGGCATTCACCGAAGGATTTGGGCGAAGCTATCCATCAGCTCGTTCCTCTATCGCTCGAGGGCTTCCTCGAACAGCGACTTGATAGGATCTCCTGCTCCGTCGTCTCTCTTTTCTTTCGCCATGGGAGGTCGTTTGGGACGTCGAGAATGATCAAGAAAAACTAGTTCGAGACCAAACTCTCTATACTCTGACCTCGTCGGGGACATGCGCCGAGAAACAATCAAAGAACAGATTGCTCTGATACCACTAATCCGGATTTATGCGTGAACGAAATGAAAGAACATATACAGAATCATAATAATAGACATTTTGCAAAGATAACAAAGATACAGTAAACACATATTTTATTAAATGGCGGAAATAGAACAGACTGTAATACAATTGCTAGAATGGTGGTAGTTATCTCTGAGAAGGGATGTCACTGCTACTCTCATTTGTGCCAAACTGAATACAAAATGAGGCCAAAGGGGCCTATTTATAATAAGAATGAGGTGAGAACCCCAAAAGTCCAAAACGTAACCCTAGAAGATGAACCGTCATAAAGTTTGCAGCCCCACGGTGGTAAGTTGAACAGTCAACTTCCTGGGGTCATAACTTTTGCATACAATCTTCGATTTGGGAGTTCGATAGCTGTTTGGAAAGTTTTGTCTAATATTTACAACTTTTGGTGATATAAATGCATTTTTATGACAACCATTTGGCCCCGAATCTCCAAAAAACATCGTTTAAGGCCTCAAAACGGCCCCAGAAGTTTAGGACTCGAAAAACTGCAGAAAAATAACTAGGAAACTGACACAATGGAGAATTGTTTTGAGCCAGTGGAATAGGTGGGTGGCCACCGATCTCCATCTGGATCATAAGCTTTCCAGGCACTGGTTGCTTCGATTCCAAACCCTCCCGTGGCACATCCTTCATCTTCTAACTTTGTTAAGCGAGTAGCAGTACCAAAAGTCCAAATCATGTCGGCAGCTTCACGAATGAAAGAATTGGCCTTGAGCGAGAGAGGGATAATAGGGCAATTCTCAGGGATATGGCCATCGCCGAAATCCATGGAGATCTGGATCTCCAAAAACTGGATGCCTCTCATCACCGGGGGTTTGCAACATTGCTTCTGTGGAAAAGGATTTTACACCTTCTTGTTAGAAAAAAAGGATACAAAGATCTTATTTTCCAAAGTGGACCATACTTCACGGGCCTCCGAGGACTATATCTCAACCACTGGACCTAATCCTTTGACCCAGAAAATGATGTCCCCTCAGCAGTGTCGGTCTAGGTCCAATTACCTCATCTTCCTCTCCACTGCTGGAATGATGAAGCCCTTCAATCGATCGAAAACTCTTTAGGAAGATACATAGACAAAGTCGAACCAAAAGGACCTCTTTTTGCTTGTTCGAGGATCTGTGTAGAAGTAGATCTAGAGAAAGGACTGCTAGAAGGAGTTGATCTACTCATGGACGGATGGGAACTCTATCAGAAGGTAGGTTATGAACAACTGCCATTCAAATGCAGGAAATGTCATGAATACGAACATTCATAAAGAAATGCCCCAAGTCTCCTCAGGAAGAAGGGGAAAAAATCCGAAAGAAGGTTGGCATCAAGCAAAAAGAGGAAAGAAAACAAACCTTATCCCTACCAGTAACTCTGGAAAAGAACGGGAAAAAATCCAGGAGCAATCTACTAAAAGCATAGGAGTCTTCATCAGCAACCAATTTGATCCCATCCAAACTGAAGAAGGAGAAATTCCCAATCCTGAAAACAATAACAAGGAAGACATAATAGAAAGTAGTAGAACTCCGACTCCGTCAAATTTCTCCCCAATAGTGATAGAAGAGGTCTCAGAAAAGGAGCCTAACATATCTGTCTCCTTAGGAGGAACTTGGGCAGATATGGTGGCAGAAGATGAAGAGAATACTGGGAAAACAGAAGAGGATGAGATCTCTGGGAAATCAAATGAAATATCTCCCTCTTTTATAGGAACATGGGAAGAAATGGTCAAGCACAGTAGGATCAACCCAAATCATGCATCCACAGATCAATCATCATCTCAAGAATCATAGGAAACAACAGGGCTAGGGCCATCCCAAGCCACAAGAGGCAGAAAATCTCAGAGGCAACAGCGTGAGCAAGAGGCAGAAAGAGAACTAGAGTTAGGAATACAACTCAGTATAGAAGAAACCAGACTACTAGATAATGCTAAAACCTCTGGAGTTAAAGACCTCAGATCCTGAGCAGGATCTCATACAATCAAGAAATAATAAATTTAGTCTCTTGGAATTGCAGAGGTCTGGGAGGATCAATCAAGGTAGAAGCTATGAAAAATATCATAAACACAGAGAAACTAGATGTTCTGCTCATCCAGGTGACTAAGATGCCAAAAGTTGAGGTTTTGAGCAGATCATCCCTCTTCTAGAAATTCAGCATTGGGAAAGCCATCAGTTCCAGAGGCGCTTCAGGCGGAATTGCAACCTTCTGCAGAGCAGATAAATTCAATATAGTATCAGCAAAATAAAACACAAACTGGCTACTAGTAGAAGTGAAAAATAAAAGCAATCAAGAAATTATCTATATTTGCAATGTATATGGGCCAACCCATTATATAGAAAAAATGGATTTTTGGGATTCTTTACTATCCTTAAAAGCGGATCTGCAGGGGAAAGATGTAATCATTGCTGGAGACTTCAATACAACAAAATCGAACTCAGAAAAAAGAGGAGGTTCGATTATCAAAGACCCCTTTGGTGAAAAGATTGAATATTTGATGGTAGATCTTGATCTGCTAGATCCCATGCCCAAAAATGGGAGACTCACCTGGAGCAACAAGCGAGCCGGACCAGGGCACATTGCAGCAAGATTAGATCATTTTCTGGTAAGTACCTCCTTCCTGCAAAAGGATTTTCTTCCTATTTCTCGCATTATCTCTTCAGCTACCTCTGACCATAAACCCATCTCCCTCTCCTTAACCATTCCTTCAAACATAGGGCCTATTCCCTTTAGGTTCAACCCCCTATGGTTGAACAGTGACAGGATTTTAGATCTTATTCGCACAGCTTGCAACTACTCTTTTTTCGGATCCCCCAACTACATATGGGAGTCAAAGCTTAGGGTTTTCCGCTCTTCCTTGAAAAAATGGGCAGCCACCTCTTACTCAGAACTTTCCAAACTTTTAAAAAGCCTACCATCAGATCTGATCACCCTTCATTCAAAAATGGACAAAGAGGAGATCACTCATGAAATCTTAGCTCACGAGAAGACCCTGAATAATGAAATCCTTAAAGCTGCCAGACATGAAGAAGAGTCTCTAAGAATTAAATCTCGTCAATTTTGGCTAAAGGGAGGAGATAAAAACACCACCTACTTTCATAACCAAACCAAGATTAGAACGAGTTATAACTTCATCAATGAGCTAAAAAACAACAACAATTAAACCGTCTCCAGGCAAGACAATATTAAGAATTTGGCTTTGCAACATTTCAAACAACTATATTCTGACAGTGGTGAGACATATCCTTCCTCCCAAGAAGACCTTCTTTCAGGCATTCATTCATGTGTTTCTGAAGAAGAGAACAAGGATTTGGGAAAGCCCATATCCGAAAATGAGATTATTGAAGCAATCTGGAACCTACACCCCGATAAATCTCTAGGTCCTGATGGATTCACCATCAATTTTTACCGAGCTTCTTGGGAAATCATCAAAGAAGATCTAAATAAAATGCTAAACTGGACCAGAACAGAAGAAAAAACAAAAAATTGGAGGAGCCACCAATTCCACCTTCCTGGATTTGATCCCAAAAGAAAAAAAAAACCTCTCTCAATTGAAAGGTTCCGTCCAATTTCTCTTTGCAACACCTCTTATAAAATTCTAGCCAAAATCCTTGCCACTAGAATGAAAAAGATCATGTCTAATATTATTTCGGAAAGAAAGGGGGGCTTCATTGCTAGAAGGCAGATCATGGATAACATAATCATAGTCCAAGAGGCCATCCACTCAAGCATGGAGCGTAAGCAGCAAGGATGGCCATCAAGCTGGACATGGAAAATGCTTTGGACAGGATCAATCACCTTTTTCTGTTTGAGATCATGTCCAAAATGGGATTTTCAAAAAAATTATGTAGATGGATCAAAGCCTGCGTAGGTAATCCATGGATTTCTCTACTAGTCAATGGCAGAATAACAGGCTTCTTTCAATCCTCCCGAGCACTCCGCCAAGGTTGCCCTTTATCCCCATTTTTATACCGCATTGTAGCTGAGTCTGTGAGCAAGAAATTACAGGCCCTGCAAAACAATGGTGAACTCAGAGGTCTAAAAATCACCAAAGGAGTAAAAAATGCCAATCACTCTCAATTTGTAGACAACACTATTCTCCTTGGAGGAGACTCCGCCATAATTGCTGGAAGATTTAAAGAGGTAATCTCCATCTTTATCAAAGCTTTAGATGGGAAAGTCAATGCAAGTAAAACTAAAATCTATGGCTCGAATTGCCTTGCCATAACTATGGCCACGATAGCTATAACGCTAGGTTATGAAGCCACCACAAAATGGAACTCTTTCAGATACCTGGGGATTCTGATTCACAAAGGGATTAAAAAAAACGCAGAATGGAAAGATCTGGTTCAGAAAATAAAGAATAAAATTCAATCAACGGGAGCCATGTGGCTCAATCCGGTAGGAAAACTGATATTAATCAACGATGTTTTAGCTGCGTTCCCAGTATTCACATGGTCCATCTCACTTTCCCCTAAATCGATCATCCAAGAGATTGAGAAAGAGCTCAGAAGTTTTTTATGGCAAGGAGGAAAGCAATATGGCTCCAAGAAAATGCATCTCATCAACTGGGACACGATCTGCAAAAAAAAGAAAAGTGGAGGAGAAGGTGTTAAATATCTAGCGGTCATGAACACAGCGTTAGGTGCAAAAATCATCTGGAAAATGATTTCAGGGAATGGATCCTGGTGGGAGGACACTCTAAGAAAGAAATACCTCAACGGGAATAGAGTCAGATGCTTGTCTCTCATACCAAATAATCCAAGCGTGTCTCCCATTTGGAAACTGTGTCAAAATTCATCCTTTGGCATACATGAGGATCTACGATGGGCACCAGGAAATGGCGGGAAAATTGGGATTTGGGAGGACATCGTGAACATTGCTCACTAGCGTGGAAGATTTATGGATTTAAAAATTTGGATGGATACTCATAACATCTCCACTATCAGTGACTTATCGAGCTAGCACAGTAGTGGAAGATGGGTTGGGTGGAGAACTCTGGAAATGCCAAATCACCTGAAAACCGATTACATCCATCTTCATTTGCTCCTCCAAGGCTCCCTACCGAACCACATCAACTCAAAAGATGCCAGAAGCTGGGGAAATACATGAATTTACACAGTTAAAGCTGGCTACAATGCAATTAAAAATGACAACAGAAAAGAGAGCATCTGGAAAAATGTATGGAACGGTGATGGACTACCCAAAATAAACTTTTTTTACCGGCTATTAGTTCACCAGAAAATACTGACATCAGAGAATTTAAATAAGAGGGGAATTGAAGGACCATCTCGTTGCATTATGTGCAAAAATGCAGAAGAAACTCAGAAGCATCTCCTCCTTGAATGCTCCTTTGCTAACGAGGTCTGGTGCTTAGCTATTAAAGAGTTACAAATTAATATCATCCTCCCTACTAACTCGAAAGATTTCTTCAATTGCTAGAAAGACTATTACAAGGCTCTTTGTTTAAAAAATCAGATTTCACAATAGCATGGCTTGCGCTCCTAAAATATGTATGCTGGAAGATTTGGATAGCTAGAAACAAAGGCTTATTTGAAAATCTGAGTCCTTCTCCGGATAAAGTCTCCTCTTCTGCCAAAGCACTATGGGCTGAAGCTCTTCTCTCCAATGGATTGAGGCACCTACATATTGAACCTTTGAACTCCAAGGAGAAAAGATGGGCTAGAAATCTTCTTCATCACCTTAAGACTACTCTGACTGAGGTTAAAAAACCCAACCATTCAAGATGGCAAATCCGAAAGAACCCAGAACCTTTCAACAATTGGTGGACAAAGCTAGATTGTCATACTCTGTTTTTTGATGGGGCATCCAAAGGTAATCTGGGCTTGTCGGGTGCAGGTGGCGTAATTTTCGATCTGGGGGGAAACAAGCAGAAAGATTTTGCTCAGGGAATTGGAAGGAACTCCAACAATTATGCGGAGTGGCTAGCCTTACTGAAAGGGCTGGACATTGCTATTACCTTGGGAATTAAAGAACTAGCAGTATTCAGGGATTCACTACTATTCATCAGAGAGGCAAGGAAGCTGGTAAAAAATTATAAAAGTCCTATCAGCAAGATGCATCACATTTTCATCAGCCTTATTAATGAATTTAATGTTGTAAATTTTCTTCACATTCTTAGAGAAAACAACCATTATGTAGATCAAATGGCAAACTAAGGAGTGAATCTTAATTACGGCTGCATGACCAACAATGGGTACACTACAGATCGTTGTTGGGTCCCTTGACTACAAATCAGTTTTGTTCTCCGACCTTTGAAGAACCCTTTGGGTTGATCTTGTTGGTATTTAGTACAACTATAAGCTCTTTTTGCTATGTTCATATTTTGTCTCTTCATTCTCGGGGAATTTGTAAAAATCTACAGCCAGCTCAGACATGGAAAGATTAGAAAAAAGATGCACTTGGAAAGAGAAGAGCAAGACTGTATGGTTTTTGAAGTCCAACGGACTCAATACATAAGTCTGCTATTGTAATTTTCATTTACATTTTTTTTAATCCAATATACATCTAACCATTCTTGTTAAAAAAAAAATTACTTTTGTGCTAATTTATGGAGGTAAGTTTTTCATCGCTATTAGTAATTGACATAATTTACAATAAGGAAAAAATTATCTTCATGATGCTTGGGATATGACCGAAATATGGCACCTATAATAGGAACATTATGATCAACTGGTATATCTTCTATGCCTACTCCTTGGGTATGACGCGCTCCATGCCATCTAATGTGATGATAAACATGGCATAGTTGTTTAAACATAACTCGGGGAACTACACTACGTCCTACAAATGAAAATCCATAAACTTTAGGCTAGGGACCTTCCCTTGTAGTGGTTGTTAGATGAAGACTTTTACATGGATCTCTACACTTCTAAGTGGCTTCTAAGTGATCGAAGAACCAAAATTGATCATTCGTTGGTCCCATCTCGGTTGGGAAAAGCTAATGCTCTTATTATACGATGCATATCGTGCTTGATATAGGATTCAACATGAATATCTTGTCTAGTAAGTTTTGGCAATTTATGCGAGTTCATGGGACAACAAAGCTTGGTTTACTCGCCAATCTAGCTATGGATGGCTAACCAATCGTATATCTTTCCCATCAATTGATTGGAATAAATAGAATTTTATCTTTATGGTGTAAAAGACTATCATTCGTCGTTTTGCCTATTTAAAAATCAAAGGGTCCTGGGCCTCATCGAAACACAGAAAAAGATTTGCTTATGACAAGGGACTTCCCGTGCAACAACTCTCTTGGCACAAGGTGGGAAAAACGTTGCGATGGAGGCTAGGGTTCTCCAGTCTGTGTGCCTGGTTTTTTGCCTTCTCGTTGTGTCTTCTCCCTGTCCTCTCTGTGCTTCACGTCCTCGTTACAATTTATGGGCTCTACCCTGATTCTCAAAATTGGTTTTAATCTAGAACCTGTGGCTCCCCACTTAGGTTTAGCTTTTATTTTCCCTGTTTATGGTTCGTTCCGGGGTGGACTGTGAAGGATTATTTTTCTTAGGGTGGCGAAGGTGCTAGGCTCAACCTTCCCTGGGGTTTGTTTCTTTGGTTGGAACTTTGTCTCTTTCTGGTTTGGCGCTGGTTTCTCCTCATCTTTCTGTGGGTCTTAGGTTTTCTGTTGTTGTCCTTCCCTACACCTATTCAGAACCAAGCCACTGGAGTTCCTCCCCTTACACGGGGGACTAGTACCAACTAGTTTTCAAAAAGTGGGAATTTATCATGACTATCAACTTGGTCTTTGGCTCTTAATGGAAGTCGAACTGTGCGGGGTTGTGGGACATTTCTGTTTTTCGTTCTTCGGTGGTGGTGGTTATTATGCTTATGTCGCTTGTTGATTTGTTCCACCTTCAGGGATCCTCGGGATATGCGAGGTTGACTCTGGATTTTGTTTTTTTTCCTCGGTATAGCACTTGAGTACTGTACCTTCTTATTTGGGGGCCAAGGTTATACTTTCTCCCTTCTCTGAGGGAGTTGACCCTTATCTTCAGGTTTCGGTCGTGACTACTTCTTGTCAGGTCTTTGTTTTTGAAGGGTTTTTATGGGTTCTTTTCACTTATGCGCCCGGTCATAGGGCTGGTCCTTCTTGCTTCGGTATTATCTGGCTCGTCTTGTGCGCTATTTTTTTATTTCTTACTTGGGTCCCTTACCCTTAGGGTTTGGTCTATACCGTCTTTGGTTTCTTGTGTCTGTTCACTTTCAGTGTTTTTTGTTGTCGGGCTCTGTCACTTTTTGTTTCCCTATGTCGGTGGATGGAACGGCTGGTGGTTTGCCCCTCTGTATGGGAGGGCCTCAATCAACCCATATAAGCTCTCGGAGAAGAAGGAAAGCAAAAGCGCATGAAGGGAAAATTAGGTATGTGCTAGGGTGTGACATTTAGATGGAATGTGTTCAGGCTCTATGTTTGAGGGTTCTTATCGGCAGACTGGAGTATTGTCATTTGGGGAAGAAAGAGTGGATAGCTTGGGCTACATAACACTGGAAGCCCCTCCTCTCCTATATTCCCACGATCAGTCTGCTCACAAAGGGATGGTTGGTGTTTGTTTTCTTGGAAGAAGCTTATGCATCGGCCATACTGGACTCGCTTTAGAGAATTGGAGTTGGTTCTCTGGAGTCCTCAGTCGATGGCACGCTAATTTTGACCCCCTTCGAGAGAGGGTTAGGAAAAGGCATTTGTGGGTCTTTCCCCCTGCTCTTCCCTTTCCACTGTGAAGCCAGGGTATTTTGGAGGGCATTGCCAATACCATTGGTCGGTTTGTCGCTGTGGAGGATGACTTTATGCACTCCTTTGATAAGAGAATGGCAAATATTTTGGTCAAACTGGACATCACTGATGGTCTCCCTATGGAAATTGAACTCCTTTTCCTTGACCGCCTATTCACTCAACACTTGGATTACCTCAGCATTAATTTTTGCTGCAGTAGGTGCAAGGATGTGGGTCACTTGAGAAGGGAATGTCCGGTATTACTCCATGGTGCGGTCATTCCGAGTACACGGCTCTGACCTTCTATGCGACAGTCAGCTCCTTCTTACTTGGGATCTATCCCGTTTGAAAACCCCCCTCCGACGCAGTCTCCTCTGTCAAAAGGTATTTACTCTCATGCTTGCTCATTTTTTGGAGATTTGTCTGATCAGGAACTTTTGCTTTTGGATAATTTAGAGGGTAACATCTCTCTCCCTTCATCTAATGTGGGTATCGAGCCTGTCGATTCTCATACTAACTCTGTGCACGAGACCACCTTTTCCTCCTCTGTTGAACCATCCTTACCACAGCCATCAAACCCTCCTTCTTCTGATCTTGCTACAGTTATTACTTCCAAGCCGGGTTCTATTTTCTCAGCCAACGATTTTCCTCGTCTAGCGACAGCATGCTCTACTATCATTACTACCCCCCCCCCTCGCAATCCTATCTCATCTCCTTCTTTTGCTGACCCCTCTCTTCAAAAGTCATTGGATATTTTCTCTGCAAAAACTCCTATTTCACCCTCTATCCTTCCGCGGGATTCCATACATTTTGAAAACGTAACTATTTGCAAGAAAAAGAAATCCTCTACTCCGGTGTTGGACTTGGTCCCAGGGGCTGAATCCTATACTCCTTTGTCCACCAGATTAAAAAATGCGGCGAGGAACTCGTCCACCTCCTCTCCTCGAGTTCTTAGAGCTTTGTCACCCATTTCCAGTGGTTCTTAATGAAAATTCTCTCCCTCAATGTTTGGGGCATGGGGGGCTCGGCCAAACAAAAGAGCCTCCACCTTCTTCTCGCGTATGTCTCTCCTGACATCATTCTCCTACAAGAAACCATGAAAGCACTTATACTGCTCTTTTAGAGTTCTCCAAGCTCCATCCTGGATGGGAGTTTTGTGCTATCAGTTCCAAGGGCCTCTCGGGAGGTATTCTCTCGGGATGGAACCCCCTCAGGGTGCGGTGCAAGGCTTATAAAACTTTGGCGGGAATTCTTCTAAAGGCTCGTTTTAGGAGCACTCATTTATCCCTCTCGTTTTTGAATTGTTACGGCCCCTACCTCCACCGTGATGTTTTTTGGAACGCGATTGCTCGGGGTGGTCTCCTTTCCTTACCAAATATGATCCTCATGGGGGATCTAAATCTTACTCTTAATGCGTCTGAAATTTGGGGAAGCAAAGCCCAAATCGATCGTCTTGGGTCGTTGTTCACTCATCTCTTTGTTGATTTCAATTTGGTGGATATTGCTCCTTCTTGTGCAGGGCCTACCTGGAGAAATGGTAGGACTGGGGAGGAGGGCATCTATAAAAGACTTGAAATATTCTTACTTTCCTTGAACTTATTAGACCTGATCCCCCTACATAGGGTTTGGTCCTCCCCTTCTGTGGTTCCTGATCACTACCCGGTCCTTTTGGAGTGGATGGAGGAGCCAAACATTTATAATTTTCCTTTCAAGTTCAATCATGCCTGGCTATCAAATGAAGATTTTGTCAGGATGGTCAAAGCATAATGGACCAGTCTATCTCTTGGAGAAGATTCAGATGAGATGGATGCCCTCTCATAGAAGCTCTGGTTGTTAAAAAGAAAGGTAAAAGTTTGGACCCGCAATAAATCCTTGGCTATGAAACATGATCTTATCTCCATTGAATCAGAAATAAATAATCTATTGGGGTCTTCTGTGTCAGGAATCCTCTCTTCACAAGACAATATCAGGCTCTCCGTTCTCAGGGATAAATTAAAGCTTCTGTTGGATCATGAATTACGTTCAGCCTTGTTGCAAAGTAGGATGACTTGGGAAAATCTGGGGGATGCAAACATGAAATATTTCCATTATGTGGCATCTGCTCGAAGGAATCAAAATTCCATTTGGGCCCTTCAGGACGATATGGGGAACTTGATTGAAGATGATAAGGGTTTAAAAGATCTTGGTGTCAAGTATTTTTCAAATATTTTCAAGGATGACAATCAGACTAACATTGTGGCACAGCTGAACGTTATTCATTTATTCCCTTCTTTTATTCTTCAGGAGGAATTTGAGAGCTTCACTCGCCAGATTACCTTGGAGGAATTGGAACATGCTTTAAAATATTTCAAGCGGGATAAAATTCCTGGACCAGGCAAATGGCTGGTGGAATTCTTTTTGGCCTTCTTTCACCTTCTCGGAAATGACCTCCTGAAAGTGGTTGAATTCTCCAGACTTAATGGTAGAGTATTACCCTCCTTGAACTCTACCATCATTGCCCTCATTCCAAAAAAAGAATTGCCTCTTACCTTCGTCGACTTCAGACCCATATCCCTTTGCAATCTTGTTTACAAACTTATATCCAAAATTGTGGCCTTACGCTTAAAGCCCTACTTGGATAAGTTTATTTCTCCACGGCAATTTGGTTTTCTAAAGAATAGGCAGATTGTTGAACCCATTGCTATCACTCAAGAGATCTTACACTTAGTGAAGACTAAAAATAAGTGTGCTTTAATTCTCAAGTTGGACTTGTCAAAAGCATTTGACAAGGTGAATTGGTCTTTTCTTAGACTCATCCTTCTTCAGATTAGAGTCCCCCTGGTGGGGGTCAATTGGATTATGGGTTGTTTATCTTCTGCAAACTTTTCTCTGCTTGTAAATGGTACCTCCTCCAGTTTTTTTCCTGCCTCCAGGGGTATTAGGCAGGGCTTTCCACTGTCTCCCCTACTGTTTATTCTTGTTATAGAGGGGCTCAGTCATTTAATTGAAGATGCTCGGAACAATGGTAGGATCAAGGGTATAAGCATATCATCCCAGCTTTCTCTTACCCATCTACTATTTGTTGATGATGTGATTCTCTTCGGTTCAGGCACTTTCGAGGAATGGGTTGCTTTCAAAGTCATTTTGGACAATTTTTGTGCAGCCTCAGGTATGTGTATAAACATGGACAAATCCTATTTACTTTTCAATAATGTGGATGAGGGGATCTTAAACAGGATCTCTCGTACTCTTTCTTTCAAGTACAACCATATCTCCCTGGGTTTCAAGTATTTGGGCCATTTCATTAAGCCTCTTGGATATTTGGTAAAGGATTGGCATTGGCTGGTAAAAAAATTTGAAAGACGAATTCAGCACTGGACCCATCGATTTCTCTCCCTTGGGGGTAGACTTGTAATGATCAAGGCAGTACTAACTAGTATGCCTGTATACTGGCTGGCTCTTGTTCCTATTCCAAAGTCGATTCTAGACAAGCTCAGAAAGTTGATTTTTTCATTATTATGGGGTTCATCTGCCGAAAAAAGGAAGTACCACTTGGTGTATTGGTTGTCACTTTCGCGACCTACCTCCCTTGGAGGTTGGGGTATTAAACATCTGGGTTGGTTTAGTCTCTCCTTGCGTTTGAAAATCTTTTGGATGGCCCTTAATGGGACTGGGATCTGGCATCAAATATTGTCCACAAAATATTTAAAAAATCACTTTGTGGTGACTTGGATTCATCAAAAGTCTTTTGTTGTTAATGGTGTCTCGGTGATTTGGAAGGGATTTATTCTTACTCTTTCCTGGGTTGGAAGATGTCTCTCTTGGCTAGTGGGGAATGGGGTAGATACTCGCATTGGCTTGGATCCGATAGTGGGCACTGATTACTTGATTGTTTTCCCTTTGGATCTTTGTGAATATTTGGAGGATTATGGCATCACTTCTCTGGCACATGCCCGAAATTTTTCACCGGAGGCTCAAGGATACTGGCTCGCTGCAGAAGATTTGGAATTGGTAGGTGAGTGGAAATTATTGTGGGATAAATTTATCTCGGGGCTCAAACAAGGTAGAATCAGACTAAACCATTTGAACGATTCTTTGATATAGACTCACAATCATCGCAATGGGGATATCATTGCTGCTTTGGGGTACAATCTTATTGCTAAACACCTTCATGAGCCCACCTCTGATCAGACTCAGTTTTTGGACCTCCTATGGTCATTCAACATTCCTTCAAAAATCAGGTGCTTTATTTGGCTCGTTGTTAACAATCGCATTTTAACATGGGACAACCTCTTGAAACGCAGATGGAAGGGTCCTGGTGTTTGTGCCCTCTACAAGCAGGGTGAAGACTCGGTGCAACGTCTCTTCATTGACTGCATCATGAACAAGAGGGTTTTCTCTACTATATGTGAGCAGTTTTGTTTTCCACCTCTAATAAATTGCTCTGTCAGTTCTTATTTAGAACTATGGTATAAGAGCTTATCAACACACTCTGTATTTAGTTATCTGTCTCTTTTTATTTATTGGAGCGTCTGGAAAATGAGAAACTATTGTATTTTTTAAGATAAAAAGGCTTCAGTGTTTAGTATCATCCACTAGGTAGAGTCTCTCTTTCACTTATACTCTGTTTCGAAGCTAAAGAAGAAGATAAGATGTATTGGAACCGGTCCTCAGATCCATTTTCCTTGTGGCTTCTTCGATGGGGCTGTTGCAGGGAACAATGGGGGTGTTGGGTTTGTGCTGCTACTGAGTGACTCACACACTCTCGGCTTCTCTCTAGGCTGTGGCAGAAGCACAAATACCAGAGCTGAACTTCTTGCTCTTTGGGCTCTTCTTGCAGTATCAAAGCATTTGGGGATCCCTCTCCTTACTATCTTTGGAGACTCCTTAGTCATTATAAATTGGGCAAACAAGAATGATTCCTTGGATTCTCCTTGCTTGGGCCATTGGTGCAATGACATAAGGTCCCTTATGTTCAACTTATCTCGGTTGACAATCAAGCATATCTACCGTGAGCATAATCAACAGGTTGATTGTCTCTCAAAGAAGGCTTTGGTTTTAGATCTTGGATTCAAAATCTTTACTGAGTATTTGGATGGCATGATCATTGATCATGGGAACTCTTAGCTTTTTTAAAGCTTGGTGACGGGACTTAGTCCCCTATTTTTTTGGCAGTTGAACTTCATTTTCTATTGATAGATTGGATCAAGTCTTCCTTGAAGAGACTTTCAGCCTTCTTTTTGTGCTCAGGTGGGATTAGCCTGGTGGTCTAACTTTTGCTTCATAGATCAGCCTAATCTATATTGGGAAAACGTTCATTGGTTTATTCTTGCTGAGTAATAGTCCTGTTTGCTTGAGGGTTCTTGTTTTTTACTTTTTGTACATGTTGCAAGGATTGATGGATGCCCCTATATTTTCTTAGTGATCAGAAGGACTCCCAAATGCTGTGTTTTACGCAAGATTGAAGCCTGTCTATGAAGGCTGCTTGTATATGATGTCCTTTGATTCATAATATGAATATCAAGGTCTGGTTATTTTTCCTCTTGAAAAAAAACATTTGCTTTTTATAGCGTTGACCTTCTCTGGGTGGGACCGAACAACAACAGGTTGGGTGCTAGCCAGTTTGCTTGGGACTTGTGATAGGTAAGTGCCCAACAGGAGAAGGTCACCCCGCTGGACTACCTCAGAGGATAAGGCCTGATCCCAACGTAACCATTATTTTTTTATTCAAGCATAACCAATTCTCCCAACTAACTATTTGATTAACGAGCAATGATATATCTACTTGGCGCTATTTACGACAAATGGGAAAAATCTTTAGTATGAATAACACCCAGTGAGTGAATGCCTCGTGCTGTTCATTTCGTGATCAAAGTACCTTGAATGGACGTATAATAATAATAATCTAATTTTAAGGTGTCATCAGTAAGAGATTCTTCTGTCCGTGGGACAATAGACTCGATAGGGAGGTGTACATGCCATGAGATACTTAGCCTTTTTTTATTAAATATTAATATAATAATAATATAGTTTTATGATCATTAACTTAAGATAAACATTAGAAGGTGTCGGCATCAATGCGCATTGAAGAGGGAAGGATGGAGGAGGAGATCCTCATGAAGGGTGTTAGCATTTCTTCGAAGAGCTTATTGTTTTTGGTGTCAAGCTTTGATCTTGCTAAGGGTTTTGCATTTTCAGGGGTTTCCCTATGATGTTTATTTTTAAGGTTTTTTTCCTTTATGTTCTTTTTAGTTTCTAGACACTTTTGGATCATTCTACGTTGTTGGATTTTTAGGGTTGGTGGGATCCTAGTGATTTGTGTGTCGTCCTTGTCAGCTATTATGGTTGTTAACCCAAAAATCCCCCACATAGCTCTCAATGGCCTACACCACCCAAGGACACCATCTCACAACCCTCATATCACTCCATAAGACCCTCCAATAGACCCCCACACCTCCAAATAGCCTAAGGATGAAGAAAAGGGGCTAAAAAACCCAAAAAGGAGCCCAAAATAGCCCCCTAGGAGCTAAATCCCTCAAAAAGGGGCTAAAACCCTAAAAGGGGCTAAAGTTAGGGCAGAAGGGGCTAAAACCCTGACCAAGGGCTTAAAACCCTAAAACCCCTTGGAAAAGCTATAAAAGGAGGGTGGGGGGTCACTCTCAAAACATTTATCCCTTGCATATTGTTATGCTGCCCGTGGATGCCTTGAGACACATTTGCCTCTCAAGCCACCCACACTCCCTCCATCTCCATTTCCATTTGAGCCATTGCTCCCCAACCAAGAGAGGTGCTCCCATGAGCTAGGGTATGGTGGCCCATTTCCACCCAAGAGAAGGTATACCCAATGGTTTATTTTTGTTTTGCTTAATGTTATTTGCTTTCTAACTCTCATTTTTATTTGCAGGTTTTGTTGTTGACATTGTTTTTGCAGGTTCTCCATTAGAGCTTAGGTTTGTTTGCAGGTTTTAAGGAGGCGGAACCCTAACCCATTTTCTCCAGAGGGGTTCACCATAGCTTCGTTTTCTTCTTTCTGCCATTAGATTTAGTTTACTGTTCTTTCCATTTGCTTCTTCTTCTTCTTTAGATTAGCTTAGCTTTAGTTTAATATTTTGTTCTGTCATTTTCGTTTCTGTTTTATTTTCTGCATTTACCATTAGCAGGAACCTACCCTTGTACCCTATAGGCATAGGGGAGCCATTCCTGCCCCTATAGCAGGGAGAAATCCTTGCTACAATGGTGACCTATCTAGTATAAATATTTATATCTACAAAGGATGTGGACTATATGGAAGGGTTATTTTGAGAGGGGGAGGATGTGGACTCGCCAATGGCCATAATACTATATTAAATATATTAATTATACATGACATATATATTAGAATAATATATATTTACTATGTATCAACTATATAGCTATATATTAACTATATATTAATGTTAAACTATATATAACATATCATATATATTGATTGCATTAATTACGCCAAAGGCATTTTCTCTATGGAGACGCAGTCTCAAAGATTTCTCTTCTCTCTAGCCACTAAAATTCTGACACATGTCTATCAATGATTTGTTGGGGTTGACACAGTTTAGGCTAGGCTAGAGTTGACTATGGCGAACATTTGCCAGCCAAATAGAAACGTCAGCTCCTCCAAATCCTTTTCTGTGCACTCCAAAACTCTTGAGATCGACTGGAATGATGATCGCACACGAAAAAACAGTGGAGATGAAATTGAATTGGGAACTAATAGTTCTCGCAGCCCAAAACCAGTAAAACCAGATAGAAAAAGAAAAAAATAGTTCATAATTTATTTGGTATTTCACGAATTTATGCATTCTATCGACCCAGTTGTGTGCATCGAAGGGCTGAGTGGGTGTTTTTTGCAAACCTTTATTTTCTCCTAACAGTTGTGCTTTCTACGACAAATCTGGCGCCATTTCAACATGCCAGTGTAATTGCGCCCCTGGTTTTTGTGGTAGGGGCGAGTATGCTTAAGGAGGCCGTCAAAGACTAGATGAGATTTATGCAGGACATGAAGGTAAATGCCAGGAAAGTGAGTGTTCATAAAGGAAACGGTGTCTTTGGATACATGTCATGGGAGAAACTCCGGCTGGGAGATGTGGTTAAGGTGGAGAAAGACAACTTTTTCCCAGCTGATTTACTCCTCTTGTCTTCCAACTTTGAAGATGGCATCTGCTACGTTGAAACCATGAATATGGATGGAGAAACTAACTTGAAGGTCAAGAGATGTCTGGAAACAACATTGCCCCTTGATGAAAATAACGAATTCAAGAATTTCAGAGCAACAGTTAAATGTGAAGATCCTAACCCCAATCTATATACTTTTGTTGGAAATTTTGAGTTTGAAAGAAAGGTTTATCCTCTAGGCCCTGATCAGGTGCTTCTCGTAGATTCAAAGCTCCGGAATACTCAGTACATTTATGGATTTGTGATCTTCAGTGGCCATGACAACAAAGTGATGCAGAATACTACGGAATCTCCTTAAAAAAGAAGTAGCATTGAACAAAGGATGGACAAGATAATTTAATTTCTTTTTTCTATTCTAATACTGATTTCGTTAATCAATTCCATTGGTTTTGCTATTCAATTGAAATTCAACATGCCCAACTGGTGGTATCTAAGACCAGATTATACTACCAATGCTTATAATCCAAGTAATCCCGAGCTCTCAGGATTTTGTCATTTGGTCACAGCACTGATGCTTTATGGGTACCTGATCCCTATTTCTCTTTATGTTTCAATTGAAGTTGTAAATATTCTGCAAGCATCGTTCATCAACCAAGATATCCACATGTATGATGGAGAGACGGGTACCCTTGCTCAAGCAAGGACTTCAAACTTGAATGAGGAGCTAGGACAGGTAGATACCATTCTCTCGGATAAAATGAGGACCTTAACATGCAATTAGATGGATTTCATTAAGTGCTCAATTGCGGGAAATTCGTATGGTGTTGTTGCAAGTGAAGTTGAGATTGCAGCAGCAAAGAGGATAGCAAAGGATCTTCATGAAAATAGTTTGAATGCACCGAGTATCCAAAAGATATATTTTAAAGGCCAAGGCTTGAATGCAGCAGGGGGCAACATCAACAGCCCAAGTTTTCAGGAGCCAGATATTGAACTGCATATCGAAGGATCGGAGTCTACTGAAATGACTGAAAGCCCTACCATCAAAGGATTCAACTTCAAGGATGACCGGCTTATGAATGGGAACTGGTTGAAAGAACCCCATGCAGATATGATTTTAATGTTCTTCCAGATATTAGCAATATGTCATACAGCTATTCCAGAACAAGATGAAGAGATTGGTACTATATGTTATGAAGCAGAATCACCAGATGAGGGGGCTTTTGTTATTGCCGCAAGGAAGTTTGGTTTTGAGTTTTGCAAATGAACACAGTCGAGTGTGTTGATCAAGGAGTGGGAACCATCTTCTGGAGAAAATATTGAGAGGTGAGAATCTGAATGAGTTTTTTCAAGATTAACCTCCCCTATATTTTTCATATTACTGCAGAGTCTGTGATATACACATGAAATGTTTTATAGGGTGTACAAGCTGCTTAATCTATTGGAATTCAACATCACACACAAACGTATGTTTGTCATCGTGCAAGATGAGGATGGGAAGATCTTTCTATTGTGCAAAGGTGCAGATAGGTTAGTGGTTTTATATTGATCCTGCTTATTATTGTTGCACAGTATTATACAATTAAAAAGAATAATATGGATAATGGACTTCTTTCATAATGAGTCAGAGGAATAATAACATAGGTGTTATAATGTTACGAGGAGGATAAATAAGATAAAGCTAGGGTTCCATGTGTTAAAAAAATCATAAACTACATTTCAAGTTTGATCTGATGCTCACCTTTCAAAGTTGTTGTTTTTACTGTTACCTCAAATCAATACTGATTAACTGCAATCCACTTCTTCCAAATAGAGACAACTGCTGCTGTTTATTCACTATTTGAAATTGATATAGAGGGCCTGCCATAGTTAAATAAACTATGGTTGTTAATAGATACAGCGACCGAAGAAGTTTACTTTTGGCAGATCAAAACTCAAACGTTAGATGATATATGCTCAGGAACTTAATCTATTTACAGTCATACGGACTTATTTATATACAACGTTTATGTAAATGTGAACATTGAAAATTTCTCTATTTCTTGGTCACTTGTATAGTTTCAACTTCATGTTAGCTTTAGATCGAACACGACAACGGTGTGGCAAATTCTTGTGAATTGAATCTGGACATTTTGAACTGAACCATTTAGATTAATGTTTTTCACCTGTTTATTGGTTACGTAATTGTAAGGAATATGCCTTTATATCCCCTTCTCCCATTTCCTAAAGGTTAGTTGCCATGTCTAATCAACTGCTTCAAGGGCTAATAATTATTTTCTTGTAAACTATTTTGTTGTTCTCATGTTATGTTTCCTTTCCGTATTTGGCTGTAGCCAAAAATTTTGGTAATGTAATCTACATTTGCACTGGAACCATCTGAACTGTGCTTTAGTCTTAAAATATGTTGGTGTTGTTCTCGTCGTTTCCAAGCACGCCATCACTTTTTCATATAATTTCTTTGTAGTCTCCTGTAACTTTTGTGTTACATGTGCCTTGTTTCATATAGGCCATACAAATTCTTTGGCATCTCTACTGATACATCTCTAATTCTTTGACATCTCTACTGACACATACCAATAGATAGAAGTTTTCATCTTATTTATCTTTCGCTGTCATGCTTGCTTGACTAGAAAAGTGATTTTCATTTTTTAGTTGAAAAATGCAATTTTGTAATTTTGATTGCTTGATTGTAAAAATGGAGTCAGCAATTTTGGAGTCACACTTGGGTTTTAAGATTTATTTACCATCCCGCACTCTGCAATTGTGGGATGCGGGATGCGGGATCACAAAACCATCAAAAGTTTCATTAATCGTTTCTGCAAATTGTGGGATGCATATGGGTTGCGAAAACACCCACCAAAAATATTTAAATAAATTGCTTCCCGCAGTTAAAAATTGCTTCCCATGGGACTTCGTCCTCACAAAATCATGAAGAATTATGTTGCTCTGGTTCTATTGATAGGTTTGATAAACTGCACAAAGAGTTGAGTAAGATCTTAGCAGGTAGAGATTATGATAAGAAGCTCATCTTTTTCGAGTCGGAGGTCAAATTTACTAGGGGTTATCATCCTGGTCATGTTATTTACAAGATTAAAGGACCCCATACTGAAAATGGGCCTGTTAGATATGGAAGAGAATTAATTTTTGAAATGTTTACATCCAAAGGAGACCTTGAAGGCCACGCTACTACAATTCAACAAAGAAATATCTCTAAACTTTCGAGTCCGTGTATCAACAATTAAAATGAAGGTCCTATCCATTTGGTTGCTTTGAGTAATTGACAAATTCTGAAATTTATGAAGAAACAAGATCCATTTTTTTCTTTGGGACCCACGTTGATGAATTGGGTCTTAATTAGAATATCTAAAGTATATATCCTAATCATATCAATTCACTCCCACCAAATGACCCCACTCCCATTGTTTCCACTCCTATGCCAACTTTGCATGTTGGAAAATATGTATACCAATATTCTGTGTTGAGAGTTGGATGTTGCAAGAAAAAACAAAGAAGATGAAAGCTGGATATTGTAGAAAAAAAAAAAGCAGAAGTAGGCATACAATAGCATGGATGCACAAACCTTAATTGGCATGCAGAATCATACTTTTCATTACTGCTCTAAAATTTGATTTTGACTATGCAATTGTATGGTTGAAATAAATTTGTCGCATGGTTTTAATTTCTGGGGAGATCACATGGTTTAGAGTGTTGGATGTTGCAACAAAGAAAACCAGGGTGGGATGTTGCAGGAAAATAATTAAGTTAAATAATGCATACGATAACATGGAAAAGAGCCCAATGCCTCTTAAACAATAATTGGTATGCAAATCATAACTTCATACTTTTAATTATTGCTATAAAAATGATCATATAGGCAAATCATGGCTTCAATCGCATGGTTAAATAAATTTGCATACATGGTTTTAATTCTGAAAAATGTATGTAAAAATCTGATAGTGGAAAATGTATGGAAAAATATGATATTCATGGGTCTTAATCAGAATATCAGAACGTTGATGAATTGGGTCTTAATAGGCTATCTTCCCCATATCTAAAGTATATATCATTTTGTTTTCTTGCATACCACATTGAATTGATGCCCATTAGTTGATAAACCAGTATAAACTAAACCTAGAAGCTAGGGATGAGCGATGTTTTTATAAGCCTTGCAACAAAGATTAGAAATACTATTCAGTGGGTGGGATTCTTACGACACCATTACAAAAACACCTAAATGGATTAAACTATTACATATATGAGACTACGTAGGATGTTATCTATGGATGGTTCCAATCGAGACAAAGGGAACAACAACATTCGATTCAAAATCGCGGGATGTTATGCACCTTCTATTATAAAGTAATTTAAGATGGCATGCTTTAGTGTAACCACACCAAATTATTCTATGATATGCTACGAAAAACATCGTTACTTCTCTCAAATTATTATTATGTTGCTAATATGTTGCGAGTAAAAGGTTAATTACCTTTCATTCATAATTTAAGGAGTAGAGGACTGGGTTAAAAAATATCTTTTATATACAGGTGAGTCTCATGATCAGAGCATTTCAACTTGGGTTAAAGCCTGAGGCTTTCCAGAGGTTCCTTATCTCTCCAGATATTAATGCTTGTGCAAAATTCCTCAGAGTTAGCAATATAAGAGATTGAATCCTTAAATTTTGATAATCCAGACAGCCAGAATTGGTATGGCTCGGGGGGTGAGAAAGAAGGGGAGGGTCCAATGGAGCAAGTTGTACTCGTTCTCTTGCATGAGACCAAGCGTTTCAGAGTGGGAGGAGCCGCATCCACTGGAAGGCCCATGTTTTTCCCGTGTAGTTACGCGCAATGAAAAAATTAACATTTTGAATTGTATTTTATAAATATGAATTCTTCTCAAATTAAAGTTTCTGTAAAAATCAAAATTTATAAAAATAAAAATCAAAGTTTATAAAAATAACGCAAAATTTATAAAAATAAAAATCAAAGTTTATAAAAATAACGCACCTCCTGCAAGAAATCTGGAACACCTGCAACACCTTTCCTCTCGGGGCATTTAAATCCAAGTTTCTAATCCTGCATTTCGCAATGCGGGTTGCGGGAGCTTGAAATTTATAATTTGAAAGTTTTCCATCCCGCAACTCATATCCCAAAATTTCGGGATGCGGGTTACAGGATGACACACAATACTTACAAAACTACTCCCTCATCCCACATTCCGAAATTTTGGGATGCAGATTGCGGGATGGAAAACTTGCAAATAATAAATTTCAAGCTCCTGCAACCCCATTGCAGGATGTGGGATGCAAGATTAGAAACTTTGATTTAAATGCCCCGAGAGAAAAGGTGTTGTAGATTTCTTGCAGGAGGTGCGTTATTTTTATAAACTTTGATTTTTATTTTTATAATTTTTTCGTGAAGAAGGTTATGAAATCAAATACGGCTGCTATGAAGCAAGAAGAAGAAGGGGAGTTGTTACCCAGTTGTTAGATCAAGATTAAATATTGCTCATGATGTCTACAGTTAAAATCCCATATGGAAATTTCTAATAGGCGAGGCATTGTAGTTGTGATTTTTGAGCAAATGGAGTTGCACTGAGTTTTTAATTCTCTGACTGTTTATTATTTTATTATGCATCTCTTGGGGTTTCCTCTTTCCAAATCTATTTCAATTCGCAATGTATGGATGTAAACTCATGGAAATTGAATCATGCTTCTCTTTGGTATAGTGACTACTTTCAATTTGCAAAATGAATCTGAAAGGATTTTGATCACGGGTCTCATTGATTTGTTGCTTGGATTCAATTTCCAGCATATGAATGTAAACCTCTTCCTGTTGAATATGAGACAAATTTGGTCATGGGTTTCTTTGTTTTATCTTTTGAAATTTCAATTGGTTGGTATGAAGCATGAATATAACCAACGTCTGATACGTAGATCGGATGGGATGACATCAGAAAAGGAATTGCCTACAATGAGGAGAACTAAAGAATCTCGGTCAATTTGACTAAAGCGGAAGAAAGTTAATTGTAATGTTTTCTAGTTGTTAAAAATTAAGAAAATGCAATAATATTGGGAAGCCGCCAGTTCCATTAAAAGAAAAATTAAGAAATATATTGGGAAGCTATTAGTTTCATTAAAAGAGAGAGCGGAATAAGGGGAGGGTCACTATGATAAGATATTGTAAATATGTACATTTTGATATTAATATAAAATTGTAGACGGCTGCCAAGGAACAAGAACTAAGAAGATATAGGAGGCTATGATTCCATAAGTGGGGAAGTAATAGTGGGTAAGAGAAAATGAGCCTAGAAAGATTTAGCTTATTACCTTAACCTTAAAAATTTAACCAAAGATCCTAAACAATGTTTAAGAGACATGATTAAGAGACATGCTTTGATTAAGTATTATTAAATTATTTTAAGAGGGGATTAAGAAGAGAAATCCATCCATATACAAATGGAGAATTTATATTGTGAGGGGTTTGTTTCTTCATTCATTGAATTTCATTCTAATTCCATTCTTCTTGGTTCTAGCCTTCACTCAAGATTATTGGAGATTGATCATAGGACTAGAGCTACCATAGGTGAATTTGAACTTTCCATGCCAATGACCTTGTTAGACTAGAGCGTGAGAGGAACCTAAGCATGTAGCTTGTGCCATGGTCATGTATGGGTTTATCTCAATTAATTTAAGGTTATGTGAATATCTAAATGCATGGAAATTGCTTGGAATGTTATGTGTGCATTATTTGCTTTAATTGCTTATATATAATTTGGGAAACCATGTAAAGTTTATTATTTTGTTGTAAATTGATAATGAGAATATGTAAAACGAAATTGGGTGTGATTGATATTTTGGAATAAGCTACTTGAGTACCATGTGGTCTGTATGGTTGACTGAGGTATATATATATATAATTTGGGCAACCATGTAAAGTTTATTATTTCGTTGTAAATTGATAATGAGAATTATGTAAAACAAAATTGGGTGTCATTGATGTTTTGGAATAAGCTACTTTAGTACCATGTGGTATGTATGGTTGCTGAGGTTGTTAGGTATGTGACAAGAGGATGGAAGAATGAAGTCTTGGGTAGGAGAAAGGGGAGACTCGGACCATATACATATCTTATCATAATCAGAAAGAAAAAGATAAAAGATAAATTAAAGTTTTAGTTTGAAAACAATATAGAAGGGGTGTTTTCAATTGAGGACTTAAGTATTCTTAAAGAACTAGAGATGAAACAAAATGAGTAATGGAGTAAGATGTATAATGGAAGTTAAAGACTAGAAAAACATGGTTACTTGAAAGAGGCCATAATAAAATTGAATTACAAAGCTATGCACTGCACACAAAAAAATATGAGTGTGATTTGGGGAATAACAAAATGGAGGGAGTTAGAGTTATTAATTTTGAAAAGATAAAGGGAGTAGGAGTAGATCACTTAAAAATATGTTTTGTGACCCTCTAGGGGAAAGCGTTATAGAAATATTAAAATCACTTTCTTTAGTCCCAAGGTTGTTGTAGGAAAAATATAATGAGTTGGGAGATGAGGTTAGTAATGAAGAACTAAAAGTTATTGTCATGCAACCAAACGAATCGTTTTTTCGATGTTCATGCAGAAAAGTTGCAACTTCTTAGTACTGAAGGATATCTCCTCGAGCACATTTTGAACAAGGTGCACTCACCAAATCTGGCATGGCTTTCTTAGCGTGATTGTCCCTACTCTAACCTCCCTCCTTGGATTCCAACAAGGAATTTAAGGGTTTTGAAGGTGCAGGGAGGAAAATTGAAAACATTGTGGCAAGGAAAATCGTAGGTAAATATAAACCTTTGAGTTAAAATCTTGTCTGGTTGGTAGCAGGCATATTTCTCTCTACCCAATTCATCAAATTTCATAATTTTGCACACATGACGATGGTCTTCAACATGGGTAACAGACATCATATTTTGTTTTTTGAATTTCTTTGATTTTTTCATCTTCTTGTTGTTGTGAGAACGTAACCAATGGTTCCACAACCCAATTTCATAGGCTACAGCTGCTCCAATAACTCATCTTTGTGTGACAGGTGTATTTTATAGAGCCCAAGCTCCTTATTTCGTTGATCTGCTTGTTTTTTAGAGTCACTTCATGCAAGCAAGTACTACATGACAGAAAATTTGTGTTTGAGAACCCCGGTTTACACTTAATTATGAATATTAATATGAACCCTAGGATGATACCTTGGTATAGAGTACTGAAGGCAATGGAATGCATGCAAATGCAAGTGTTGAAAATAAGGCTTTATTTTCCAATGATTGTTAATCTCACATAAAAATGTTTCATGGGAAAATGTGTTATTTCAAATGTTGAATCATCCTAAGTTCTATAGGATATTTGCAGTGAAGGGAAAGATTTAGGGAATGTTGAGGTGAAGCTTGACGTATTTAGCAGAATCCTTTGCACAAATGTCGCAACCTCATGTTTGTACAATATTACTGATTTTCGGTACTTGTAAGGCATATTTCTCTCTGTCCAATTCATTAAATTTCATAATCTTAAGGCATATTTCTCTGTGTCCAATTCATTAAATTTTAGAATTTTGCACATGTGACATTGGTCTTCCAACATGGGTAACAAACATCAAATTTTGTTATTTGAAATTTTTGTTTTTTTCTTCTTTTTGTTGCTGTGAGAAGCCAACCAAATGTTCCATAACCCAATTTCATAGGCTATAGTTGCTCCAATAGCTCCAATAGGCTATGTTTTTGTAACTTATATATAACATAGTTTGTGTATTCATATTTATAAGGTTTACATGAATTTGAGTTGTTTCAAAGGCTATAATTATTGTTGGAAACGACTAGAGGTTGAGCAAAAGATTTAAACGTTGGAACTAAAATTATTCAACATCAAAAACATGAAGAGAGACATAGTACATAGCGAGAACATAACTTTTTCTATTCATTTATACACAGATGAATTTTCATATCTATGGGCATTCCTTCGTTATTTCATTGATCGATAAACCAAACAAAGATCCAAAATAAAAAAAAATGTAATTTAACTTATTCAAATGTATCTACGGAAAGTGGATGAAAAAAAATCAAAGTTCCAATTTCCGCATTATCAGAAAAGTCTTTGTCTCATAAGTTTTTTTTATTTTATTTCCCGATTTCCACTTTCAATAAATGCATTTGAATAAATAACATTTGAACTAAAATACATTTTTAAATAAATTTCTTAATTAAAATGTTTATTCAAATGTATTTACAGAAAGTGGTTGAAAAAGAAATCAAAGTTCTGAATAACCTGCATCCCGAAATTTCGGAATGCGGGATGCGATAACATTTTTGTAAGTATTGTGTGTCATCCCGCAACTCACATCCTGAAATTTCGGGATGCTGGAGGGGGGTGTAGTTTGATAGATTTATTTTGTTGTGTGGTCCTGCAAACTTTTATATTGTTTTTTTCAAAATTCATCGCCAATTAAATAATAAATTAACAATCATTTCAGCTTTTTTTTTACATATGAAATTGAGATAATTTTGTTTTATTTTACATTTGAAATTAAAATTAGTGATGAAAACCTAATTTTAGTTATTTTACATTTGAGATAATAAATCAATTTGCATTGGCTAACAAAAAATCAGAACTTTCGGGGTGGCAGGGGGGGGGCGTAGTTTTTTTCACTCCGGACGGATCAATGGAGTTCAAGTTTGCCTGGGGGCTGGGCATCGACACCAACAATATGGCTGAAGCCTTGGCCCGTTGGCAAGGATTGAGGATAGCCGTGGCATTGGGAATCACCGAGCTAATCGTCATTGGAGACTCCAGAGTTGTCATCTGCGCTCTTGCTGAAAAACTTATGCCAACTCATATGGCACTAAGACACATTATCCTCAAGCTCGTGGCTCAAGCCTCTCTCTTCAAAAAAATTGATTTCTACCACGTGTTGCGGGAAAATAATACCTATGCTGATCTAGGGGCTAACAAAGGGGCCTCCCTAGGCCCTGGGGAGCTTATTGTAAATGACAAGGGATGCTTCTGCCCTCCCCCATAGGCCCGGGGGCTTAACTAGGGCCTCCACCCCATGCCCCCCCCCTACCTGCTCCATTTCGTGCTGGCGGTCTGCCTTGACGTCTGGCGCGCGTCGGTCACGTGGCCCCGCGTGGATCTTCATGAAAGAACCACCCTGCCTATTTTCTCACCTGGCGCGAAGACACTCGAACTCAGAGCTTCATCCAGCATTTTATGGCTTCAGGACAGGTGAATACAGGTTTATCATTGCTTATCGTGGAGGGGATCTACTGGATTAATGGCAATTAAGGATCTGGGGCTCTCGCATGAGATGAATTCCGATGAAGTCAAGTCGAAGGAGGTTGCAGTGGTTGGTTTAATGGGTGAATTTACCGCTTGCATATACGAATGTCTGAAGAACCTTGGTATGAAGGTCGCGTCGAATTATTCGAGCATTTGCTGGATTCCCTGTGCACTGGGATTTGAGGTGACGTCATCCTCCTCATCGTGTATGGATATAAAAGATTGGAAAGCAGAGGGCCGAAGCAAGCTTGCTGCGCTGATAAGTCAGGAGCTCAGTCATCTGGTTGCTTGGAGACTGTTGCTTCTCAGGATGGAAGCGGGCTCCTCTTCTACGATTGCGCCTGTTCCAATTTCAGTGGACACAAAGATTAAGGAGGTGAAGCATGAGCTCAAAGTGCTGCAAACTCAGGAAAACACAATTGACTACGAGGGAGGACGAAATCTGGAACATGTGAACAAGAATCTGGTCTTCCTCCATAAGAAAATCAAATGGAAGGTCAAGCAAACTGAAAACTTGATCACCAGGCAAATGGTTGAGCTAGAAATTAAGGTGGGCAAACTCAGGAAAACACAATTGACTACAAGGGAGGACAAAATATGGAACATGTGAACAAGGATCTGGTCTTCCTCCATAAGAAAATCAAATGGAAGGTCAAGCAAACTGAAAACTTGATCACCAGGCAAATGGTTGAGCTAGAAATTAAGGTGGACAAGCTCGCTCTCAAACTGGTCAAGCACGAAGGAAATGGTATGTCTTCTAGTTCGGATGGTTAAGTTTCGTATGTTCGTTTGGATTCGTCGTCCTGCTTGCTTTCGGCTCTCCTCTTCCCTGCAAAGTTTAGTCTCTGTTTATCAGTTTTTAGGTAGTTAGCTAATTATGAATCTCTATTATAAACTCTGTTATGGCTTCAGTCTGTTTGATTTCCGCTTCCTCAAGGGCGTTTTTGATGGTTTATGTCTTTGCCGCTTCCTCAAGGGCGCTTATGCTGGTTTGTCTTTGCTGCTTCCTCAAGGGCACCAATGGCTACTCTGATTTCTCTGTATATTGGTACTCAGTTACCGATTCCTAAAGGTTTTTTGTAAACTAGAACCTTTGGTGGTGACACCACCTCCTTTTATAATATAAATGCTTTTGTCTAAAAAAAACAAAAAATCAGAACTTTAATTTTTTGTATCCACTTTCCGTAAATACATTTGAATAAGTAACATTTAAACTAAAATACATTTTTAAATAAATTTCTTAATTAAAATGTATTTACGAAAAGTGGATGAAAAAAGAAATCAAAGTTCTGAATCCTGCATCCCGCAATGCGGGTTGCGGGAGATTGAAATTTATTAATTGCAAGTTTTCCATCCCGCAACCCGCATCCCAAGATTTCGGAATGCGGGATGCAGGAGCATTTTTGTAAGTATTGTGTGTCATCCCGCAACTCACATCCCGAAATTTCGGGATGCGGTATGCAGGTGTAGTTTGATAGATTTATTTTGTTGTGTGGTCCCGCAAAATTTTATATATTTTTTTTCAAAATTCGTGACCAATTAAATAATAAATTAACAATAATTTCTGGTTTTTTTACATCTGAAATTGAGATAATTTTGTTTTATTTTACATTTGAAATTAAAATTAGTGATGAAAACCTAATTTTAGTTATTTTACATTTGAGATAATAAGTCAATTTTCATTGGCTAACCTAAAACTAGTGATGAAAACTGATAGGTTTTGCCCTTGTACCAAAACACAAAGCATAAATGTTCATTTAATAATAAATACTTAATTAGATACACAAAAAATAACAAGTTTAGGATCTAATTGACAACACAGGAGGAGAATCAAAGTTACATCATTTTTTTTAACAAAAAAAAAAAACTTTTGATGTTGTAAAAATGTATTTTTCTATTAAAAAAAAACAATCTTCCAAACATAAATAGAGTTTTCGAGCTATCCAATGGATATTTAGATTCTTTACTTATTTCCAAGTAGCTAGATTTAGTTTATGTTAATGAATTAACTCTCCTTCTAATATTTTCTAGTACTTAGCATAGCCTTTAAATTACTGTTGAGCTATGTTTTGTTGTCTTTTCGCGCAGAAGCAGTTTCATACATTCACAGTTGCATGCGATCAATATTGAAGTGTATGTTGTTGACCGATATTTTTACTTTAATTTACAAAGAGAGATGAGAATCAAAGATGAATCTTGAGGTAAAACCTCAGTTGTAACTCGGGTTAGTAGTACCCACAAAAGTATTATTAAAATGTAATTTCCAGTCTCCCAAAATAAGTCAGAAAAGTTTGGTTGCGGAAAGACTCAATATTTTTACACTCTCGGCGTTCCTTTGCACCTCTCGGTGCAAATACTAGTATATACAACTATAATATCAATATTACAAATAAATTAAAATACATATAACAAATATATATTATTAAATTGAGGCTTCAAGTTTTGACTAATATAGTAATTGCATCAAGAGTACCAAGGTACTCTATAGTCAACTAGATGGAGGAGGCTAAATATCATGAAGCATTCTTCCCTTTTTGTTAACTATTTCATGAGATCCGACAATGGATATAAATTGCAATTTTAACAATATTTTTTTACAATTTCGTAAATTTTATCGCTGGAAATGGATTCAAAGACCCCCTAAATTATTACAATTGTAAAATAATTATTACTATTTCATTAATTTTAACAATGGATAATTGCAATTTTGACAATAAATTCTTACAATTTTGTAAATTTCAATGCTGCAAATGGATTTAGAGAAGGGTTTTTTTTAATCCTTCTGCAACATTAATGTTTACGAAATTGTAATAAATGTTTACGAAATTATAATAAAATTATTACAATTTCGTAAATTTTAACAATGGACATCTAATATAATTATTAACTTAGACTGTCTAGTCATCCGTGAGATGTAGAACAATTGGTGGCGGGGTATGGTTAAGACGCCCCCTAAGCGGAAAGGTTGTTGGTTCTAATCCCGCGGATACCAAAAAATCCAACCATGATAAGGGTTGGTGCGGTCCATGCCGGGTGCGATCCCCAAGTGATTTTGACGGCTTAGATGGCCCTGGTTCGTGGTAACTTAGCCAATGGAAAACCTGCTAGTCAGGGGGTTCCACCACTTTGCCAACCAAAAAAAAACTTAGATTGTCTATTCATATTTTGTATCCCATTACTAAATTAGTCATATATTTTATCCCAAGACTAAATTAGACATTTATTTTAATAATTTTTAGTTGTGATCACTTAAAATTGCTCAAATTTGGTCACATTTCACTTAAAAACACTGTGGTGTCCTATGTTTTTGGTGGTTTAGTCATTTATTTAAATTTGTGACCAACTTTTTTTGTTGCCAAGTCATTTGTCACCCATTTTTCTACTAGTGGAACAATAAAAACAAAAGCGAGAAAGGGTTTACTCCAATTTAATACTAGAGTTTTGACACAAAACAACTTTTGGATTTATTCTAAATATTAAATCCAAAAATTTAATCATGTTCTGAACTTTTATTTAAAATATATATATATATAAGCCCGGTGGGTTAGCTCAAGTGGTTGAGCGTTGTTTACACTAGCAGAAGGTCTCGGGGTCAAATCCTCGGGTGGCTATGCCAGAGCCTCACTCGATATCCCCACCGGGTTAGGCCCCGTAATCAAGGCCGATAGTTTACCTCGAGTACTATCCTAAAAAAATGGGGAATTATCTGAGGGTTTTTCGAGCGATATTCCATATATATATATATATATATAATCAAAATTATTTCATTAAAATATATATATCTTTAAATTAGCAAAATGATTGCATTAAGTTTTATTTTCAAAATTAAATATATTTCCTTGATAATATAATAGTATTAATATATAATAGTATTTTCAAATTATTTATATAAAAATTATTGTTTTTATAAATTTTAACACTAATATTAAAATATATTTAACCTATGTGTATATAAAAAACTAAGATCATATTGTATTAATGTTATGTATATTGTGAGCACATGCAAAAGGAAGAGCATGTGACAAGCCACAATGGAGAGTGCACATGTCAAGGGACCATGCACATGCAAAAGGGAGAGCGTCCATGCCCAAGGAGCATGTCCATGCCAACGTGAGAGAAAAGATGCCCAAGGGAGAGCACACTAGCTAAAGGGAGAGTGTGCATGCCACAAGGGGGGTGTACAAGGAAATCATACCAAAATTCCACAAAGGTTTAACTATCATTCATAAGATCAATGTTTTGAACCAATATTACTAAACATGGTTGAACTTATACTTCCACATCTTATCACTAAATATGAGAGTGTTAGAAATGAAGATCATCCTATGTTTATGAAGAGAATGATAATCAAGTACCAATTAATGAGCAAGATAGAAAAAATATAAGTGATCGATATTGAATGCTAGTCTATAAGAGTAATTAATCATTGTTTTAGTCACTTTTATTTGTGTGACTTATTATTTAGTTGTTTTTTATGCAATGACTAAATTAGTAAATTAATATAGCCATTTTAGTTGTGTTGCTAAAATTTAGTCATATTTAGCTTAAAAACACTGTCATCACTAACATTTTTAGTCATGTAGTCCTTTACCACCCCTTTTTATACTAGTGTTAGCTTCATTACATTCTTAAAAATTCAAAGAGTTTATTTTCATGCATTATAGGAACTTCCCCAAATTGACAAAAAAAAATTGTCAATCAAGACTACAAATACTTTTTTTGTAACCTCTTGTAGTTGCATTGAGCTACTTCTATCAGCCCTTGCAGGCATGATGTTGCAACCATTGCTCTGATACCATGTTGTTGTGTCCTCGACCGATCTGACAATAGTTTTGGGCCAAGGAGGAACTCCCTCACAAAATTCTATCAAAATTCCAACTTTTATGCATTTTTTGTAACATCCCAAACCACCTTCGTAACCCTTCAAGGTCTCAGGTGACGTCACTTGGATGCACAATCATATTTGTCTGCTGGCAGCTTTCTTCTCTGTTATTGGGCTACTACCTCCATCACTGCTTTCAACCTTATCAACACTTTAATCCACAACTGTCCCGAACTATAGACTTCGATCCATTTGCTTCCCTCCATTGAGAATACTTATGTGAAATCGCAACAAGATCCTCCGATGGCTTAACCCCAATGTGGTAACTCCAACAACTTACCTGATTGAATCCCTTCTTGATACGCCGAGTCTAGTGTACTATTATATCCTACCTTTTGGATTTTTTGAATTCACACACATATTCAATTAGACAAAGATTTCAATATCCTATGTCTGTTAAGCTACTTCCAACACACCAAATCTGATATGCTATCGGACTTGCTCTGATGTATCCTCCTGTTGACGCTCATGTCATGGCTTATCGATGCCACACTTTCAATAGTGCACTCCAAGACAATATTTGCTCAATCCAATCGCTCCTTTCCTCGATACTCTTTCATGGCTCTTCCCAATACAACAATTTCGATATGGTGTCGAGCTTCAATCTATTGGACCCTTCCTGCATGCTCTATTACAACACTCCTCGATACTCCGACTTCAATAAGTTAGGACCCTTTGCTTGCACCCTCTATGGGATTTCCTAATGGATAGCCTAATAACTTTGTTATCCAATTCTCCCGTTAATAGTCCATCATATCTTTGTCATGTACCCTATCGATATTTTCTTTGAACCCCTTCGACATTATCTCTCGATGAATAATCACCGATGGGGTTCTTCCCTTTAAATGATTGTGATTGCGTTTGAGATCCTAGCGAATGGTTGTGAATCCTTCTTGCATTAAATCAACAAATGAACTCTTGCACCACTATGCAATTTTAATTCAGTTGTTGACTATAGATTTTGGCTCTTACGACCATGATACAACACCTAAGGGCCCTAAATCCACTATGCCATACCTCTATCCATCAATCTGAATGAAGGAAGATGTTTTCATGAATTTATGGGCTCATAATCCCCCCCTTGGTCATATTACAACTCATAAATGGAAACATGTGTGCACATGCATGAAAGGAAAAATACAATGGAAATAAACTCTTTCAATACACACATCAACATAATCAAGCATATTATGTCACAGACATAACAAGCATGTTCATTCACAAGTAGAGAAAGGTAAATTATTGCACAACCACAATATATAGGTAACACTTCTCTTTAAAGGAAACCAATCCAAACGATTGACTATGTAGGAGGAACGTTCCACCCAACTATAGGCACTTTGTCCAGCATATAGTCTTTTTTCTTAGAGGCCACCCCCAAGCTAGGCTATGGGACCACCACGGCGACGAACACTCGCATATTTTTCTCTCCCAACCCATAGCCCTTTTTTCTCTCAATGCTTAATCAAATGCTCATCTAGACCTTCTGCAAAAATCTCACTCAACCCTCACAACTATGGCTTCCATAAAACCTGCCCTGCACAACACCATTCTAGGCTTATGCATTCCCTTCACCAATCCATGATTCCCTTGGTCCATCCATCTTGTCATGTGCTTACGAATGTGTGTATAAAAGGATTCTAAGCCACTGTGTGCCTTTCAAGCATTCTGGGTAGGCATTAACCATGGCTTCTCTAGCATCTTGTGAGCAAGAAAGCTTAGTGGGTATACTTTCTCATTATGACCAACCTCTTTGCTCTCCTACAACTATCTTTTCTCTAAGGTCTACCATCTCCTTGTTTCTAATTTGAATTTTGGTTGTCTGAAATACTAGTGAATGGAAAATTAGTCATAGAACGAACAACCACCACCAGAGAACAATACACAATCTAGTGCAACCCCCCCTGTTGTCAAAATCTGGTTGCAATATTAATTGTTCTCAAAATGGAGGATAGACTCCTAAAAGAGATGAGAGGATGGTGGAAAAGACAATTGGCATAACTTATGACCATAAAAGAGTGAAGTCTTACAACAATGATAGATGGAGTCTTAAAATAGTCATAGAAGTATGTTCATCCCATGCTTCCATAAGTCCATGAGAAGACTTTCTTCACCAACCTAACATGTGCATTTAATGATTGGGTAAAACAATCAAAATGAAGTAATTGGATGATTTAAGAAACATATAAGCAAGAGAGGGATTTTAAGGCTAACACTTGGCAATAAAGGATTTAACCTCCCATAAGCTCCTTTTCCTCTTCCCCTTCAGTGGAATGATAGCCCCTCTCCAATCCTCTCCACATAGCCAACTTGGACCATTTTATTATATTTCAACATAATATTTACATAACATTTGAATTGGCATGATAGCCAACCATACGGTCCATATAGAGATAACCATATTATACATGCCTAGCCATTCACTAGCCGGCCCTTGGCCTTGAGCTTCACATTAGGAATCTTTACTAGCATAATTACATCTATTACATTCCAAGTCAAAACTTGAGACATTCAAGTTGTGTCGTAACAAATGCGTGAGTGATTGGAAGATATTGTTCCATATGTTTTCCTTTTAATTTTAGTGATGGAACTATGCATTTCAGGTAAGGAGAGAACACAATTGAAGTTTTAATGCCCATGCTTACATTTATACCGAAAGGTTCATTTTTGACAAAATGAGATGGAAAATTTTATCTGATTGCATGTATGTCAATCCCATACATGATACATGCATAAATAGGAATGTGAATAACAATACTGGATTGATTGGCCATGACCAACATTCTTTATAGAATCATCACTTGCAAACATAGCATTTGAGTTTTCTTGCAAATTTTAGTCTAAATATTTTATTTGAGAAGGGAGCCATGAGCACTTGAAAAAACAAAGTGACAACTATTCCAGCCACAAAAGAGGAGATTTTTGGTACACCATGTAATTTACCTACAAACCAAATCTTGATAACATTCTCTACTTTGCCTTTGTTTGTTTGTGTACAATATTTTAAGTGCATACATGGATTTTAAGTTGAAAGTGAGAGGGTCTTTGTGGGTACCTTGTAAAATCTTTGTAGATCTAATCCTCTATAATGTATTTTGAATATGCCAATTTGAATGCAACTTATTATAGACCAATGGGTATCACTATATGGGAAATCACTTCTATGGCTATTAAGAAGACTGTATCTTGACTTCTCCTCTTAGTTCCTGTGGGTTATGGTGTGGTGCAACCTACTCTAGATGAAATGACAACTAAATTGGTTCTTATTAAAACAGTCTACCTTGTGGCTTTAGAGGCAATGGAAGTTGTGGAAAATGTTCAAAATATAAAATGATATTTATAGAAATGCAATGAATTTCCCTGCATTACCTATTGTTGTTCTTGATTATTTGTTTATCACATGGATCTCAACTTCCTTGACAAAAATATTGGAAAAGTTGTATGAATGTCCCATGTTGTTTTCCTGCCTTCCTCTGTTGTAATCCTCCAAAAAGAATAAAATGTAGTATACCATAGTATGTTGTAAAACTTAATTTGACCATAAGTCTAACAGGTGTAAACCACCTTCAAATTGAGAGACCACAACTTCTTTGTTTCTAATTGTATATTTTACTTGGGCATGCCTATATAGGACTGAAATGACAAAATCGTTTCTTAAGGAAATAACCAACACAAATAAGCCATATTACAATACTCCATGAATAATAAAACATATCCGATTGATAAGATAAGAGTGATATTACAATGAGAATGTTGCTTGCATAAATACCCATGCTGGGTGCCTTTTCGTAAAGAGGCATAATCTTTCATCAAGGTGTCTCTTCACTAAGTATTAGTTTATTTAATTATTAATATTTATTAATGTTTGTTATTATATATTTTGTTAATTACATTGCCTCTCCCTTAGAATTGCTTTGTCCTCAAAGCATAATTACAAAATACTTTATCCCTTGTTCTTGCTCGTAACGCTTTCTCGTGACATTGTGTATTGGTAGTTGCGACACTTGACGAAATGAGACGATACTTTCTTTTAAACATTGTGTGGAAATGATGCATCATTTGTGAAGTTGTCCATCCAATATTTACTTTTAATGGAATTGTTTGTTGATCGGTTGTCTGGAGTTGTCGATTTGGTCTTTTCTCTTTGTAGGAATAATACTCGTAATTTTCTTCTTGTCCTTGTCATTGATCACAATGACTCTTGTGATTTGGATGGTGATACAATACTCGAGTTGCATGTGAAGTGTTTTTAGGAACTTCAACTTTTGGTGCCTTTAACAATTTTTGTGATTGTTTTTTCGGAACCATTTTCTATTGATGCTTGTAGCGATGTGACAATATGATTGCTCTTCTAAATTTGAGCATTGGCAAGCTTTGTATTGATTCCCCTTTCTGATGTTTTAATTTGAGCCTGTGATGACTTCTTTATTGCATCAATCATCCTTTCCTTGTCGATAATTAATCCCTTGCAACCTAGCTTTTCTTATAAATATTTATTCTCTTGCTTTAGCTTCTTAACTTGTATAAGCATGTCTTGATTAAGTTTCCTTAAGTGTAAGAGTTATTCCTTATAGTTTGACTTGACGACGTCATATTGATTATCTTGATTTTTGTGCTTTCTTTCTTTTAAGCTTATTAATTGCTCTAGCGGTTCTTGATTAACCCTTTTTAAGGAAGAGCTTTGTTCATTCTTGCTTGATAATTGTTTTTGAAGATCTCGATTCTCCTATTCTAACTTTTGATTGCATTGAACTTTATCCCCTACCTTCTTGATTTGCAGAAGTAATTTTTTATTATGATCACTTAAACGAGAGATCTCTTCTTCTTTAGCTGCAATAACCTTATCAAATTATTTTTGTATTGTCTGTGTTGATTTCTCATTTCCATGTGACATCACCTTTGATATTTCTTTGAAGTCTTCAGATGACGCGACTTTTGATTCTGACTTCATGTTAATGTCCTGTAATGCGATTTTCTTCTTTTTGTAGGGAAATATCAGAAAATTATTTTCAACATTTAAGATAAAAGTCCCCAATGTTTCTATCCATGGTAATCCCAAAATTAGGTCATCGTCACTACTCCACAAGGATCTAACTATAAATTGTGAGACGCTAGTATAATCTCCAATGTTCAGTTGTAAATTGCTTATTTCATATTCTTTATTATTCCAAAAGTCCAACCTTTCACCTATATTTGACTTTGGAATTGCTATCTCATTAGAAAATTCAACACTAATATAACTATTGCATTCGAGGGGAGCAATAGAGATAGCAATGTCTTTCCCTTTAATTGTTCATTTTATTTGAAATAATATTGTTACATAAATTCTTGAAGTTTTAGGGAATCTTCCATTCTCTTCATTAAACTCCATTTTATTTTTGTCAAGTTTTAGTCAAATAAAGAATACCTTCTCCTTTATGATTTTAATATCCATTTTATATAAATATCTCTATCCACTTTATACTTTTTTTTTCTTTTTTCTTGATAGACTCCTTTTTTTAAGTATTATTACAGATTCACGCATTGGTGACTGTGGGTACCTATGACGCGGGGGGGCAGACCTGTGGCTTACTTTGATTATGATAATGGTGCTATCTGGGGCCTGCTGATATATGGGTCCATTTGGGGGTTCGCGTGAACGTTGTACTCATGCTCAGGTTGTCGGGAGTGGCGCATAACCCTCGCGGCTTGGTCGCTGTCGGTTGCAGGCATTGTGGGTTTTTGGCCGGTCTTCTTGGTACCGAATACTGCGACTCTCTTTAAAGCTTTATAGGGTTATAGTGGTTTCGTCGGGGTTCTGCTGGGATACAGGCTGGGTATTCACATTCCACCTGGGACTACGACCCCTTGGGGGGTTTTGGGGGACGGGTTGGCGGCGTCCTTGGATGTGGTTTCCCCCCGCGATTGCACCGGTTCTTGTGGTAATCTGTGGCACTTGGGTACTTTATGTCTGGGGTATAAGGGATACATGTGATGGTGGTGGAACCGGTCTTTGTCTCTATGCTCGGGTTGGTCGCCTGAACCCTTATTGTTATCTATTGTTGTCGGCAGGACTGGAACCCACTTTGGGGCTGTGGGTGAGCTCGCCTGGTGTCTCTTTTCTCTCTGTCACCTGGGTACATTGGTGCGGTTTCACGTGATGAGCTGAGTAGTGGCATGTTGGGTATACTTTTGGGTTGACGGGTATGGTACATGACCTTTAGAAGTACGGTATTGTTGGATGTGGATTGCAGTGGGGGACCATTGGTCTTGTTGGTGATTGTGGTTGGGTTCTTGGGACCGAACGGTGAATTCTTCGATGCAGGGACATTTTTTGGAACCCATTGGGGTGGCATATTGCATGTGTTGTCGTTTTGGCGGGGTTTACCGGGCTCTCTGTGGTTTGCTGGGCATTGTGGCCTTGTGTAGGGGACTGCAACTCGCGTGGAGGGTTGCCGGTGAGTGGAGGACTCCATCGGACAGTAATCCTGACTGTCGTCGTACTACTGACTGGTGAGTGGGATACACGCTCTTTTCGATGGAAGGTGCTATCAGCTATCGGCTCTCTGGTCTGCGATCAGGAAGACCTGACTCCAGGTAGCCCTATCTGGTTTCTGTATGTTTTATATAACCTACTCTGCCATCTGGGGGGTATTTTTTGTGGCTGCTATGGATGGGGTGTTTTTCATCATTTTTCTTTATTTTTATTTATTTATGGAGTTCACCCTCTTATGAGGGTTAGTACCAACCATCAAAAAGTGGGAATTTGTGTCTTTTAATATTTTTTATGCTCTCTCTGTATTTTGTATCATTGTTGACTGTTGGTTAACATGTGGTGGGGAACTGTGAGCTATGTATATTATCTGTGGTTTAGTGGTAGTTGTCTCTTGTAGGCTATGCAGGGTAACACCTGTTTTTTTACGGTTTTTATTATACCTGAGTAGTGTGGGTTTGGGGTGTATTTCTTTGGTTGTCTCCTTGGGCTGTTATTAGCTTATTGGTGGGTATCTGGTGGGGGCCTTCACTGTCTGCCCGTTTATCTTTGGGGTTGATTATTACTCTCTTTCCTGGTTGGGGGATCCCTCGGGTATTTGAATACCCTACTTCTTAGACATGGGAGGCCCGACCATGGGTAGTCAACCCACCCACCCTGGGATGGTTCGGACTAACCATGCTTCTCGGCGTAAAGCAAAGGCCCTTAAGGCATCTGCTCATAAGCCTCGTTTTGCTCTAGGACATGACATCTTTTTGGACAGGGTGGAGAACCTATGCCAGCGGGCGTTGATAGGTAGATCGGAATATATCTCCATGTCTAAAGATGGATGGGTTGATTGGGAAACCATTCATTGGAAGCCTATTATTCACTATGTCCCTCAATCAGCCTACTGGCAAACAATTGGTTGGTATTCGTCTTCTTGGAGGAGTCCGATGCTTCGCTCATTCTGGAAAACCTATGGCCGGTACTTGAGGGTTATGTTATTCTGAAAAAAGTGGCACTCGGGATTTGATCCTTTGACTGAGAGAGTGGTTGTAAGACATATCTGGGTCTTACTACCAGGATGTACTAATTAACCTAGCAAATCTTCTTGGTCGATTCGTTGCATTGGAGAAGGATTTCCACCATATTTATGATAAAAGAGTTGCTAAAATACTGGTTGAGGTGGACATTACTAAGGGACTTATTCCTGAGATCGAGATTGTGTGTGGGGATGATATCATTACACAGAGATTGGACTACTTGCACATGCCTTTCAGGTGCTTTTTTTGTCATGAAACTGGACACCTCCGGAATTCCTGTCCTAGTTTCCGCTCTGGTCTACCTTTTAAGAAGGGTTTTAATCACATCCCTGTCTCTTAGTTGCCCTGTCCTGACTCTGATTACATGCCTTCGGCTCCTCTGGAGGTTTCTACTGAACCCGAGGTCTCTACCTCTCCTGGTACTGGCTCTATGCCTGCTGTCCCCTTGGAGGCTTCTTCGATACCCTATGTTCTTGACTCCTATACCCCGTGTACATATGTACTGGAGGACTCCACTTAACTTATCTATCACTCGTCGTCTCCCTCCACTTTCGATGACCTCTCAAAAGGTCAACTGATGTACATAGAAGACATGGAAGCTGTAGCAAAAAACTCTTACATTACACCGGTGGTGAACTTGAGTAGATCTGATGTAAGTGGCCCCCCTCCCCTTACCCTGGAACACTATCCATCTCTCCCTCTGATTTCTTTTGGTCAGACTTCCCCTTCTTCTCTCCCTTCTCCTGCAATCCTTACTGAACCTTCTCCTTTAAACTCATTATCCAGTCCTCCTGAAGCACCTGCATTTCAGGATCCTTCCCTTCTCTCTGCTCTTAAAATTTTCACGGACAAGACTCCTTTATCTCCTTCCACTTTACCTTTGGACTCTATCAGATTTAAGGATGTGACCATCAGAAAATCTAGAAAGGCCCAGCGGGAGGGCACTGGGGATCCAAATTCCTACACTCCTCTTTCGACTCGTTTAAAGCAGGCAGCCCGACTTTCCTCTTCCTCGCCTGCACCCACTCAGGTACTTAGAGCATGTACACCTACGGAACCCTTGTCCCCATGAAGATCCTATCTATGAATATATGTGGCTTTGGGGGGGTGGCCAAACAAAAATCCCTTGGTTTGTTATTATCTGAACTTAAACCTGATCTGATCCTTTTCCAGGAAACTATGTGCAATCATGCACAAGCACTTTACTTGTTCTCCAAACTCAAGCCTGGCTAGGAATTTTGTGCATCTGATGCTTGTGGTCTCTCTGGGGGACTTCTTGCAGGTTGGGACCCTAACTTGGTTCGCTGCAAAGCTTTTTCATCACTGGCTGGTATTGTACTTAAAGCTTCTTTTAAAAGCATGGCTGAGCTCTTTACCGTGATTAACTGTTACGGCCCCTATGCGCAACATACTAGCTATTGGAACAGGCTGGTGTCTGGTGGGTTGCTAGCATTGCCTAACTTACTTCTGGCTGGGGATCTCAACTTTACCTTATCATCATCTGAAGTATGGGGGCAGAAAGATAGGTTGGATCCTTTGGCTTCATTTTTTTCTCAGCTTATCTCTAGTAATTTGTTGGTGGACCTTTCGATGGACCCTTGTACCCCCACCTGGAGGAACGGACGCTCTGGGGATGCGGGCATTTGCAAGAGACTGGACAAATTCTTGGTATCCGAGTCTCTCCTACCCATCTTCTCCTTTTATAGATCCTGGGCTTCTCCATCTGATGTATCAGATCATTATCCTATATGTTTGGAATGGGGCCCATATAGCCATGTACCCTGCAGACCTTTCAAATTTAATCGAGCTTGGCTGATGGAGGAGGATTTCAAGCTATTGGTCTGGTCCTCCTGGAATGATACTCTGGACTCCACAGACCTCTGCCATATGGATTTATTTACCCTCAAGTTACGTAGACTTAAAAGCTCTGTGAAAAAATGGGAAAAGACCAAAAACATTGAAAGGCGGCAGCAGATTTTGGATATAAATATTGGCATCTCAGACTTATTATTGGAGGATTCTGGTATTTTATCGGAATCTAACAAACTTAAATGGGATGCACTTCAGGAAAAAAGGAATAAATAATGGGCCCATGATCTCACGACTCTGAGGTTGAAGAGTAGAGCGTTGTGGTTAAAGGAGGGGGATGCTAATACAAAGTTCTTTCACTAGTTTGCTTCTGCCAGAAGGAATACTAATACCATTTGGTCACTAAATGGCTAGGATGGTATTTCTGTAACGGAGGACTTGGATCTTAAGGCTCTTGGTGTAGAACACTTCAGTAAATTATTCTGTGATGATAAGTCCTCTGATATTTCTGATCAACTGAAGGTGGTCAGACTCTTTCCTCATATGACTATTGATGATGATATAAATTGCTTCCTCCAGCCTATATCTGGTTCGGAGGTTGAAGCTGTGCATAGGGGGTTTAAAAAGGACAAGAGTCCTGGACCTGATGGGTGGCTTGTAGAATTTTTTCTGGCTTATTTTGACCTAGTGGGGGAGGAACTGGTTAAAGCTGTGGAACAAGCCAGACTACAGGGTAAAGTCACGGGTGCTTGGAATTCTACTTTTTTTACCCTGATTCCTAAATGTGAAAATCCTTTGACCTTTGACGATTTCCGACCGATCTCCTTATGTAATCTGGTCTACAAGATTATTTCAAAGATTGCTGCTATCAGACTTAAGCCTATATTGAACCGCTCTTTGTCTGCTAATCAATTTGGCTTTCTCAAGGATAGACAGATTACTGAACCAGTGGGCATTACCCAGGAACTTCTGCACACGATCAAGACTAAAAATTCTGATACCTTGGTATTAAAATTGGACCTTGTAAAAGCATTTGATAGAGTAAACTGGATCTTCATTAGGTTGCTGCTAATACAGATTGGCATTCCTCTTATGGGAGTAAATTGGATTATGGGTTGTGTTACTAGCTCCTGTCTCGCTGTTTTGGTTAATGGGACTCCCTCTGATTTCTTTACCGTTTCCAGTGGATTGAGACAAGGTTGTCCCTTATCACCTCTCTTATTTATCTTGATTATGGAGGGACTCAGCCGCATTATCTTGGATGCTCAGCACATTGGATCGATCATTGGGTTTCAGTACTCTCCTAATCTGTCCTTATCGCACCTGTTTTTTGTAGATGATGTTATTCTTATTGGGGTAGGAACTATTGAAGAATGGAGAGCCTATAAAGAAGCACTTGATTTATTCTGTGGGGTATCTGGGATGTCTGTTAGCCCTTTAAAGTCTTCTTTTCTCTACCAGAATGTAGATTATGTATTCAGGGAGGAACTTGCTGGACTCTTTCCTTTCAAAATGGATCATATCACTGTGGGGTTCAAATATTTGGGTTTCAATCTTAAACCATTGGGATACCATACATCTGATTGGAACTGGCTTATTCGTTTATTTGAAAGAAAGATTAAAAATTAGACTTACAGGTATCTTTCTCTTGGCGGCAGAGTGGTCCTCATCAGAGCTGTACTAACTGGTTTGGTTGTATATTGGTTTGCATTGGAAAGATGCCCCAAATCCATTTTAAATACTCTGCACAAACTTATTTATTTCTTTCTTTGGGGATCCTTTGTCGGACACTGTTACTCCCATCTGGTCAACTGGGAATCCCTTTCTCTCCCTATTGAATTTGGTGGCTGGGATATCAAGAACCTGGAATGGTTTGGTATCTCTCTTAGACTCAAGAGCTTGTGGCATCTACTTACTGGTACTGGGACCTGGAGCAGGATCATTGCTCATAAATACTTAAAGAACAGACCTCTTGATGTCTGGATTCGTGGCTGGTCCTTCAGTATTGTTGGTACTTCTTATTTTTGGAATGGGTTTATCAGAATTATTGAGTGGATTACCTGTCAGCTGGGATGGAAGGTGGGAAATGGATTAAAAATCAGAGTGGGCATTGATCCTATCCGAGGAGCTTAGGGAATATCTCACTGACCTGGGAATCACTCATCTGGCACATGCTCTTAATCTGGAAGGTTGTGGCTTGGATGGGACTATATTGTACTCTGCCTCGGATCTGCTATTGGGAGGAGTATGGGCTGAACAGTGGTCCTCTTATGTAAATGGACTATCACATGGGGGTATTAGGATTAGTATTTCAGAGGACAGGCTGTTATGGATGTATGATGAACAAAGGGGTATGGTGACTGCCAGGAAAGCTTATGATTTAATTGTCTCAAATCACAAAACTGTGCTGGAAAATGACATTATGATGAAGATTTGGTTCTTTAATTTTCCCCTTAAGATTAAATTTTTTGTGTGGCTCTCGTGTAATAAAAAATTAAATACTTGGGATACTTTAAGCAAGAAAGGATGGAGCGGTCCTAATAGATGTTGTCTCTGTAAAGAGGAGGCAGAGTTGGTTGAGCATCTTTTTGTCAGCTGTCTGTTTATGAAGGAGGTCATTGGAGGCCTTGGCTGCATTTTAAATGTGCACTTGGACTGGAGTGCCCCTACTTTACTGGAAAATTTAACCATTTGGCTATCACGGAAGGGGGACTTACTGTATATGCCTTTTTTCATCATTTGGAATATTTGGATGGCTAGGAACCGTTTATGTTTTGAAGATCAGGAGCCCATATTGAACAGACTGTTAGATATTATTTATGATGATTATTTGACCTTTAAGCCTCCTCTGATCCTTAAACACAGAATTAGGAACATTGGGAAGCCTCCTTCATCGGTGTATCCTATGATCTTTTTTGATGGTGCGGCTGCAAAAAATTTGGGAGATGCGGGAATCTGTCTCTGGCTTAATGAACTTCATCTTCTTGCCTTCAAGCTCGGATGTGGCAGCTGTACCAACACTAGAGCAGAGCTCTTAGCACTTTGGGCATCACTACGGGTCGCAAAGGATATTGGGTTACCTTACCTACATATCTTTGGCGACTCCTCTGTGATTATAAATTGGGCAAAACAGGAATCTACCCTGGATATGGTGAATCTTGAGGCATGGTGCCTCAACACTAGGATTCTCATGTCCTCATTTATGTGGGTGGATCTCAGTCATGTTTATAGGGAACATAACAGGAGGGCAAACATCTTATCAAAGGAGGGACTGCACTTGGCACCGGGACATCTCTTACTTACGGAATATTTTGGAATTGAGATTATTGGGGAAAGCTCATCACTGCTCTTTTAGAATATGCTCATTCTATTACCGTGGTTCTCACCGGTTTCATTGAGATATGTTCAGGTTTTGTTGAGCATCTATTACTGAATACAGGAGTCTCTCTCCCTCCTTGGATCAGATTTCTGGGTTCCTGTTATTTTCTTTAGGGACATAGATGACTGTATCCGATAGCCTTCATATGAGAGGGATCATGTTGTAGTGATCTCATAGTACTTTGGGCCACTCTGATATACTACGGGTATACTTGTATTTTGTGTAGTATGTATGTCTGGATAGGACTGTCATCACTATTTGTTGTTCTGTCCATGATAGGACTGTTATCACTATTGTTGTTCTGTTTAGTATGTATGTATGTTTACCTTGAAGATGTAAAAAGTTCCTTTGATTCATTGAATACCAAGGAATGTATTTTTTCGACTGAAAAATAAAAATAAAAATAAAAAAAAATAAAAAAGTATTATTTTTATATCACCTTTTTCCACTACATATTTGAAAAAAAACTTTATAATTTTTTTTATTGATATTTAAAAAATATTATATGATGAATTAACTTGACCCAAGTGAACACCTTTATAAAATGTGAACCTTATATCACCAAAATTTTTATTTTTATTTTAAACATATTAGGTTCTTTAACCTTAATACGAGTCACGACTCACACCTTTTAACCTTTCAATATATCAACGGAAATTGCTTCTATTTTAATTGTTTAATAAATTAACGCTTTTTGTGTCAATTCAAGTATGCATATGTCTTCTTCTTTTTTTCAGATGGAAAGATCCACAGGAAACCCAACAATACTTCCCCACATTAGTGGATGGTAGAGGTGGTAAACCGCCAACCATCCTCGCAGAAGGCCTAACCCCAAAGGACTCAAGGCTCGAACCCGTGACCTCTCCCCAAACCGAGAGAGTGTACGCACATCTTACCAATTGAGCTAACCCTTGGGGCTATGGTCGTGTGTCTTTATACCTTTACAGTTCACAACAACATTTTTGGTTTATTCGTCAGACCAAAATGTCACGACTCTTTATACCACAACTTCCACAGTTGACAGATTTGAATGTTATGGATGGTGTTTGAATGCAATGGTTGTCCACGAAATTCAAAATGGCGGCTGTAATGGAGAATGATGTGAGTAATTACAATGACGACGGGTATACATGTGCTTTATCCCGTGCTTGCAACTACTGCCCCTTGGTTGACACGATTTCCAAGGGCTTTTTTAAATATTTTTTTTCTTCAAATGAAATGAACCAGTTCATTGACAGTAATCTTTTCCATGGGCACATTTTTTTTTCTAGAGCTACAGATAAATTTGGAGGTTACAGTATATGTTTTCATTTATCTATGGATTTCTTCCAATCTGGTAGCGCCTTGACTCTCTCTTCCTTTATTTTTTATTTTTATTTTTGGTCAAAGACCTGGATGCAGAGAAACTTTGAAATGTTTACCAGACAAGGTCTGATAGAGGGCATGGCCAAGGGCCATAATCAGAACTAACTCTGATAACATTGAAACGATAAAATCGTTTGTTAATGAAATAACCAACACAAATAAGCCAAATTACAATACTTTATGAATAATAAAATATATGATTGATAAGATAAGAGTGATATTACAATGAGACTGCTGCTTGTATAAATACCCATGTCGGGTGCCTTTTTGTAAAGAGACATAACCTTTCATCAAGGTGTCTCTTCATTAAGTATTAGTTTATTTAATTATTAATATTTATTAATGTTTATTTATTATATATTTTGTTCATTATAAGGACAATGAAGGGGTTCTCTTCTACATAATATTGCAAGTTTAGTTAAAAACATATGAGCATTACATAATGCCATTCTACACTCTTAGTTATTTCATGGGTGTTTATAAGAATTTATATATTCAAAATTGTGATTGAAATTCAATGGTAAGCCATTTATACACATTTGTATATAACTAGGATGTCATGTATGTGTTGAGCTACTCCATCGTGAATGGTATATTGAATTAAAGTGTAAACTATTTATATGCATGGGTTTATCACTAGGATGTTATGCATCTTTTTTTTAACACGTCCCTTCCTTAACTTAGCTTTGATGTAGTTAACGTTCTTCAATTTCCGATTGCATAATGATAGTTGATTTCTTATTGCATAATGACAATTGACATATTTAGCCTAAACTAACATAGATCCATGTTAAACTTAGATCTATCATGCATCGAGAGTGATCCAATTTTTTGAGGTGTAATTTTTTTTTACCTTAAATTTTTACATGTTCAGAAAAAATTACATTGTGAGAAATTTGATCCCTTTTTGTAATTATTTCATTTGGTTTTAATTTTTTATTTATTTTGTGAGCCGACATGAATTATTTTAATTATTTTTTATTTTTGATAGTGTCACATTACATTACGTTACATGACAATATCTCCCCAACATCTCTCCCACATTGAGCTATAGAGCTCCTCGCTCCTCTTAGTACAATGAAACTTGGATTTTTAGATTAAGAGTTTTATTGGTGATCAAATTTATTTTAAATATGCATGCAAGTCTCTTGTTGCTTGCATCTCTTCCTATAATTCACCCCCCAAAATAATAAATGATATAACATACCCTAGTGTATCGGGAAATTTAATGAAACTTGGAATTTTGAATTGATAATTTTATGAGTAATCAAATTACATTTTTGTAAGAAAAAAGCCAATTCCTACCTCTCCTTAGTCATAGCAAATGTGAAATAACACACTTGAATATAATTATATGTGCCTCGAATCATAAAGTTTATGAGGGTACTTTGCGATTCCACAAGATTTTATATAAGAAAACTATATACATTTATGTTTGTGTATTTCAATGGCTTTTTGAAATAAGTTTAACACATATTAATTATTAATTAACTCAATTTGAAATTAAAAGTAATAACTATTGACTAAATAAGTAGGATTATTATTAATGAACTTTCAAACAAAAATACTCATTTATGTTAATCTTTCATAATATAGAGTACATTTTAATATATGACATTTTTATACTGCATCTTTTAGTATAATTACGCCGTAAGGCATTTCAACAAGTGGGAGTCGACTCCTCGAATTTTTTATTTTTTATTTTTTTTCAGCTATAGGATGCTTTCGTCCAACGATTGGGGTAATCTGCCTTGTTGATTAGCAGATCAAGATCAGCTGCCTGGCATTTCTATCAACCTCCCTTAAATGCACATCAATGTTGCCTGGCATTTCTGCCAACCTCCCTTAAATGCACATCAATCCCTGCCCTGCCGACACTATTAGGCGGTGATGCCTGCCTCCATCAAAACTCAGGAAACTCAGGAACTCTGGGCAATGATGCCTGCCACCATCAAAACTCGGGAACTCTAGGCTACATAAACCGTTCAATCCCATACTAATTTTCTTCGGAATGAGTTGCTGCAGGGTTTAGGACGAGCTAGTAACTCCATGATTCCAGGTTTTGAATCTCTTTGTATCTTTCTTTTGCCCTTTAACATTTAGTTTGCCCGCATGAATTTACATTTTGTTGATTCAATATTTGAAACTTCACAGCTTATGAATATCCCATATTGTTTAGCATGCATATGACTCATGGTGAATTTCTTTAACAGATATACTTCAAACCCACTGCAAAATGTAAATAGTTACTATGTTCGTGGAGAAGGAAGGATAACAAACCCACTGCAAAATCATAAATCATAAATAACGGCACTACAAATTCTAAGTGAATTGATGTAACTACACAAAATTGATGAGAAAACTGCAAATCGCCTCAGAGAAAGTGTGTCCATGGTGTGCTAAGCTCTGCAAAATGATGGAATAACCTACCTCAATTGAAATTGATGTAAAATACACAAAATTGATGAGAAAACTACAAATCACCTTAGAGAAAGTGTATTCACAGTGTGCTAAGCTCTGCACCACAGAAATCCATATGTCCAACGCTGTCACAGAAAGCACTAAGCGCTGAGGAGTCCACAGGAGGAACAATTGTTGTGCACAACACGTCTTCTAAGCGGAAGAGCTCAGGTATCCATGGCTCTGCAAAAGGGGTCTACACCAAACCCAAGAGTCTGAACCAAGCATGAAAGTGTCAATTGAGCCCATGGTTCAAGGCTTGTGCACACGGCCTACTTTCCTTCATAGAAACCCACTCAGCAAGCTAAAGGCTGAGGGAAACAGTGGGAAACGATGGGCTGAAGGGGTCGAGGCGTTGAGAGGTAGTTTGGGAACCTGTGGGTCACAATGAGTGGCTATCAGAGGAAAGGGAGAGAGTGGGCATGTGGCGGCAGCTCCCAAAGATACCAATGTTTTCATACTTGGAAACTCTTGCCATAGACCACAAAATAATCACACGATCTAGCACCCAGATGCAGCCTCTAAAGAGGATCCAAACCACTAGAGTATGAAAGACTCTGCCTCCTGGGGGGTGAGTAGAGGGGTTACCTGACCATGGCTGCATAGCCTTGCAGACTACAGGACACCATATGGCCCCAAACCACTCGATCTTGTGAGAGGAGGGGTAACCCCAAACATTTCTGAAACATTGGCCACAGGAAACTGAAGAGAGGGCCTTTGTGAAGGGTATGAACTCTACACCAAAACGCGTCTATTGGAACAACATGAGGGCACTGAGTCTGCCACTTGAGATGAGGGAGATGGTTGTCTAGCCGCCCTCTGCAACCCTAAGAAAAACATGTTAAACACACACACAAAAAATGAGAGACTGCAAGCATAGTAAAAGTTGAAAACCCTGGCGAGGAGAAACCTTACCAGGTACACCATCTTGCAGAGCTATTTAGCTATTCAGTTAGTGAAATGAGAGAAGACAGGTCTAACAGGGTTTTGTTTCATTAGTTTTGGCATGTGCGGTGAGTTTAGCCAGAGAGACCGACTCCTGTGAGTATTATTTCGTTCAATAGCGCGTCAGTCAATCCTTGTGCAGGAGCCCATGAGGAAGCGTGGACAAAACTATACCAATGATTCCATAATCGGCAACTCTTTATTTCCGTGGATAACAATGTCTCCACAATGTGCTCCGACACTGGGATGAGCCTGCTGGTAGACTGAAACCTAGCAACTCAGGCCCAACCATGCAATCATGGCGTGGATGCAGAGGAGCTCATCAAAACTATGCCGAGGAAATGACAGAGGCTGAGGGTTTACCCGGTCCTCTTTCGTTCGCTGGGATGTCATAAAAATGCCACGTTTCCTGCATGCATGTGCCCTTCCTCCATTACGGTGCTTCGAGCGGATTTGGGGGTATCGTCGCTGTTTTTTTGCATCCCACCATATATTTAATCGCATGTTTACCAATAATGAACTAAAGAATGAACTAACTGTTAAAAAGACCCAAGAAATGTATTAATAATTTAAATACTTTGAAAATTATATTTTAATTCATGTAAAATTTGTAAGTAGTTAAATGTTTATTTAATTGCCATATATTTGGTAGCATGGAATCAAATATAATGAATGAACTAACTGTTAAAAAACCCAAGAAATGTATTAATAATTTATATACTTTGAAAATTATATTTTAATTCATGTAAAATTTGTAAGTAGTTAAATGTTTATTTAGGAGATTGTGAAAGAACACTTTTATTATGTATTATAAAATGCCCTATTATAATAAGAGAGCAGACGACTGGGAGGGGGCAGGGTAAATGAAGGGGAAGTCCACTCTGCCATCGATTGATGGTAGCTTCCGAGTTTGTTGCGTAAGAACACACACTACACCAAATTAACTCTCCACGTTGGCCATTAATTTCTGTAATCCTGTCGGTGCCAGATCTCATTTCTATCAATAAAGAAAATAGCATAAAAAGGCTTCATAATCAAAACAACTATTATAATGCCAAAAATAAAATGTTCAATGTTAATGATCAATCAAAACCTTTTTACATTCTCCATTAACATTACTTCTTTCGTAATTACATCTTCCCAATGTCTCTAGCATTAAATTCGGGAAGTAGCTCTTGTTTGTGTCTAATAAGCAAAGTCAAATTTATTTTGAAGAAATATGGTTTCCAAAAGCCAAGAGTATAAAGTACATATCTTTCTTCCTGAATGATGGCGCTCTCCAGAACCCTTGCAGCTCTGGTGCGGTCTCCATGGCGTCCTACAGTTCTCTTTCTGCATCAGCTATGTTCACCATGGCGGTGCTGTGTTTCCTGCCTTTCTTGTCACTAAAGGGTTCTTTCCTCTGCGCCCTGGAACCGTTGCCAGAACCTGTATTGTTTTCTCTCTGTGACATTATTGCCTCTATCATATTCTCCAAGCTCTGGTTCTGTGGTTCCCGGGTAAGCTATCTTAGGTCTCTCTTTGCCTCCTTTCATTGTTTATTGTTATCTCTGTCCTTAGGGTTCTTCTTGTCTTGAGCTCCATTGCTTATAAGGGTGTATACCAGCTACTAGCCCCTCTTGGAGTCCCTCCCCTTCATTGGGGGACTAGTACCAACCAAGATTTCTAAAAAAGTGGGAAGTAAATCATTTTTTGGGCTATGCTGGTGGACGTCGTCCCTTTCACCACCCTTGCATGGGGATTATTATTCTTTTTCCTCTGACGATTTTTTGAGTACTGGGTTGACTTTTGCTTCTCGTTTGTATGATGAGGTGGTCCTGTTTTTTTTGGGTTCTCTTTCTCAACCCTCCTAGAAGCTTCTCTGTCCCTATCAGTCGTTTTTCTTAGACTCTGTTGACTGGTTACCCTCCGTGGTTTGATTTCTTTTTTCCCTTGGTCCCTTAGTGGGTTTGTTCTGTTTCTTTGCTTTTTTCCCCTTCTCTGGGTATCGGCTGGGACCTCTTCTCCTTTCTCCTCTGCAGTTGCACTGTCTCTTTGGTGGTCGTTGACCTTTGGGGTTCTTTGGAAAGTGACTGTATTTTGTGTGGTTCGTGATCACACTTTGTGAGCTCTCTGGTCAGGGTTTGTCTGACCTGGGACTTCTTTGGCGTTTTCCCTGGACCCACTTTTGTATCCTGGGTCTTTTTCTGTCGGCCACCCTGTTGCTAGGGTTTGTTGGTAGAGGCTCCACTTATGGCTGAGTCAGCTCCTCAGTCACACTTCTGCAGAAAGAGGAATACTAAGTGTGTTAAGGCCCTTGAGGGGCGTTATAGGTACGTCCTTGGTCATGATGTATTTATGGAACGAGTGGCATCTCTCTGCACTCGCGCTCTTATCGATCGTCTGGAATATTGTCATATGGACAAAGCTTCGTGGGTTAGCTGGGCCTCGGAGCATTGGAAGCCTCTGTTTGATTACATTTCGACTGTAAGCTTATTGTCTAATGGTTGGATCGTATTCGTTTTTTTGGATGTTGAACACTGTACGCGGGCTCTTGAGGGCATTTGGCGTGTTGGCAAAGGGTCACTAGTGCTCGGTAGATGGCACTCCAATTTTGGCCCTTTACGAGAAAGGATTTCTAAGAGGCACTTGTGGGTCCTCTTACCCCACCTCCCCTTTCCGCTCTGGAGCAGACAAATTCTCGAAGGCATTGGAAATACCATTGGGAGGTTCATTTCGGTCGAAGATGATTTCCATTTGATATATGATAAGAGAGTTGCTAAAATTCTTGTGGAGCTGGATATTTCTTGTGGGCTACCAGCTGAAGTGGAGGTTTTATGCAAAGATCACCTGCTGGTCCAGAAATTGGATTACATGCATGTGCCCTTTCGGTGCAGTGGCTGCTGTTCTATGGGTCATTTGAGGAAATCTTGCCCCCAAAGGCACAATGCAGGCATTTCCCCGGACTCCTCTGCATTCGGTTCGCCCTCTTCACCGGCCACTCATATGGAGGAACTCTATTATTCTCCAGGTTGTCGTAAGTTTCCTCTCTGCCAACAGGATTGGTTCCTGATTCTTTTTTGGAGGCCGTGGATAATATTATTCTGTCACATAAAAAGTCTGCTCCTCCCTCATCTTCTCTCTCTTCAGAGCTTCCCTCCCCATCACTTTTGACTCCTCCTTCTGACTCGATCTCCTTTCCCCCACTAGATTCCACCTCTAGAGCTGATGAGATTATCCCTTTTCCTCACATTCCTGTCATTGCTCATCCCCTGAACATTTAGCCAATCATTCCTCACTCGGGTGTTCCTGCTCTTGACTCGAATGAGGAATTCCCCCCTCTTCCTCAAGATCCTCCTCCACGTGGACATATCCCCTCCCCTCCCAGTCCTACTTCTTCCCCCTCCTTTTCTGACCCCTCCCTCAAAAAATCTCTCCCTATATTCACTGCCACCTCACCCTCTTCTCCCTCCACCCTACACATAAACTCCATTAGGTTTGCTAACGTGACTGTGAGGAAGCCTCCCAAAGGGAAAAGGAGCTTAAAGGCAGAACTTTCCTCTGCTTCTCCCCCTTACATTCCACTATCTGTTCGTATCGAGGAAGCTGACAGAGACTTCTCTTCTAGGGGACTTAGAGCATTGACCCCCCCAAGAGAGTTTTCTTAATGTTGATTCTCTCCCTAAACTCTCGGGGTCTTGGAGGGCAGACCAAATCTCTCAGCCTTCGTGCTCTCTTCAGTTCTCTTAAACCTGATATCATTTTGTTACAGGAAACAATGTGCAGTGATTCTCCAGCTCTTATTGCCTTTTCAAAATTACTCCCCTCCTGGGAGTATTGTGTTATCAGTGCGAAGGGGCTTTCGGGTGGTCTTCTCTCAGCTTGGAATCCTTCGATAGTCAACTGTAAGGCTTATCATACTTGTGTGGGTATCCTACTCCAGGCCTCTATTAGGGGGATGCCTATCCCTCTCAACATTCTGAATGTTTATGGTCCTTATAGGGATCGTGAACTTTTTTGGGATAATGCTCTCAGAGGGGGCATTCTCAACTAACCGCATTTGGTGATTGGGGGGGACCTTAATCTTATCCTTCATTCATCAGAAGTATGGGGAGACAAAGCCTCTTTAGACCCACTATCAAACCACTTCCTTTCCCTCTTCGAGTCTGTGGGTTTGGTGGATGTGGCTCCATGTGTGTCTGGGCCTACTTGGCGCAATGGCTGAGCTGGCAGTGAGGGTATCAACAAGCGTTTAGACAGATTCCTTATCTCTAATTCACTGATTCCCTCTCTGGGGGCCTATAAGACCTGGATCAAGTGCTTGGATCTCTCTGACCATTTCCCCATTGTTTTCGAGTGGAATATCTAGAAGGGGCCTCATGATTACCCCTTCAAATTTAATCGATCTTGGCTTGAGGATCCAGACTTTATTGCTTGGTTTATGCAGGATTGGGCTTCTTCTTTTAATCCAGATTCTATTATTGACATTGAATATCTTTGCCTTTCTTTGAGGAAGCTCAAATATGCCACTAAGAGGTGGACCAAAGAAAAATCTGACAGTTTGGTATTGGAATCAACCTGGAACTAGCAATAGAATCCATCCTTGCTGGTCCTTCTAAGGGCATTCTCTCTTCGGAGCAGATTGTCTCCTTGTCACGTCTGAATGCTGAGAGACATAGAATCCTGAACCACTTCCTTCTCACTTGGCAGCTGAAAAGTAGAATTAAATGGGCTTCTCAAGGTGACTCAAATACTAAGTTTTTTCATGTTGTGGCCTTGGGAAGAAGGGTTCATAACTCTATCTGGTCTCTCGTAGACCATAATGGGGTTATAATTGAGAATGAGGCTTCCCTAAAGGATATAGGTAAATATTTCTTTGCTAATATTTACAAAGATGAGGGTTCTACCTGCCTTGAGGAACAACTTAAAGTTATCTCGCTCTTTCCCAGATTTATCCCCTCTGATCAGTCTTCTCTCCTCACAAAGCCGGTAAGTCTCCTTAAATTGAACTCGCTCTCAAAGCTTTTTAAAAAGACCGTAGCCCAGGTCCCGATGGTTGGCCTGTCGAATTCTACCTGCATTTCTTTGATATCCTGAGCCCTATTCTTCTCAAATTTATTGACCAGACAAGGGTATTGGGGTTTGTTCCCTCTTCTTTGAACTCGACCTTCCTGACTCTCATCCCTAAGAAAGATAAACCCAGTACCTTTGCCGATTTCCGTCCCATTTCCTTATGCAACCTGCTCTATAAACTTATTGCTAAAATTATTGCAAGGAGGCTCAAGCCCTTCTTGGATGTGGGTATCTCTCGGGAACAATTTGGCTTCCTTAAAGATCGTCAAATATCTGAGCCTATCGGTATTGTTCAAGACTAAGAATCTTTGTGCTTTCATTCTAAAGCTAGACCTTACCAAGGCTTTCGACCGTGTGGACTGGTCCTATGTCAGACTCATCCTGATCCAAATCGGTACTCCCCTTCTTACTGTTAATTGGATTATGGCTTGTATCACTTCTGTCAATTTCGCGGTCCTAGTTAATGGTACCCCCTCGGCCTTCTTCACTGCTTCGCGAGGTATTCGCCAAGGCTGTCCTTTATCCCCCCTCCTCTTTATTCTTGTCATAGAGGGTCTTAGTCTTCTTATTTGGGATGCCAGAAGCAATGGTCTCATAAAAGGCATACAAATTTCTCCCTCCCTTGCCCTCTCCCACCTTCTCTTCGTGGATGATGTTATCTTGATGGGTTCTGGTACTCTCCTTTATTGGTCGGCCTTTGAAGTAATTCTTGAATCCTTCAGCAAGGCCTCTGGTATGAAAATCAATGTTGAAAAGTCACGTCTTCTCTTCAGTAATATGGACAATGCAGTACAAAACTCCTTTGCTAACTCTATGCCCTACAGAATGTTACCTCTTCATTCTGGTTTCACTTATCTGGGTTATTTTCTAAAACCTCTTGGATATCATGTTAATGACTGGATTTGGTTGCTCCAAAAATTTGAAAAGAGAATTAGTAACTGGACCTTTCAGTATCTTTCCCTGGGAGGCAGATTAGTTCTAGTTCAATCTGTTCTTTCTAGCATTCCTGTATATTGGATGGGACTTGCTCCTATCCCTGCCACCATCTTGCAGAAGCTTAGAAGTATCATGTTTAACTTTCTATGGGGATCCTCGGTTAAAAATAAAAAGTTTCACCTGGCAAGCTGGAATGACCTGTCATGGCCTAAGTAATGTGGGGGCTGGGGTATCAAAAACCTTCATTGGTTCAGTATTTCTCTCTGTCTCAAAAATTTATGGAGGGTACTTCAATCAAATGGTTTGTGGTCACAGGTCCTTCTCACTAAATATATTAAATGTTCCACTGTGGTTGAATGGCTCAGGAATAAGAATTTTATCACGCGTTGTGTTTCTGCTATATGGAGAGGCTTTGTTCAGACCCTCCCTTGGATGGGCGCTCATTTAGCATGGCAGGTGGGGAACGGTGAAAATATTCTCCTTGGTATTGATCCTATCATTGGTTTTCGGTCCTCCTTCAGTCTCCCTGATGATTTGCGGTCTTACCTGGAAGACCTGAATATTTGCTCTCTCGCGCAGGCCCATAATACTCTGTCTTCGCACTGCTATTGGTATACTGTAGAAGATTTGGATCTTGGTGGATCTTACTCTACTATCTAGAATAATTACATTGAAAGTCTTAATGGAGCAGGTATTCACCTCTCTAACAGTTCAGACGATCTTGTTTGGACCTATAAAAAGAATGATGGTTCTATCACAGCTAAGGCGGTTTATGACTGCATTGTTTTTTCTCACTCTCCATCGGCTCCTAGTCTTGCTGAGTTCTCCCTATGGAACAGAGATCTACCCAACAAAATCTCATGCTTTATTTGGCTCTCTATTCGGAATAGGATCCTCACCCAGGAGAATCTCCAGAAAAGGGGCTTTCATGGCCCTGGGTTTTGTGTTCTTTGCTGCGCAGATGAAGAGACTGTTGAGCACTTATTTAATAATTGCTGTGTTTGGAGGATGGTTGCTATACATGTATGTGATATCTTAAATCTCCCAGCTTTGGCTCCCTCTGACTCGATTGGGGAGATGATCAGAATCTGGAATGTAAACATGCCCAAGAACTCTCCATATTTCTTGCTCCCTTTCCACATGATGTGGATCTTTTGGAAATCGCGCAATCGGGCCTTATTTGAGGGTGAAAAAAGGAATACCTACAGCCTGATTAAGCAAATCATCAGTACTATAAAATCTCTCCCCTCGCCGATTGCATCAAGAAAAGTCCGAAGAAGATTAGTGGGAAGTGCTCCTTGCATGATTTTTCCCTGTGGTTTTATGGATGGAGCCTCTAGATGTATGACTGCTGGTGTGGGCTATTGTATTTTCTTAAATGAGTCTCATCACCTGGAATTCTCGCTGGGAGTCGGATATGGCACTAACACAAAAGCGGAATTGCTCGGCTTATGGGCTCTTCTTCATTCATCCCAAATGATGGGGATCCCACTAGCCCATATATTTGGTGATTCATCAGTTATCATCAACTGGGCGAATGGATCGACTGCGCTCTCCCCACCAAACCTCAGGCACTGGTGTAGGGAGACTAAAAATCTCATTGGCAGCTTTAAGGCCTTGTCTTTCTCCCACATCTATCGAGAGCACAATAGGTTGGTGGACCGTCTATCTAAAAAAGCGCTCTCTTACCCTCAGGGTAAAGGTTTCTTTAAGGAATTTTTTGAGGATCATTTGGTTACTCAAGATACTTTTCAGCTGTTCTGATTTTGATTAAGGGATGTTTTTTTTCCCATCATAGATTGATGAGTAGAGCGTCCTCTTTTGGACAGCTGTTTCAACCTCTTTTGGCGCTCGATAGATGTGGATGTGAGGACAGTCTCCACTTTATGATGAGACAGTTTTCTGATGGGAACATTTATTTTGCTATTACGCCTTTCCCCTTGGCGATTACCCTCTGGGTTGATGGGGCTGTTTTCTGGTTTGCAATGCTTGCTGGAACTCGATTTTCGGGTGATTGTTATGATGTCCTTTGATTCTTAATGTGAATATCAAGGCAGGCTTTTTTCTTCCTGAAAAAAAAATAAGCAAAGTCAAATCTAGAGCGCTTGTGCTGGCAAAAATAAGATCAGGACGTAATTTGAACTGAGAAAAGCAATTGCGCCATAACATGTATATCCATAGTAACAACTGATATATTTCGGTGGAGGATTTTGAAAGGGATACATTAATTTCTTTTTATGAATGGGATTTATTCCAATAATTTTCTTATGGGAGTTCCGTGATTTTTGGGTCATAGAAATGTTTCTCTAAGTAGAATATGCACTCTTAGAGTATACATAAATTTTAATCATTGAAATTGCTGAAATCTGAAAGTCTTGGTTGTTTAGGATGATTGGATTTTATAAAATATATTAATATCTTACGAAAAATAGTAACTAATTTTCACTCGTGGAAGAGTTTTGTTTGTGGCAGTGGGCGCATAGAGTTTTGAATTAAAATATGGTTGTGAGCATCGTCACAAAATCATGTACAACAATTTGATACTCAGAATTTTAAGCTTCTCTAAGGTTTGAATTTAGAGGTTATCTATGGAAAATAGAGATCCTTAACGTTGTGAAATAGGGAAAGACCTGGAGATAGTTCGTACCTGACTAATGAACTCAATAAAAAGAAAAGAAAAGACAAAAGCATTAGTTTTTAAATTATTTACTATTTACAATAAGCTAGGTCAATATATACATTAAAATATCATTTTATTATTTATAAAAATATGATCATATTAATTACAATTTAAGATCTCAAAATAATGCATGGAAAAGTTGGTTTAGATTCATGAAAATAAAAATTTATAATTAATTTTAATTAAGAAAAAAATGTTTTTATATGAAAATGCAAGAATATGAGTATTTTACAAAATAACTACCAAGGTGTGGTGATCAATAGGCTGATGGAGATGTTATGATTAGTCTTACTTAAAACATTTTTTTTTATACAAACAAAAATGGGGGTGATTTAAAAAATTCAATGTGTTGTGATCAAGGCTATGATGAGGAAGTAGTGATTAGTCTCACTTAAATATTTTTATTCTTTGATGTAAACAAAAATGATCAAGGATGTGATGAAGAGTTCGTGATAACCTTCACTTAAAATTTATTTTCTCCTTTGATGCAAACATAAATGGGGTGATCTAAAATTTTCAAGGTGTCGTGATCAAGGCTATGATTATGATGAAGATGTCATAATTACGCTCACTTAAAACATTTTTTCTTCTTCGATATAAATGAAAATGGGGTCATCTAAAAATTTGAAGGTATTGTGATCAACATTATGATGAAGAGGTTGTGATTACCCTCACTTAAAACAAATTTACTTTTTTGATGCAAACAAAATTGGGGTGATCTAAAAAATTCAAGGTGTCATGCTCAAGGCTATGATGAAGAGGTTGTGATTACTCTCACTTAACACATATTTTCTTCTTTAATGAAAACAAAAATTGGGTGATCTTAAAATTTGAAAGTGTCATGACCAAGGCCATGATGAAGAGGCTGTGATTACTACAACTTAAAGAATATTTTCTTGTTTGATGCAAACAAAAATGGGGTGATCTAAAAATTTCAAGCTGTTGTGACCAAGGCTATGATGAAGAGGTCATGATTACTCTCATTGAAACCATATTTTCTTCTTTGATGCAAACAAAAATGGGTTGATCTTTCAAGGCGTCATGACCAAGGCTATGATGAAGATGTCGTGATTACTCTCACTTAAAACATGTTTTATTCTTTGATGCAAAAAAATGGGGCGATCTAAATATTCTAAAGTGAAATGTGAATAGGGGGATTTCAATATTATCTAAAATGGATTAAAAGCAACAAAAACTAGTGTGACAGGTGCAAGGTACTTTGCGATAGTAGAGGAAATACAAAAGTTGAATACTTGGGAGTATGGATAACATTAAACAATGAAGTAAAGGCATATGCTCTATACCGAAGATTATTGGTCATTTATGATCTTTAGGGATTCACTTGTGGGAGTGAACCTGGTCATAAAAGAAAAGTAAAAGGAGGGGTGAGACTGAACACAATAATCCAAAGGATTATCTAGCTATTAGACAATAGAGAATAGGTAAAGATCTTCCATATACATCATTGCAATAATAAGAAGGAAAATCAAATGGCAAATAAGGCCACTTGTTTGGACAAAGGGGTTCACGTCAAAAACCAAGACCCTTGAGCATCAATTTGGGTACCATGATCTTCTTCTATGGAAAAAAACAATTGTGCAAAGGGACTTAGGTCCAAAGACCCACTTACAAGGATCAATCTAGAAGTCATGTGGCGCTCCACTAAACCTAAAGGGCATGCAGACCATGCAAGGGAGGTTTTAAGTTGCATAGCACACTTGATCCTCAACTTTGTGGTGAGATATATTGCGTACAATACTTTTAATCTCATTTAGTTTGGCTCAATGATGAAGGTGGGATATATCCCATGCAAGGAATGGCGATGTACCATGCGATTAGGGTTAAGATGTAAATAATAGCCTAATGTGTTTCATTTAATAGATTTAAAATAAAGTTTAGGTTAATTAATTTTTTTTACTTGAATGTTTGAGCTTAGTGTATCATTTTTAATTTAATTATTTAAATTTATTAATGATAACAAATTTAAAGTGAAGCAGTTAAATTTGTTATAATTTAAAAAAAAAATTATTAAGTATAATTGTTAAAATTATATGTAAGATTAAGATATGGATTTAAATCTTATGTTTGTATTAACAAACCTAATTAGTTAATTAATGTTAATGTTGAAAATTTTTAATCCTATATACAGTGTTATAGGAATTAAAATTTGTTAAGTTGTTTCAAATTGGTTAAAGGTTAGATTGAGTGGCATGGTAGGTTTCAAGCATGATGTTGTAGTAATGATGGTAATAACTAATTACCTAAACTAGGACGACAATGTTTCTAAGTAAGTAAGACGACAATGGTAATAACTAACTAGTAACTTTCCGATATAGCATATTTTTAGACTTGCGCAAATCCAACATATCAACAATAGAATTATAATTGTCAACTGGAGTGAAGCGTTGTCACTGCTAAGCAAGGAGATGTGGACATATACAACAAGAAAGACATTTTGAAGTATTGAATGGAAAAATAATCTTCAAATGGACATATACATTCAACACTTCAAATTGTCTTTCTTGTTGTATATGTCCACATCTCGTTGCTTAGCTTGCAACACGACGTTCTTTTATTTCACCTCTAGGTACAATTGCTAGTTAAAGATAACTATTATGTGAGTAAGAATGGAACTGCCTTCATAAAATTAAGAAAGTGGACGTTTTTTATCTTTACTATGAGATTATCATTAAAAAACCATAATAAAACCTAAAATCTTGATTAATATCAATTAAATAAAAAATATAATAATTTAGAACTTCAAGTGTATTCAAATCTCAAATCTCACTATGTGACATATGATATAACTAATATATAACCAAAAATTCCTTCCATTTAAAAAAAACTTATATAATACAAAATGTTCTTAACTTAAATAAAATGTTATTAAATCAAATATAACATTAACGACATTTTAACCATTTAAAATTATATTTTTAACCCTAACTTAAACAAAAACCTGATGTAACATTAACCACGTTTTAGCCACTTACAATAAACTTTTAACACTTCAAATTGAAATATGACCCTGCGCTGCCCTATGAAAGAAGCGCATTTTCCTTCACGTTTGATCCGTCACGAGTCAGCGCCATCGTCGGCGCCCACGTTCACTACCAACACGTAGCTCTGAAAAAATCTCTAGAATTTTTAACTATCGTTCGTTAAGGTCGCTGATCAAATTCACTGCATTAGCTCTGATCAAATTCACACATTCAAATGACATTAACATGCTCGACTGATCTTTGATCTTAGCTATGGATTACTACGACGAAGACCCACGGCCCCGTTTTCAGTTCCAGTCTTCCTCCATACCCATTACCCAACAATCCGCTTCAATCGACAGAAAATGCGCAGCATTCTGTATAGCAATTGGAACCCTAATCTTCAGCTACGGCTGTCTTTTGCCTGGCATTTGGCAGATCTTACTGGCATGGATCGGCTTATCACTTGCCATTGGACCGCTCGCCCCTATTTCCCTCACCGGTGGCGACATCAGAGTCGGCTGCGGTGAAATCCTCGAAGAACCACAGATCGAAGCCCCAAAACAGGAACCCGAACGGAAAAACTACAGAGGAAAGGCCAAGCGATCAGAGAACAGTAATCCCGAAATGCCTATTTCAAATATCCCCAGATTGGACGAAATTCCCGAGAAAAACAGAAATGGAGAAGCAGGTGCTAGGGTTCCTGGGGTTTCTAGGGTTTCTGATGACGAAGAGTGGACGACGGAGGATGTTGAATTGCTGAAGAAACAGTTGGCAAAAAACCCTCCTGGTAAGCCCGGGCGCTACGAAGCCATTGCCGAAGCTTTTAGAGGGGCACGCAGCGTGGATTCCATTGTAAAGAAGGTCAAATCACTTGGGGAAAGGAAGCCTGGGGACGACGATCCGTATGCTAAGTTTCTTGAGAAGAGGAAAATTTCAGACAAAATAGAGATGGATTTGGCGGAGGGGCCAGATTTAGCGGATGACGAGGAGGACAGAGGAAAGAAGTTGGGGTGGAACTCTGCAGAAGATATAGCTCTTCTGAATGCTCTGAAGGCTTTCCCTAAAGAGACCATCATGAGGTGGGAGAAGGTCGCCGCTGCTGTTCCAGGTAAATCTAAGACACAATGCATGAAAAGGTTTTCTGAATTGAAGCAGAATTTTCGCAATTCAAAGGCATCAGATACATAAATATCTGGACCTTCACAATATGGAGTAGAAGAGGAAGAAATTTGAATTCTATAGATTCATTTGCAAAGAGTGGGAGAGGACGAGGGTTTCTTGTTTTTAAAGGGTGTAGGAATGTATGCCCACTGTAACGGAAAATACAAAAAAAATGGCCAGTGTGCACCTCTCAAGCTCCCTGGCCATGGTGAGAGTATGGGCGTCTGATGACCATTGAGTTGCTTGGTCAGCCCAAAGTCGAGAAAATTAAACCGCACATATTTTCTTTCTTTGTAGGAAATATTGATATGAAGCACCGATGGGGAAATCCATTCGCTGCTTTAAAAAAAATTATTTTTTCGAAATGTTGTTCTAGCAGAATTCTTGGGCCAATGCAAACGTCCTTTCTGCTTTCAAATAATATTCCTAGTAATCGCAGCGACATTGCCGCTATATTTGTCATGTTTGAGATCTTTCATGATCGTATTTATTTGATCTTCTTTGCTTTTAGAACTGGTTTATATTCTGTCTTGCTTTTAGAAGAAAATTGTTGGTTTTTATTTTGTTACGAAGCAGACATGTCACGAAATTGTACAAGGTTTTTATCGCAGTTATTTTTCATCTTTAAGGCCAATTTTAGAAGCTTTAGGAAGAAAGCGGGAAGTCTAGATCGTGCTTTGCAATCGGACCTCATTGTTTTCTTGTCTCCTCAGAGTAAGGAATCTGAAACTTCTTGGTGTAACAATGTATAATGTAAGTAGCACTTTTCAAACAAAAATAAATGTCCATGGGATTTGTTCTGAATATTTCTTGCCAAATTGGAAAAAACTCGAGCAGAGTTCTACACCGAAGTGTGAATGAATCTTTGACTACTTTGCATTAAGAAATCACACGCTCAAATAGCTTTACATAAGAAAAACTAACATGTTTTTAATAGCATGTATCTCTACAAGCTACTAAATACTAGTAATTAATTACGATAACAGATATAGTTAGAGATAAGGACTCAACTACCTACAATAATAGGAATTCAAGCAACAACCTATGATAATATTTGTCCTATGTTGATTTTCACATACAAAAAATAATGAAAAATATATTTACTAAATACCCCTAGCTTTTTCTCCAATAATAAGAGCGCTGGCCTCTAATGTTTTCAGGAGAGAGGAAAAATGTTGTGGTAGTTGATGCTAAACAGGTTTGATGTGAAAGTGACCATGCATAGCAGCAAGGTTAGAAGTAGTGAATGCAGCAAGTTTTTGTGTCAGTAACTTGATCTATAGGATGACCAATCAAAATCATTGATTCATGATGAGTGTTGACAACATTATGGATGCTCAACTAGTTCAAAGATCATGGTGGATTGCATTGGGAGCTTGATTGGAAGTTCCATGTGATATGGTTTGGAAACCATTGAGAAGAGGCCAAAAAAATAAACTTCCAAGCAAAGAGATAACTTTGTAATAGGTAAGAAATGCTGATGTTTTTAGATTGTCCTCCCGAGGTGCCATTTCGATGCAATTGAGGTCAATCATGAAGAGAGACACGAGAAAGCAAAGCAAATGTCAAAGAATGCAACATAATAGGAGGAGATGTACATGAGTCCTCCTAAACTGTTGAATGGACTCGAGACTATATATTTGGCATTAAATGATGTTGTGTGTATTGTTGTTGGATGGATGTTAAAGAATGATTTCTATCTCAAAGAACAACTTGATGTGATAGTTTATGTGTACTATGGTGTTATCTTTATGCAATATGTAGATATTGTTTAATGCATCATATTGGGCTTTTCAATGGTATTGACAATCCATGTGGGTTACATTGCAAGTGACTTTATTCTCAAATTTTGGACCAAAAGAAAATTAGACAATGCATGTGTGCGTGATTCAAGAAGAGGAACCACGATCCTTCCATCCAAGTGCACACAGACAAGAATGAGGATCTACTAGCACATGCGACTTGTTGATGATGGATTTTACAATCAAATTCTCTCGTGAGCCATTGTTAATGATATAGTCAGTGGAGAAATCAAGGGAGAGATGTGCATGTGTGATAAATAAAGTATCTCAAGCTTTTGGAGGAGTAGAATGTTGCAACAAGGTGCTTTTATTGAGTCCTCTCAACTCTTCGTAAGTCATGTCTTTACTAGAAACCTCAATGGGAGCATCATTGTCTTCCTCATTAGGAGGCTATACAATGAAAGTTTTCTTCTTCAATTTGGAACATTTGGACTTGTCATGTCCTTGTTTCTTACAATGCTGACAAAACTTATTAGAAGAAGAAAAAAACGAAGAAGATGGAAAAATTAATGCTGACTTCATCATCAAAATGAACGGCATAGAAAACCGTGCCAATTTCTGCATGTACTATCTATTTGCTCACAGTCTGTTCCTTGAAATATGTGCACGAATAAATCTACCCTCTCCTTGGTTTGCGTTCCCACTGTTACAGCATCACACTACCTCAAAAATTGTGCCAGCTCTGCCTTGAATTTCGTGCCCACAATTTACCTCCGAAATCACACCACAAACAGTACGGTCTCTGTAATTAATGCTGCTGTTCTTCACCTCCAAAATCGTGTTTTGACTGGGAAAATGTGCAGCAAGTTCCTTGCTTGAACTTCAATGCTGCTCCTTGATTTTCGTGTCACTGAAATGCTGCTGTATGGTTCCAGAAATGTGTGCCAAAATTACTCTATTAGCTGCTCGAACCTCCTTGGGAATCATGCCAAGGTTTTTTCTCTCTCAACTCCTCTCCTCTTCTCAAGTCGAGTTCATCTCCAAGTCTCATGGATGGGTACAAATGAGAAATGAAGTGCCTTTTAATCTTTTTTCCTTGTCTTTTCACTTCCTTTTCCTGGGGTAGCCCTAAGGACACTAGATCAAGGGTCCACATTTAACCTAGTATTTTCTTATCAATGTATGAAAATAATCACTTTTCTCTTCATTAAATATTTTCTCTCTCAACTCCCACTTAAATTTATTTAAAAAGTCACTTTATTCTCTAAGTGAATTAATTACAGTATGAGTGGGCCTAATGGTTAAGAGCATGTGTTTCCTCTTAGGAGGTCATAGGTTCAAATCCAGAGGGGGGTAGTGTATGTACACCTTTGTAGACTTTAGCAATCAAATCACTGCGTAGAGGGGGGTCCCTTGTCCCAAAAACAAGGGGGTCTCATACACCAAATTGGTGTCTCGCTTGGCGTTGACCTTAAAAATAGATAATTATTATTATTTACAAGGGTCATGTCATTTGTCACCTTTTAGTGACTTAGGCACTAAGTCACTAGGGGAACACTTACCTGGGTACAAAAATTCAACACTCCCTCTTACCTAGGAAGGTGTTCTCCCTCACTTCCCAACTTATCCTTGAAGAAGATAAACTGCTTCTCCACCAAAGCTGGTAATCTGCTCATGTTCTTCTCACACAATGTAAGAATACCCACTCTTTTTAAACTCCTCTCTATAAAGGCCAAATTTAATGTCCCTTCATGTTAGGCATCATTGCATGAAGAACATGCTGAGCTGCAACTCTCACCACTTTCGCTTCTCGTGGAAAGTCCTTCTGGCTTGTCTTCCACCAAAATCACACTTCAGTCTCACAGTGTTTGCTGTAGAAGCTCCCTCTGTCTCTAGAAGTTGCCCCTCTACAAATCCTGAACTCTGCACTGGTCCCACAAGTTGAGAAGTCTCATCTCGCTCATCCATTAGTGACAAGTCATACCAGTTGACCCTCTTGTTGGTACTGGATGAAGTAGCCTCTCGTGTACGCCCCTGAATCGAAGATTGAATAGTAGGTACCACTTCAATCTTCGGAACATCTCACTCTCCCCTCTCAACTAAGGACTGACTACTTGACACCACATCAATCCTTAGAGCTTCATGCTCTCTGTCAGTCTTAGACTCTGGTCCTGTTATCCATTTAGATTCTCCTAATGGCTGATCACGCACTACATACTCACCATCTCTCTGATGACCAATCAACACAGGATCAATCAGATCCACTCCCATTGGATAGATAAATCTATGTTCACTCTTGAATACCACTGCATATCCTGCACCCTCTAGGGCTGGAATAGAGAGTCTGCTAACTCTTAGACCTGGAACATAGAGCACTCTTGATACCTCCAGAGGCTCTCCAAACTTTAGCTGGAACTGTACTCGTCCCACTTCTTTGATTGCATACACTCTGCTCTCTCCATCTTGTACGAGTTGCTCTGGAATAGTCTCCATAGCGAGGAATGCATCTCACATCCCAGTCATGTTATCACAATACACACTCTCAACTATCCACTTCCTTGCATCCACAGGTCTACTATTGTTGCAACTCGAAAGTTGAAACAACTATAACGAGAGAATTCTTCTCCAACTTTGCAGCATATCTCTCTATCTCAACTGTAGCTGCAACTTGTTCCACCTTCTCTTGCTTTCCCCTCTTCTTATTAGGACATTGGCCAACATAATGGCTGAACACATTGCATGCATAACACTTGACTTTGCTCATGTACTTCTTCTGCTCACCTCTCTCTTGCTTGGCCCCTCTCTTAGGGCCCTTCTTGGACTTCACGCCTGTAGCTGACAAGGCAACATTCTCCTTCTCATCCTTACTATTTGATGAGTTGTCTTGCACGAAACCTCTTTGGGTCTCCTCCTACTCAAAGTCATCCCACAGACAATCCCAAGAAGGCATGTTCTACTTGGAAAACTATAGCCTCCACAAAAACAGTTCATTGCTTGGCCATGCTATTCAAGGCTGTCCGCACTAGTTCATTGCCAAAAACTGTCTCCCCAACTACTACAAGCTCGTCCCTCACTTGAGTGTTCCTAGTAAGGTAAGAGGTCACATTTTTCCATCTTTATACTTTTCAACTTCTCCCCCAGAACAATCTTTCGGTTCTCATTGGAGCTCTGGTACAAATTGGTTAAGGCCACCCACATAAGATAAGCACGAGTCTTAGTGGTTAAGTGTGGGATCACATGATCCTTCACCGCATCAAGAATAATCCTTTTTGCCTTGATGTCCTTTTTGTTAAAGACTTACAATGCTGCTGCATTTGTGGCTGTGGGTACTTGAATTGGGTGAGCTTGAGTGCGGTTCACCACCTCATCCCACAACTCATTCTTTTGTAATATGAGCACTATCCTCGCCTTCCAAGGAACAAAGTTCATTGCCCCATCCAATTTGTCTTCCAACCTCAAACTGGTAGCCGTCACACTAAAAATGTAAGTCCAAATCTGCCTTAGATGAACAAAAGCAAACTCCTTCTGAAGTTTGAAATCATTGACTGTAAATTTGCCCTTCTCTTCTCAGTAAGCTTTGATACCATGTAAGTTTTATGTGCAATTTCCAAGCTCGGTTTCAAGCCATTTTCTCATTGTTTAATGCCCAAGTTGAACCTATGTTGCAGGAAATGTGGCCCCCCCATGTCCTTAGCCCGTTTCCTGAAGGAAACTCCAAAACCCGTACCTTACGGCAGGGAAACGTGTTTCCAATTGATGGGGGACGTTTCTCGTGTCGGAAACTCGATTCCAATTCGAATTTCACTAAAATCCTGCGTTTCCTTCCACAATCTGCCTAAAACACTTGTTTTTATTTTTCTTTTTTTGGGTTTTTGCCTTTTTTTGGCTAGGGTTTTAGAGGCTTTCAGAATGTTCTTTATGCCTTGAGGTTTGTTATAAAATAACACCCATGCCTCTTTTTGCCATCACGGCTTATCCCCAACGCTCATTGGCAGCTCACGGTCCATTGGCATAGCTAACGGTGCATTGGCATAGCTTAAGGCTTACGGTTCATCATCACGGATCTTTGGCTTTTGTGTATACATATCTTGGGCATGACGACTCATCCTCACGGCTCTTTGGCAACCCACGTCTCCATTTCCAACTCACGGTGGTGGTGAAAAGGTCACGGTGGAGGCTCAAGAATTGGTCACGGTGTTTGCAGCTGGTTGGGTTGCTGAATATTGATAGTGTGGTCACGGTGGTGCCATTTTGTTTTGCAGATTGGTGGAGAAACAAGTGAAATTGCCACTATGGACTGTTTTTTTTTCAAATTTGAGGAGCAACAAGGTGGTATTTGCAATGTTTTAGAGCAGCTTCACCTACAGGAAACTATTTGCTGTGAGAAGCATGCCCTATGCAACTTATTTGCTATTGTTTTTTTTCTTTCTCTCATGGAATATGCTTCATATATCTATTTTAAAATTATGGTTAATTTTGTTTTTTATTTTTTTTGCAGCAGCAATGGCTTCCAACCAAGCTCCTACTTCAGCCCCTAGGCTCAACAAGAGGGCTGAATACTATCCTCTTTGGGCTTATTTTCAAAAGATTTCAAAATGTGCAGGTGGTGGCTCATGGGAATGGCAATGCAGTTTGTGCAAATCGCAGTATAAGGGCTCCTACCCAAGAGTCGGAGCACATTTCTTGCATGAAACAGGACACGATGTTGTAGGTTGCCTAAAAACAATTGACCCAACTGATAGGAGCAAGTATGAAATTGAGCAAGATGAGTCTGATAGGCTTAAAAGAAGACATGACCAGCTTGTGAATTCTTCCGTTCAACCTCCAAACATCGAGCCAAGGATTGTGCTTGAAGCAAAGAAGATGAGAGCAACTCAACAACAAGTACAAGTACCGAATGCCAAAGGGACTTCTTCAATGCAAGAGAGTAGAATAGCCAAGTTGGTGAATGTTCAAGGGAGAGAAGAAGTTGACACAAGGGTGGCTAGGGCCATCTATGCTTGTGGGATACCTTTCAATGTGGTTCGGTCTCCTTACTGGCATGATCTTGTGCGGGAAATTAACACAGCTCCTGCAGGGTACAAGGGGCCAAACTATGAAAAAGTCCGAACTGATCTCCTAAAAAAGGAGAAGGATCTTGTGGAGGATATCTTAGCAACGATTCGTGGTTCATGGGGTAGCTATGGAGTTACCGTAGTCTCAGATGGATGGACAGATACTAGGCACAGGCCACTGATAAACATCATTGCCACTTATCCAAAAGGAGCAATGTTTCTAAAGGCTGAAGACTGTTCAAGGGAGGTGAAATATGCTCAATTCATTGCTAATGTTTTAATTAAAGGTATTGAGCAAATAGGGCCTCAGAAGGTGGTCCAAGTTATCACAGATAATGCACCAGTGTGCAAAGCTGCAGGTTTAATTGTTGAGAGCAGGTTTGATCACATTTTTTGGAAACCTTGCATTGTCCATAATCTAAATCTAATCTTAGAAGAGATAGATAATAAAGCTCTATGGATCAAGGAACTCACAAGGCAAGCAAGGGAGATAGTTAAATTCATCACCAACCACCACCAATCTCAAGCCATATTTTGAGAGTACTCCAGATTGGAGTTGTTGAAAGTTGCCGAAACAAGATATGCCTCCAGCTTCATCATGTTGCATCGCCTTGTTGAGGTGAAACAACCATTAGTTTCTATAGCGGTGAGTCAACTTTGGGCTGAGTGGAGACGGGTAGATTCAAAATGGGGAACTATGGTGTTGTTGATGCCTGGAAAAATCCCAGGTACCGACAGTAGGGATTCCCCCCAATAATCGTTCCCAATTAGATCGTTTACTGTTTGGTATGGGGAATCCGTTCGGTTAGTGGCCTGACTACCGTAGAAATAAAAGAACATTTTAAGTCTGTTTTACCGGTTGCGGCCCGGTCCACCGTTTATGTGATTTTATGTTTTAGGATGAAATGCAAGTGCCTAAACTAAATGCAAGTGATTGATGTAATCTATTCTAAACTACCTATCTAACCTATCCCAGGGGAGCATAAATTATATCTAACAGAGTAATGTGCTGTAATGTTGCGTATGGAATCCCATAGGTAGCTGTTCAAATTCTACATACATAATTACTGCAGAAAAATATAAACAAAGATAGCTTTGTTGTTAAAACATTCATTACTCATTCATATGCACAAGATTTCTAATAGAAAGTAAAATCATTCATCATTGCAGAAGTAGTTCATCAAGTTAGAACGATCTCACAGTTGTATAACAGCTAAATGAGAAGTAGTTCAGCATTAGCAATTCACACAATCAATTTGAAACTTGTATAGTCCTTCCTCCAACAAAATTGGTTCTCATTTATTTATAAAAGAAATAGTTCTCATACAAATAACTTTAGCATCAATGCGCTAGTGAATAGTCCCTTCTAATCTCTATTCTACCCCTATTTATACATTTCACAAATGACTTTTGGGCTACCCCTGCCTTTTGGGCTTTCTTGACTCTTCTACTTACAAAATTCGTCCTCTAGTGACTTGTACTAGAAAAATGTAAATAAGATAAGAAAATTTACAAAAATGGCACATGTGAATAAAAGAAAACTCAAGAGGGTCTAGCTAATCCTCCAATGAATTCTCTCCATGCATCAGCTTCTGCAACGATAGTCTTGAAATCTATAGGGTCCAACAATCGAACTGTCACTTCATGTATAGCCAATTGTGACTTTATTTCCGCTGCTTTGGGTGGAGTTACCCTGAGTAGGTCTTCCAGAAGGCAATTACTGACCGAGGCTTGTGCAACCCAGTTCTTTACCACTTTCTTAGTGATGCCTTTAATTTGCTGAATACTTAGTTCATCCTCCTGTACTCTGTCCTAGAGATATTTCAAGTGTTCCTCTTCAACTCTTCAACTGCCTTTTTTGCTTCCCTTCTTGCTCTATCTGTTGATTCCTTTTGCATCCTTTCTTCTCCTTCCTTTTGAAGTCGCTCTCCTCCTCTTTTCCTTTGGCATGGTGTGTTGAGAAGACTGAAACTGTGACATGATCGTGTCAAAAATAACTTAGTGTTACTGTCATCCAACAACATGCATTCAAGGCAACAAGATAAAATGAAAACTACCATTTAAGCTTGCAAAAGTCAGTGACAACTTTATATGCCAAATCCTGTTTTATTTCTCGAAACAAGATTGTATTCAGTGTTAAATATGTTGGAGAACAAAAAGATGTTTTATCGATTCATCTTTGGCCATATGAAAACAACCTTGTGATGTAACGAAATTCTATATGTCATCCCAACACTTCAAAAAACAGACTGAAGAACAACACCCCAAGTGCAAGCTCTAAATGCTGTTTTGGGATTTGGATCTCTTAGTTCTGGTGTATTAGGTCAAGATGAAGAAAACAATAAACTCAGGTTTTAATCCCTACACAAGGCTTGCTAAGCCTGGTTCTGTTTAGTGTTCATTCAGTTTTAACATACAGAGATGCACTTTTCTTTTACATGCAAGAAAACAACCAAAGCGAAATTGCAGTAATAACTTGGTGTTACGAAGCCCTAGGTTAACCGAAACCATGAACACCCTTTGAAACCTCAGAGACGACACATTGGCAAAATATACGGCTCAGAAATAAACCCTAAGCCATGCTAAACCATTGGTTGCTCCCAATCATTACAATCCCAAAAGCCTGATAGATCCATCTCTGGTCTGATGAGCGAAAACAACAGGTGCGGAACAGGTAAAAGCCGTCATGGCCGAGCTATCAAACTAGGACAAGATCAGAGATGCCCAGGATCCTAAGGCAATTGACTTGGGGAAAACCTCCAAAGGTCAATGCGAGAGAAAAAATCCTATGAGGTCGGGCAATGGCTTTAAAACGACGACGGAGACAAAACCCTAATCTCGTCAACAATCAGGCCCCCCCAAAATGTCGTTTTATCAAAACCTTAACATTCATCGGGGAAATCCTTCGACTCGGAATCAACGAGAGAAAAATAAAACCCCCGACAGCATTAGCTCCAACATCCAAACCTTTCCGAAACCGTTGGCTCAACTCGTTGAAAACATCCGCAAATACTTCGTCGGCATAATTCATCCAAAGGTTTCGATGACAAACATCGGCTACAAGCCTTGAATTTCGCCGCAAAACTTTGAGTCATGCTGCAACTATCGAGAAAAATCTTTGAAAAACTCTGCAGAAAAGGTCCATTGGCAAAAAACATGACAAGTTCATTGGTCGCAAACTTTCGACCTAGCCGAACGTATCGGCATGAAAAGACGAGTTATACCGACGCTATCGGCAAAACTTCGCTAGAAAGCTCCGCAAGGAAGGTCATCAACAAACTTATAAAGAACTCTCAAAGAAGAAGCGTTGGGCAGAAGACTTGAGCTTCTGCCTATAGTTTCGACATCAAAAAATGAGTCGGGCTGAAAACGTCGGCTCCACTCGGCAAGATTCTCTGATGAAGGGTCTCCGAACAAAACGTTGGCAAGAAACATGAATACTGTCGATAATGTCGACCCTAAAGACAGAGTTTCGCAGACGTATCAGCAAACTCAACAAAATGTTTCCGAAAGACAGATAAGCAGGCAAGAAATCAGATGGAAAAAATGAGTTCTCCCGACGTGTCAACTAAGTTGATTGAGTTCTTCTAACACGTCGGAAGAAAATATGAGTTCTAACTTGGTGAAAAAGGCTTTTTCGGCTTATGAAAATAAAACTAAGTCATGGAGAAAAACTCTTACGGAGCAAAAGTAGTCTAAACCAAGTTAAAAGCTGAAAACTCTAAGGAGGGGCCCTTAAATCATAAAAATTTTGGGGTAGGGGTTACAGTTGCAAGAGGTGCGTAGAGTGTGCCTTGATGAAGGAGTGGTGGAGCAAGATAGATTTCTTGCTCAAGTTCACAACCCCGACATTTGAGCTTCTTAGAAGCGTTGACACAAACCAACCTTTCTTGGGAGAGGTATATGATGGCATGGATACCATGGTTGAGAAGACTATGGAAATCATTTCACAGGAGTCTCCTCGGCTTTTAGTTATTGATGTTGGTTTTGCTGATTTGGTACAGAAAATCATGGTTGACAGGCGGAACAACTTCAACACTCCATTGCACACTTTAGCACATGCCTTGAAACCAAGATTTTATGATGAACAACTCATTGCTCCAAGCAATGGGAAGAGGAAGGCACCCCATCAAGATAGAGAGGTGGCTAATGGAGTGAAAAAAGCCCTCATGAGAATATTTCCGTCTCATCTACACAGGGAAGTGAAGGAAGAATTTGCACGTTTTGCTGCAGGATTGGATGATTATTTAGATATATCAACTTTGGATGAGAGAAGCACCATGACTCCAGTTAGGTGGTGGGTTTGTCATGGAGCAAATGGTGTGCATTTACAAGCACTTGCCATTCATGTTCTTTTATAGGTGGCAAGTTCTTCATCTGCAGAAAGGAATTGGAGCACCTATGGTTTTATTCATTCTATGAAGCACAATAGGTTGGGTTCACATAAGGCTGAGGATCTTGTTTATGTGCACTCCAATCTTCGCCTTGCATCTCGTAGGGGTTCGGAATATAGCAGTGGGCCTTCTAGAGAATGGGATGTGGGTCCAGAATCTGCTGACTTGGATATCTCTCTTGCTGCCCTGAATATTGAGGAACCTAGAAGTGGAGTTCGCCCTGCTTCTTCCACTCAACAATCCACTATTGGATGTGCTTCTTGTTCTATTTTTGAGGAGGATGAAGATGAGCCCGAGCATGATGACTATTATTCTTCGGGCTTCAGCTCATGTTTTCTTTATATTTTCATTGTTCATGTTGATGTATTATTGTACTTGCAGCCTCGTATATAAAGGCTGGATATATATGTATTAGCGGCTTAGCCTCATTTTGAAGGCTGTTTTTTGGCTATTTCCACTTGCATTATGGAATCGTTATGGGTAAAATCATTGTGTTGTTTTTGGATATTACTACTTAGTACTTGCATTATGGAATCACTTATGAAATTATGAGTAAAAATGTTATATGTGATGTTGAATTTAATCTGTAAATAATTATAATATATATATATATATATATATATATATATATATATATATATCGCGTTTCCCCGTTTCCTAAATTTTGGGGGGTCACGTTTCCAATGCGTCCCCATTTCCCCGTTTCGTGCAACTTAGTGCCCAACCCAATGAACATGTCAGCTGCTAGTGAGTTGTTTCTCTCATAAACAAAACATACACGAAACGCCAGGAGAATTGCACAAATTTTAGAGGCAGAAAATTAAATACATTCACACCATGAAATTTGCAGACACAGATTTTGGCAAACTGCCCAGGCAAAATCCCAACTTGGTGGGAGCCTTGAATTTTGTAATATCTATCATATTTTTTAGGATTTTGAACTTAATGGTTTCCTACATTTATATTTCTTAAGGTTATGTAGGACTCATTACTGTCCTTTGAATATTTGGATTATTCTCTGTGTTAGTATGTACTTGCAAACTTGTGTTATATGCTCCTTAAGTCATATTAATTGTTACAATTACAATTTGATGAAGACTCATTGTATTTGCCCTACATAACTAGACACTATGCTGTGAACGTTTGCATTTTCAGAGCTTGTACAACTAATGGTAACTAAGCATTAATTTTGTGGCACTTGCATAAGAATCTTCGACTTTTCTCAGAAATATAGTTTCTAGGGTAGTCTAATTAGTAATATCTGCTATTGGACTGTTTTCTTGTCAACATATATCGGACATTTATGACTATCATTTTTAGACTGTTGCTAGTCAGTGATTCAAGTCATACCCTGTGTTAGTTTTCACAATTTCTGGACCCTGTATGCTATAATAATAATAGTAATCTATAGGTCACAGCCTAGCCAGATGCTATTGGACTGTTTTCTTGTCAACATATATCGGACATTTATGACTATCATTTTTAGACTGTCGCTAGTCAGTGATTCAAGTCATACCCTGTGTTAGTTTTCACAATTTCTGGACCCTGTATGCTATAATAATAATAGTAATATATAGGTCACAGCCTAGCCAGATGCCAAGTTGATGTATGAGATTCCCTTGTTTGTGGCGAAAGGTACCCTTGCTCTGCACAACGATTTGACTGCTTAGTCTACTGAAGTGTACATATCCGATGGTTCTACCTCCCCTTGGTATTCAAACCTGTAACGTTCAAGGAGGCAACACAAGTTCTTAACCTTTAAAAGCCCACTCGGACTGTGCTCCAACTCTTTTTCAAGATCAAGTGATCAACAATGTTGGGATGGCTAAATGTTATATTGTCTGAATTGTTGAATTTGGCTCAGGATGTATGTGGTAGAGAGTTTTATATCAAAACTGCCTCAATTTGAGTTTTGTATATTGTTTGTGTTGTTGCTTATTCCCATTCTTGTAAAGCAGTAGATAAATAACAATGTTTTATCATTTTGACCATTTCTATCTTCACATTGGTCAGTGTCAAGGACTAGTAACCAACTCTCGAGACAATTGTGATGGCATACTAGGATCTAAACTTCTATGTCTGAAATCTATGTTATCAATAGTAGTTCTTTAATTTATCGTGTTAGGTCATCTGTTGATAAAGTAGTAATTAATTACTTTGACAATTTGCTAAGATTTGGGTCTTGTAAATCTCCTTTCTTTCCTGAAAATATAAAGGCTATTTCCTATTCATTCTGGGTTATTGTTTGAGTTTTAGAGATGAAAGTGCATTGAACATTTTCATTTATAAAGCATTGAATCTTCATTTTTTCCCTAATTTTTAACATAAAAAGGAATCATGTTAAAAATTGCAGAAGTACAAGCTACCCTAGCTATGCCACTAAAAAATTGAAAATGTCTCTTTTAATTATTAATATTGTCAGACATGTACAAAACGACATTTTTATTAAGAAAAATGTGCCCAGAGGCATGCAATAAAGAGGCAAAATAAACTTTTAAATTGCCTTTAAGGCACATAAATAAGTGTTCACAGATTTTCATAAGAAAACGTTTGAACAGCTTCCCTGATCAAACCTGCATTGGAGGTGGATCATCAGGGCAAAGTCCCCAACCATCATTAGCAGGCTCAGAATCCTTAGGCAGGTTTTTGTTCTCTGACATAGCAAGGGTGAGAGGGAACTTTGTCATTTAGGGGCCTTGGAAGACGGCTGCAGGGCCAGTTGTGGCGATGCTCCCACCGCTTGAACTGCTCAGCCAGTACAATGCCTTGGAGTTGGCCATCCATTAGAGCACTGAGACTACCTTAGGCAGAAATACTAAAAACTATGCTTTAGAATACTAATCCTGATTCCCAATTATTTACTTGGTTATCCTTTAGTTCTACTTTTTTGCATCTGATAATTTGGTGCCGAGATCTTAATGGATCGAATCTTTTTCTCTCATTAGATCAGCTAACATTGGATATTCCTCTATTTCTTTTACCCCACTTGCATGGTTTTGGAGGAGAAGATCTTTGCAAGTCTTCTCTTTCTTGGATTCTTGACCTTCGACCTCAGAAGAGGTTCCTAGTTCCACTGCCATCTCTCATTTTTCGCTATCCAGTTTTCTTTCAAACTGGTAGTTCTTTTCCCCCCTTTTCACTTTCTTGAGCCCATCAGGGTTTGCCTTTGCTGTGTTTTCTGGAATCTCTTCTTGTTTGCAGATCTTTTTGAGACAGGAGTCCAACAATTGTCCTGTCTCATTACAGAGCCTAAAGCCCATTTAAAGTTCTCCTCTGTGAATTTGTGTTTAACCGGAACTAAGCAAACGATTACCATATAAGATCATCCTTGATTGCAGAACTTTAAATGGGCTTTAGGTTCTGTCATGAGTGTTAAAAATCAAAGAAAATTCATACTGCTGTTTATTCACAGCCATTGAAGAATTTAGTCCAACATTTTGAGAACCTTTGATATCAGCCAATGACAATATGCTAGGCACATTTCACTTTACACAAGCAAAAATACACACAGTATGGGACTAATATACTGTTCATGAACACATTTTGCAGCAGAAAATAAAGATATCAGCAGACTGTAAATGAAAATAATACACAGTATTTTGGTCAAAAAATTACCCTGGAAAAACCCCACACCTTGGGGAAAACCAGTGAGTGAGAAGATATTTTATTATGAAGGGAAAACTTAGAAATTTCTCTTTCAACCATAGAAATTTCGTTTGCACAATTTACAATGTATGAATCTCAGCTTAAAACCAACAGCACTTATCTCATTCTCAGATCACAACCACGATTCTTGTGCTCACACAAGCTGCAAACATTCCTAGCAATAAATATCAGCATTTATTGTTGTGCAATCCCTTGGAAAACATGCTCAGAATATGCCTTGGTAACTGTGTCCTCTTCAAGTGTTTATCTCTGCAGTATGGTCTAGCAAAAATGGCTTCAAGCTGCCTTGGTTTTCGTGCCCTAGGCTTCTCTTGAAAATCGTGCCCTTCATCAAAGACTGAACCTTGTCTCAGTCTTCATCTTCCACTTCTCTCCTCTCCAAGCTGCTCCTCGGAACTGGTGTCCCTTCCTCTTCTCTTGGAATGCGTGCCTCACCCAAAAACTCTCTTAGGATGTTTGCAAATGAAGTCTCATTAGTCTTTTATTTCCTTAATTAGGGTAACTTACATGACTTTTCAAATTCCATGGTTGAGATTAAACCTAGATCTCAAAATCCATGGGTGAGATCTAATCTCGAAACTTAAGTGAACTATACACTAAATCTTTTTTTTTTCTTTTCGAAAAGTCACTTTTCCCTAAATATTATAAAACTACGCTTTATAAACATAATAAAGTGCAAGAATGAGACTTCACATCATCTCGAACTCCTACACCTAGGCACGTGATGCAAGAATGTTGAATTTTTACCAATGAAGTATTGTTCACTCATGCCTTGGGGTGGACAAGGACACTTTAAGTGGTCCCTAGCCTAATTAAATGTGAGAATGACTTTATTATAAAGTGACCTTTTAATGTGAGTTTGAGTTTATATTTTAAAGTGACTTAATGAGAATTAGATGTGTGTGGGTGTGCATTAAATTCTCATTTATTAATTAAAAAGTGATTTTTTAATGAAGAAATGAGATGGGCCCTAGATCTCATTTAGTTGGCTTTTAATCTAAGCCATCGATCTCAAAGTGGAAGTTACTCAAACAAAAAGGGCTTGGGAAAGACAAAGAGAGATCATTGTTCACTTTCACAAGAGATAATTTTGAGAGAGGAGCATGAGAAATTTCAGAGAGTAAACCTTTGCAAAAATTTCCAAATTCGGGAAGAGAAGGGCACAAATTTCGAAGAGATTGTATCAGCTGATTAACACAAATCCCGAGGTGACCGTACATTTAACTGCAGATTGTACCTCATTAAATGCAAGTCGTACAGTCTATATAACATAGATTTCAAGCCAATTGTTGAACACGAATTTTGAGGTGAGAAGGCACAAATTTCGAGGGGACCATACAACACAGAAATCGAGGTTTGTACAACATTAATTGTAGTTCGTACAACATGCATAAAATGCACAAGAATTGAGGTTTGTACAACCGCACGTGTGGGGCTGGACAACACGAATTTTGAGGCATCCATACAACAAGTTTTGTCAATGATTGGCATATATTTCGAGAAGGGAGATAAGTATCGTTGTTTCATTTTGTAAAGTTTGCCTTAAGAATTAAAATCTCTCTGAAATACAGGCTTTTCCTGGGTCAATTTGACAAAAAATCTGAGCATTTAATTTTCATGTGTGGTTGAGTTTTAAATTTTTGAGTAAGAGTTTAGGGCTGATATAATTTTCAGAGTTTAAACGAAGAAAATAAATCTCATGTGTTTCATGTTTTTTTTCAATTAAATTAAAAATTTTCAATGTACATGCATGATGGGATTTGGGCATTAAACCATATGCAGCATTGAAACTGAAACCAGGTTGGGGTTCTTGAAAACTTTCATGGTATCAAAGCATGATTGAATGTTCAAAATTACACACAAAAATAAATTTCAGACTTAGAGAAATAAGGAAAAATAGGTTCTTGAACTTTCTTGCAATGATAGCTACTGGTCTTCAGTTTGAGGACAGGTTGGATGGGGCTGTAAATTTTAGTCTATGGAATGCTAGAATAGTGTTGATTTTAAAGGATAGTGAACTATGAGATATAGTGAACAACCAACCCGATGACGGTTCCCTTAGATGCAGTGGTTAAAGTTGCATTTGACAAGAGGGATATAAAGGCCAAAATAATCCATCTTGATGGAATAAAAGATCATGTGATTCCAGACATATTAGGTAAAAATCGTGCCCGTCAAATATGGATTGCATTAACTAACATTTACCAAAGTTCCAATGAAAATCGAAAAATGGTATTAAGGGAGAAGTTAAAGAGCATTCACATGAACACGGGTGAGAATATGACCACTTACATCACCAAGATTACACAAGTTCGTGATGAGCTTGGAGCTATTGGGGAGGTGATAGAGAGTGTCGAGTTGGTGCGTACAACCTTGAATGGTGTGACAAAGCCATGGGCTGTGTTTGTGGATTCAGTGGTTGCTCGTGAGCACATGCCTTCATGGGATTGTCTTTGGAATGATTTCATACAGGAGGAGACATGTAGGAGATATCTACAGGGAAGTACATCTAGCAACAAGGATGACGAGGATAATGTGGCCTTAGTAGCGAAGGGGGAGAATAAGTTCAAGAAGGGTTCCAAGGGTGGAACCAAGCAGCAAGATGGAGGGAAGAAGGGCATGAGCAAAGTGAAATGCTTTACTTGTCAGAAGTTTGGGCATTATGCTGGACAATGCCCAAACAACAAGAAGAAACAACAAACGACGACTTCAGCAGAGATTGATGAATACGCTGCTAGATTTGAGAGAGAAGAGTTTTATCTCTTTGCTGATGGTTGTGTAGAGACAACATCATCCATCACCAACACGGATTTTGAGGATCACATGGAGCATTCCATGATCATTGGGCATTCACTGAGTGCTTTCACTACTTCCTCCACTTGGTACATTGATAGTGGAGCTTTGAGTCACATGATAGGTGATTGAGACATGTTCATCGAGATTTCAGAGACACACTTGAAGTTGGAGGTTGTACTGGGTGAAGATACAATGGTGAGAGCAGTTGGGTGTGGGATAGTCCGCTTTGACAGGGAGTCCATGGAGCCCATGGTATTGAGGGATTTCTTATACGTCCCTGGGATGAAGAAGAACATTGTGTTAGTTTCCATGATCGAGGACATAGGCCTTGGGGTATATGTTCTAGATGAGAAAGTTTACATCTTTCCCAAAGCAAAGGGTCCATCTGCTTCATATGTGATTGGAGTTAGATGCAGAAAACTGTACAAGCTTCTCTTCCAGCCACATCATGCACTGGCACAGTCTCAAAGCAGCAGTGAGTTGTGTGAGTTATGGCACAGGAGGATGGCCCACTGTAATCATTCAGTTTTGAGGACGTTGAGAGACATTACCACATGTTTTCCATATTTCAGTACAGAGCAGAGTGGTGTATGCAGAGGGTGCACTTTGGGAAAGTACACCAAGACTGTTTTTTGAGCGGTGGTAACAGATCAGAGGGAGCGTTGGAGTTGATTCATTTAGACTTATGTGGTCCCATGTCTTTTGCCTTGTTGACTGGTTTTGAGTATTACATTACTTTCATCAATGACTTTTCCAGGAAGACCTGGATCTACTTTTTGAGAAGCAACAAGTCAGAGGAGGTCTTGCTTTGGTTCCAAGAGTTCAAAGCTCTTGTGGAGAACCATACATGAAAGAATATTAAGGTGCTCAGATCAGATAATGGGGGTGAGTATACTTCCCATGCTTTCGATGAGTTTTGTAGACAAGAGGGTATCAAAAGGCAGTTGGTTGTTCTTTACACTCCACAACAGAATGGAGTGGCTGAAAGGAAGAATCGTGCGATAGTGGGTGCAGCTAGAGCCATGCTACATGATTATAGTCTTCCTTTATTTCTATGGGTAGAGGCCTGTAGTTCAACTACTTTTGTGTAGAACACGAGTCTGCACCGTGCCTTGGGGTGCAAAACTCTCGAGGAGATGTTCACCGAGAAGAAGCCTGAGATAAGTGACTTCCGCATCTTTGAATGTCTTACATACTCACATGTCCCTTCTGAGAAGAAGATAGAGTTGGAGGCTACTGGAGAGAGGGGTATTTTTGTTGGTTATGATGAGGTCATGAAGGCTTATCACATATACCTTCCTACACAGAGGAAAGTTGTAGTGAGGAGGGAGGTGAGATTTGAGGAGGAGCGAGCCTTCAGGAGATCTCGAGATTTAGACATAGAGGAGCAATAGGTTACTCCACAGGTGACAGCATCTCAGAGTTCAACGAGTCAGGGCACATGGTCACAGGTTACAGGTTCATCAATTTTAGGGACTCTGTCTACAGGGACTTCTGGTACAGGGACAAGTTCACGGGTCACAGGTTCACAGGTTACACCTTCATGTGATTCAGATACACATGGTTCAGGTTCAGGTTTACCAAGTACAGGATCTCAAACCGTAAGTACTTCTTCAGGGAGACATTTGTCTGATGAGGATGTAGAGGAGGGTTTGCCACAGAATGCTACTTCTAAGAAGAGAAAGCCAAGTTGGCTTAGGGAGCTTGTGAAGGAAGCAAAAGAGTCTGTGGGGCCACCCAAGAGGGATGTCAAAGAGAGCAAGGCACCCGAGAGATTTTCTAGCTACATGGCACAGGTGACTAGCTTGCGTGAGTTCGAGCCTACTACTTATGAGGGGGCTTCCGTACATCAGGTTCGGAGAGATGCCATGATGGAAGAGTACAATTCCATCATGAAGAATGGTGTGTGGGAGGTGGTTACGAGACCAAAGGGGAAGTCAATTGTGACTTCCAAGTGGCTCTATAAAATCAAACATGCTGCAAATGACAACATCGAGAATTACAAAGCTCGATTCGTAGCCCGAGGGTTCTCACAGATAGAGGGAGTTGATTATGATGAGACCTTTGCGTCGATTGCTAGATTTTCTTTGATCAAAACAGTGATCTCCGTTGTGGTAGAGATGGGTTGAAAGATCCATCAGATGGATGTGAAGATCGCTTTCCTCAACAGTGTTCTACCTCAACAGTCTTCTACAAGAGGAGGTATATGTAGAGAAGCCACAAGGCTTTGAGATTTATGAGAGAGATTCTCGTGTTTGCAGGCTGAAAAAGGCCTTGTATGGTCTGAAGCAAGCCCCTTGGGCTTGGTACTGGAGGATTGATTCTTATTTGCTTTCGATTGGGTTTTAGAAGAGTGAGGCGGATCCCAACCTTTACTACATTGTGGTTGGAGGTATTTCGCTATTTCTTCTGCTTTATGTTGATTACTTGTTCATTATAGGAGGGGAGCACCTGGTTGATCCATGTACGAAAGATCTTGCTTCAAAGTTTGAGATGTCTGACCTTGGGTTGATGCATTATTATTTAGGCATGGAGGTGTGGCAGGAGGATGGACATGCTTTCATGGGGTAAGGAAAATATGTTGCAGATGTTCTGAAGAGATTTTGAATGGAGAACTATAGACCCATGTCCACACCCATGATCACCAACTAGAAGAAGCTTCATGCTTCTGAGGGAAAGTTGGTGGATCCTACTTTGTTTCGTCAACTTATTGGTTCGTTGATGTATTTAGTCAACACTAGACCAAATATGAATTTTGCGATGAACACTCAGTCAGTTTATGATGGAGCCAAGGAGAGTGCACTGGACACCTGCAAAGCACATTTTGAGATGCCTTTTTGGGATTGTAGATTATGGTATAGACTACAGGAGGTCAGGTGGAGTGGACTTGGTTGGCTTCACGGATTCAGATTGGGCATGCAGTGCCTCAGATCAGAAGAGCACTTTCAGTTGTTGTTTCAGTTTAGGCTCGACATTTGTGTCGTGCTTCAGTCGGAAGCAAAAGTTCGTTGCTTTGAGTTCTGCAGAGGCCGAGTACATGGCACCCAATCAGGCTAGTTATGAGGCATTGTGGCTTCACAAGTTCATGTTTGACTTATTTGGTCAGGAGCTGAGGCCTACTATCATTCACTGTGACAATCAGAGTTGCATCAGGCTCTCTGAGAATCCAGTGTTTCTTGTCAGGTCAAAGCATATTGAGATCATATACCACTTCATCAGAGATTATGTCCATAGAGGAGCTGTATAGTTACAATACATTTCTACAGATGAGCAGGTGGCAGATATTCTCACGAAGTCTTTGGGTAGAGGAAAGCACATACATTTCAGAGACATGGGAGTGGTGAAAAACACCTTCCTCGGTAAGAGAGAGTGTTGAATTTTTACCAAGGAAGTATTGTTCACTCATGCCTTGGGGCGGACAAGGACACTTTAATAAGTGGTAATTAGCCTAAATAAAAGGTGAGAATGGCTTTATTATAAAGTCACCTTTTAATGTGAGTTTGAGTTTATATTTTAGAAGTGACTTTATGAGTATTAGATATGGGTGTGCATTAAATTCTCATTTATTAATTTAAAAATGATTTTTAATGAGGAAATGAAATGGGCGCTAGATCTCATTTAATTGGCTTTTAATCTAAGCCATTGATCTCAAAGTGGAAGTTACTCAAACAAAAAGGGCTTGTGAAAGACAAAGAGGATCATTGTTCACTTTCACAAGAGAGAATTTTGAGAGAGGAGGAGCATGAGAAATTTCAAAGAGTAGACCCTTGCAAAAAATTTCAAATTCAAGAAGAGAAGGGCACAAATTTCGAGGAGATTGTTTGGACCCGTTGATTAGACGAATCCCAAGGTGATCGTACAACATTTAATTGTAGACCGTACAACATTAAATGTAGGATGTACAGTCCGCACAACACAAATTTCAACGCAGTCGTACAACACGAATTTCGAGGCGAGAAGGCACAAATTTTGAGGTGACCGTAAAACACAGAAATCGAGGTTCGTACAACATTAATTGGAGTCAGTACAACAAGTAGAAAAAGCACAGAAATTGAGGTTTGTACAACCGCACGTGTGGGGTCGTACTGTTGGAGTTTGTGCAACTTCAGAAGCTATTCTTATTGTCCTCCTTCGGGAGTTGAACTTGTTGTAATCATTCATACAAATCCTCAAAAGAACAATGTAAGCCTTGAGGTGAAAAGCCAGCAATAAAAGAACAAAATATAAATTATTAAATATAAAATTATATTGCTCCCCCAAGTGAAGTCGGCCGTAGTTAATTTCTGGGTGGGAAAACAGTATAAATAGGAGGCACCCCTCATTATTACACACAACAGCAACGCAGCAGAACAAGTGAAGTGCGTAATTTCTGGTAGAGTGCAGCTACACAACAGCTCAAAGAAGTTCGCATACACTGCAGAAGAAAACTATTTTTCAGGGTCTCGTCTTTGGAAAGCATTTCCATATTTTTCTTTTCTTTTTTCATTGTACTCTGATCTCAGAATTATTATCTCTAGACGAAGGTTGCTAGGTTTTCTCCCAATTGGGTTTCCCAGGTGAAAAATACTTGTGTTATTGTTCTGTGCTTTGTTTATCTTCTAGTGATCATATTGATAAATGCAATTAAGATATATTGCTATAATCTTTAAGAAAATCTAACATGGTATCAGAGCAATGTTAGAAGAAGCCATTGTCGGAACTCTGTTGGCAACCTGTCGAAATTAGGGTTTCATATTTCAAAGTCTTCACTCAACCTTTTGGTAGAAAAAGAGCCTTGGGAATTTCGCTATAAGGAGGGTGCATCTTTTGGTGAAGACATAATTCTTTTCAATTTTGACCTAATTCTACAACTGCAACAAAAATTAGAGTTTCCAGTTTTGACCTCTACTCAACTCGCCTCTTTAGGGCACATTTATCTGTGGAGTCAGTTTTCCAAAACTCCAACTTTCATTTTTGACCTAGCCTATGCTGGGGTCTCAATTCCAGATCTTTTGTCAAGATGATCAACATGAAGGTTGAAGATCGTTTGGAAGGGGCTTCTAATTTCATCCCGTGGAAGTCTAGGGTTCTTCTTCTACTAGAATAAAATGACCTATTACAGTTTGTAAAGGCAAAGCTCCCAGAACCAGAAGCCGAAGAAGACAAACCTCGCCAGAGAAATGATGATGCCAAAGCAAGGAGGATTTTAGTGGACTTAGTTAGAGATCACTTGGTTCCTCGGATCTCAGAAAAGACGAGTGATGCAGACCCCAACCTTTACTACAAGGTTGTGAATGATGAGCCACTGATTTTGGTACTATATGTTGATGACTTGTTTCTTACCGGAAATGAGAAACTTATCTTATGGTGTAAGAAGAAACTCACCTCTGAGTTCGAAATGAAGGATCTTGGATGGATGCATTACTTCTTGGGATTAGAAGTATGGCAGTGGCAGAAAATGATTCTCCTAGGACAAGGAAAATACACTATAGATATACTGAAGAGATTCAAAATGTTGGACTGCAAGTCCATAGCTACTCCGATGGATGCAAATTTGAAGAAGCTAAGGGATTTTGCTTTAGATTCAATTTGATTGATCCCACCATGTATCACCAGTTGATTGGGTCCTTGATGTATCTTACGAACACCAGACCATACATTTGTTTTTGTTGATGTATATGTAACTTCGGAATGTATTCTTCTATGTATCTTATGTATTGTAACCCGATGTTTATTCCAGGATGTTTCTATTATGTATTTGAGTCATGTTGTCATACCCCGATGTTCCGATCGGGAGGATTAATAATGTAAACAAGTCATATCAAGTCATTAGGTAAGTCCCCGCAGTTTCGGGGCACTTGAGTTATTATACACTAATTAAGGTGTAGGCTCGAGTAGTAATTATTAGGTTGAGCCTACGTGTGTAATGGCAATTCAAGTGAACGGATGAATATAAATAGAGAGTGTGAGTCTCTCTATTTATCACTTGTGACACACATCATTCACTCTCTTAAGTGAGGCGCACTTGTGGAGGAGGAAATATACTGGGACTAGAAGGCCACTGCTGTTGGGAGATCTCTTACTGTTTTGGTGCTGATTTTATCTCTAAGGAAGTTGCGGGGTTTTCTCCTTTATGGTTTCCCCGAGGAAAACTCTTTGTGTCTCTTGTCTCTTGTGGTGTGCTTATGTTTTATTGCTGTGCTTGTTATTCTCTCAGTGAAAAGATCCTAAGATCATAATGCTTGCTTATTTGATGAAAAACTAACAGTTTTGTTGTGAGTGCTCTCAGTCAGTTCATGTGCGAACCGAGGAAGATTCACTGGATTGCTGCAAAACATGTACTCAAATACTTACGTGGCACTATGGGATATGGTCTACGATATGATTCAAAATGTGACTTGAAATTGCAAGGGTTTACAGACTCAAATTGGGCTGGATGCACTGCAGATAGGAAGAGCACTTCAGGATGTTGTTTCAATTTGGGTTCTACACTTATATCCCGGTGCAGTAGGAAGCAGAACTCAATAGCTCTCAATACTACAGAGGTCGAGTATATGGATGCTAGTTCAGCAACCTGAGAAGGAGTTTGGCTTCGTAAACTTCTTGCAGGATTGTTTGGCCAATCTCTAGAGCCAATCATGATTCACTGTGATAAACAGAGTTGTGTGTAGAGGTCAGTGAATCATGTATTTCATGACAAGTTAAAGCACATAGAGATTCGGTATCACTTAATACGTGATATGGTGCAGAAAGGTGCGGTCGAGCTACAGTATATTCCGACAGATGACCAGACTGCAGATGTTCTCACCAAGCCTCTTCCCAAGGTGAAATTTGAATACTTTCGCGGAAGACTTGGAGTAAAAGAGAACGCATCCCTCCTTGAGAGGGAGAGATGACTAAGAGACACTCATTATATTCTTACCCAGGTACCTCTGCTCGTCCAAGTTCTCAGCTAGGTATGGGAGAAATCCCATCGGCAGATGAGATGGACAGGTAGTAGATGGTCAGGTTCACACAGGTGCCTCTGCTCGTCCAGGTGCGCAACCAGGTATGGGAGTAATTCCATCGGCAGATGAGTCGGACATGCAGTAGATGGTCGTGTGATCATAGTGGAAAAAATCGGCGAGGGTCCAGAAAACATCTTCTCAGCAACATCAATGAAAAAATCGACAAACAACAGTAAGCATTAAAAAATGCAAATTTTGTACTTCAATAGGGTCAAACTTTGCTTACCGATTTTTTTCCGATTTTTCTCAATTTTTTCCCGATTTTTGCCGATGTTTGCCGATTTTTCTCGATTTTTCGTGATGTCCAATTTTTTCAGGCTGAAAAATCAGCAGCCAGAAAAAATCGAGATTTTTCAGGACATCGTCGATTTTTTCCACTATGCGTGTGATTGCACAGGTATCTCTATTCGTTCAGGTTCTCAGCCAGGTATGGGAGTACCCCATCGGCAGATGAGACGAACTGGTAGTAGACGGTCGTGCACGTGTGCTCATCCGGGATCTCTAGCTAGAAATGGAAGTATTCCATCAGCAGTAGAGACAGATAGGTAGCACAATATTCTCTCTTAGTCATCCAGATAGAACTAATTCATAAAGTCAATCTTCAGTACGTTTAGAGATGATGGAGACAGTATAGATGTATAGATGAAACCTAGATGATCATGATGTTGATGAAGACCGGAGAATACCTTCCTTGTTGTGAGGGAGTGTTGGAGTTTGTACAACTTCAAAAGCTATTCTTATTGTCCTCCTTCGGGAGTTGAACTTGTTGTAATCATTCATACAAACCCTAGAAAGAACAATGTAAGCCTTGGAGTGAAAAGCCAGCAATAAAAGAATAAAATATAAATTATTAAATATAAAATTATATTGCTTCCCTAAGTGAAGTCGGGCCCAGTTAATTTCTGGGTCGGAAAACAATATAAATAGGAGGCGCCCCTCCTCATTATTACACACAACACCAGCGCAACAACACAAGTGAAGTGCACAGTTTCCGGCAGAGTGCAACTACACAGCAGCTTAGAGAAGTTCGCATACACTGCAGAAGAATATTTTTTTCAGGGTCTCATCTTTGGAAAGCATTTTCATATTTTTCTTTTCTTTCTTCATTGTACTATGATCTTAGAATTATTATCTCTAAACGAAGGTTGCTGGGTTTTCTCCCAATTGGGTTTCCCAGGTGAAAAATACTTGTGTTATTGTTCTGTGCTTTGTCTATCTTCTAGCGATCCTATTGATAAATGCAATTAAGATATACTGCTATAATATTTAAGAAAATCTTAACATGTACAACATGAATTTCGAGGCATCCGTACAACAGGATTTTGTCAATGATTGGAACAGATTTTGAGAAGGGAGATAAGTACTGTTGTTTCATTTTTGTAAAGTTTGCCTGAAGAAATAAAATCTCTCTGAAGTACAGGTTTTCCCTTCGGGGTTCTTCCTCGGTCAATTTGACCAAAAATATGAGCATTTAATTTTCATGTCTGTGGCTGAGTTTTAAATTATGAGTAAGAGTTTATGGCTGATATAATTTTCAGAGTTCAAAAGAAGAAAAGAAATCTCATGTGTTTCATGTTTTTCAGTTAATTTTTAATTTTTCAATGTACATGCCTGATGGGGTTTGGGCATTAAACCATATGCAACACTGAAACTGAAACCGGGTTGGGGTTCTTGAAAAGTTTCTAGGAATACCTTCGAGCTACAAAATGCTAACATTCCCTCTTAGCAAGGGAGGTACTGCTGGCATCAACTCCACCTGGATCACTCTGCATTCTACTCCCTCCAACTGCTGAAGCTGTTGCCTCTGGCTTTGAAATCTCCTCAGATGCATGGACTGGATCAACAACTAAAGGTGTGTGCCAGACCACTCTGAACTAGGAGTTCTGCTCACTCTCCTTCTCATCCTCTAGAGTCATCTCATACCAGCTCGGTCTCCTCACAGAGTTGTAAGAATCCTCTCAACTAGTTGCAATCACTGCTACCACTGAGTCTGACCTCCCACTAGACTCATCATTTACAAGTTGTCGTCTCAACCTGTATACATTGCTCTCCCGAGTGCCAATCACTCGTGCTACATCCACGCCCTCACTCACTGGATAAATAATAACCCGTCCCTGCACTTGAAGGACTGCATATCCATTATCTTCCAAAGTTGATACTGAGAGCAAGTTTCTTCTCAGCTCTAGGACAAACAACACACCGCCAATCTCCAGATAACCACCAGACTCGAGTTGGAATAGGACTCTCCCAACTCCCTCTACTGCACGGGTGCCAACATACCCATCCTCAGTAAGCACAACTCTGTCCATATCTATCAACTCAAGGAACATATCTCGTGTCCATGTCATATGGTGTGCTGCTCCGTCATCGATGTACCATGCTCCATTGTCCTCGCACCAAAACAATCTCTTTTCACCTGTGTAAAAATTTCTTCTCAGCTGTCACACCCAACAAATCTCTCGCATATGTAGCTACACTGAACCAACACTTCTCATGCAAATTACTTGCATTCTTTCTTGCTCCAACATCCCACTGAAACTCAGAGCCCTAACTCTAATACCATGTTAAAAATCAAAGAAAATTCATACTCAACAACTCACATCCATTGAAGAATTTAGTCGAACATTTCGTGAACTTTTGATATCAGCCAATGACAATAAGCTAGGCACATTTCACTTTACAGAAACAAAAATAGACGCATTATGGGACTAATACACTGTTCATGAACACATTTTTCAGCGAAAAATAAAGATATCAGCACACTGTAAATGAAAATAATACACAGTATTTTGGTCAAAAAATGACCCTAGAAAAAGCCCACACCTTGGGGAAAACCAGTGAAAGAAGATATTTTATTCTGAAGGGAAAACTCAGAAATTTCTCCTTCAACCATAATTTTTTTTTTGCCCAATTTACAATGTATGAATCTCAACTTAAAACCCAATGGTACTTATCTCATTCTCAGACCACAACCACTATTCTTGTGTTCACACAAGCTGCAAACATGCCCAACATATCAACATTTATTGTTGTACAATCCCTTGGAAAACGTGCTTAAAATATGCCTTGGTAACTGCACCCTCTTCAAGTGTTTATCTCTGCAGTATGGCCTGGCAAAAATGGCTGCAAGCTGCCTTGGTTTTCATGCCCTAGTCTTATATTTAAAATCGTGGCCTTCATCAAAGTTTGAACCTTGTCTCAGTCTTCATCTTCCACTTCTCTCTTGTCACTCCAAGCTGCTTCTTGGAACTTGTGCCTCTTCCTCTTCTCTTGGAATGCGTGCCTCACCCAAAAACTCTCTCTTTGGATGTTTGCAAATGAAGACTTGTTACGCTTTTATTTCCCTCATTAGGGTAACTTACATGACTTTTCAAATTCCATGGTTGAGATTAAATCTAGATCTCAAGATCCATGAATGAGATCTAATCTCAAGTTCATTTAAGTTTCCTAAGTGAACTATACACTAAATTATTATTTTTTTCGAAAAGTCACTTTTCTCTAAATATTATAAAAGTACACAATGACTTAAAGTCACTTTATAAACATACTAAAGTGCAACTCACTTTTAAATCATTAAGTCACATCAAAAGGTACTTTATTAAATGCACATTACTAAAGTCATTTTAATGACATTAAATGAGACTTCACATCACCGTGGAATCCTGCACTTAGGCACCTGATGCAGGAGTACTTTCAAGCTACAAAATGCTAACAATGAGACAAGATACTTGTTGGACTCACGTTTCAAACAGATTTGCAAACAAGAAGAGATTATAGAAAACACAACAAAGGCAAACTCTGACTTGTTGGACTCCTGTCTCAAAAAGATTTGCAAACAAGAAGAGATTCCAGAAAACACAACAAAGGCAAACCCTGATGGGTTCAAGAAAGTGATGGCTTGAAGAATAGCCCAAATTTTCCAACCTATATCATGAATCACACTCTCAGTCTTCTAGCCAATTTAAGTACACAATAGAATAGCTTTTTGCAAGAAAACTTGCCACATATTGTAATGTATGTCCATTTATTTTCACTCCAATCTGAAAGTGTCGAGGATGATTGCCAAAGGTTATTGAATCTGTCGATTAATGCCTTTCTTTTTATGCAATGATAAAATCCTTAATTTACGCAGGATGGGGGCTCACGAAACTAGAGTGTATTCAACACTTACCACTATGAAGGTATTTGAAAGATTGGATATTTTTCAAAGATATACTCTCGTTTGATTCATGATTGAGAAGCTGTCCTGAGAGAACCTCTGCATCCTTTGCTGAAACAGAATGGCAGAGGATAAGAGGGGGCCCCAATCAAATGGGGAAGACCTGGCTGTCCCTAAAAGGCGTGGACACCTTACTTCTTACTATATGGATCCAAGAGGGCAAGAGTAGATCATGAATTGTCTGCCTGTGGAGACATTGCCAAAACTTAGCTCCTTGATGCTATGTAGTCTTTTAATTGGAGACTTTCAAAGGAAAATCAGATAGGTGTCCATAAATTTGTATATTGAATTTTCATTTTGTCATCTAAGGGATTACTGGATCAATTTTTAAGCACTACATATCCTATATGTTTTACAGATAATGGCTAAATAACTTAAAATGTTTTACACCATATTTTTAACACCATAAGATCCAATTTCTTACTCGGCTTCGTAGCTTGCCATAATTTATGGAAGACTTCTTTCCTAATATCAGGATGTGTACAATTCAACATTTCTAAAGCATTAGGAGGCAATCTTGTTCTGAAAGATTCCCAATTAGTAGAAGATACATTGAATTCTGTTGAAGTTCAATGATTGCAAATGTGAATAGTTTTCGTGTTGCTTAGTGTGACAGTGATTAATGTGGAAAAGGTCGGTTTTTTTCACTTTTTTCTTTTTCCAAGTAAAAAGCAGAACTATGTATTGAAGTAAAAAAAATTACATTCAAAATGTGCATGAAGTGTGAAAACTAAAGACTTTGATATATATAGTTCATCAGTGAAATAGATATCTCCTATCATCTATTGATCTGTCATATATTTATCCTATACTATCTCAGAAAAGGCTCAAAAGGCTACATAGAAAAGGTAGAGTATACTGAAGCACAAAAAACTGTAATTGCAGAGATAGACATACCCAAAAAAAGGTCTTGAAACTGCCTTTGAAGATCATCATATTGTCTTCAAACAGATGTATTCAAACACAACTAAAAAAAGGTAGTGCATCTTGAAGCATAAAAGGCTATAAAATCAGAGATAGATATGTCAAAAGAGATCACATCATACCACAAAAAACTGTCTTCAACCAAAAACATAATTTCAGTAGAATCCATCCACTGAGGAAATATGAGAACTTGATTCATGATATAGCAAGAGACAGAATGAGAGGGGGAAGTAGACCAACCAAATCCAAGTCCTCCCTTGGTTGGCCACTGACATGACCTTTGACAATTCATCAACAACAGATTTATGTTCCATATAAATGTGTTGAAAGTTAATAGGCTGGAATTGTGAAGCTGTGTGTTTGATCTGATCAATAAGTGGGCTTAATGCAAAACTATTCATCCTGAAATTTTCCTTCTCCCATTCTATAACCATTTTCAAGTCTCCAAAAAGTTGTACCCTGTCTAAATTATTTTCAGTGGTCAATTTCAGCATAGTTTTGAGGCCATAAAATTCTTCCCAGTTATGGCTTCATGTCCCCAAACCATATTGAATTTGAATCTAATCCTATAATCAATAAATAGCAAATCCCCCAAGCATCACAAGGCCCAAGATTTCTTTGATTTGAACCATCCAAAAATCCCTAAACAAAAGATTTATAAACTACTAGTTCTCCTACCTGTCTTAGAATTTTTTGTTTTGGAGTTTGTTTGATTTCCTCACAGATAAATTCCAAGGGAGAGAAAGATAAGCCCCAGAGGAGGGCAATGTTGCTTGTGAACCACACTCTCCAAGAGACCTCTAGGGATAGAGCCCCCATGCTTTTCAACAAAAGGTTCTTGCATACAATTTTTGTAAGTTATTAAAAATGATTGGCCCTTCCAAGAACATAAACCCCTTGAAATGGTAAGTACCTCTATCCAGACTTCCTTAGAGAAGGGATAATTTATATGAATATGTTGGTTGCTCTCTTCATCGATGCTATAGAGACCACATCCCTGAGCCTTGCCGGGCTCTTTTCTCCAAAGTATCCCAAGTGAGGACCTTATTGCCCAGGGCTAGCAAAAGGGATAGTTTTGTTTTCTAATGAGCTTTCTGTTACCAGGTGGGTTTCCACCACAATTCCCCTCCTAAGCATGAATTAGGAACATTGCTTGATAGCCCAATCTTGTAGTTTATATACCAGAGGAGTTGTGAGTCCATACTCTTTCATCTTCATCAGTTCTTAAGCTGGTGGAACAGAGTGAGTCTTTGTCAACCAAGGAGTCCCATTTTGGGAGTGTTTTTTCGTATAATTTAGTCTCTTGAGGCCGAAAAAGTATAAAACAATCCACAGAAGAACTCTCTTAGCTCCGGGAGGACTAAGGTATACTTTTTTCGTAATTAGTCGGCAAGGTTTGGAAAAAGGGGTAAACTAATACCAGACCGACGCACCTTCAGAAGTGGCAGGTAGCCTGAGTTTAATGAGGGTGAAGGAATGCAAGATCACTCGGAAAGATCCAATTGATTAGAGAAATGGGGCTTACAACAGTAAACTCGATGCTTTGTTCTTTAGGTTTTGTGAGGATGACAAGGACATAAAGTATGCAAATATTTTTCATGTTTGAATTCAGAGCACGAAAAAGAGAAAACTAAGCTCATATCGGGTGTTCATTTTCCGTAATTTTAGTCCTTTAGGTCCGGAAAAGCGATAAACCTATGCGTGAAGATACTCTTCTCAATTCTTAAAAAAAAAGAGTACTCATTTTTCGTAAATATTCCACATGGTCCGAAAAAACAATAAACTACCACCAATGTGGATGCCCGTTCACTTATTCTTAATGAGTTTGAACGAACAAGTTTACTCGGCAGTCTAGTCTGTTTTGAGGAGTCGAACCAGGGCCTAAAGAAAACTCCATAAGTGCAGGGAACCTTAAAACAGGAAAGGCTCATAAAAAGATGCAAAATGAGGCTCATTTTGGCATAAAAAACAACTAAGAAGGCTCCCACAAACCTAACACAACTACGGCATGGGTACCAAAAGACGATAAAGTGTTCTAACTAGGGTTCCCATGAGAAGGAGGCGCTATCCACAGAGGAACAATGATGTATACGAGGTCAAAATGGTTTGACACCATAGTCCATGGATGAAAAAGTGATCCTAGGGTTTAATGACATATAAGGTATAGATGCAATGTCAGCAATAATGGCCAAATCCTACCCTATATGTGATGGAAACGACTTTTTATGGATCTTGGACCTGCTTCAACTAGCAAAAACCCATGGTATTAGTCCATACATTAAAATTTGATTTGAAATAGGTCAAAATTTTGAAATTTTTCTATAAATAATTCAAAGAACAAAAATAGACACACCATTTTGGAAAATTACTAAACTTGGCAAGTTTTTATCTCTAACCTCAATTGATCACCGAGGACAAACTGCTTGACCGAATCAAATTCCGCAAGCTGCAGGTTGGTTTTCTCTCCCTTCTCCTTTTTTCTATCTACTCCAGTTTTCATTTTAATGTAAAATTTTATGATTTTGTGCAAGCCCTAATGAGGTTACGCAGCATACGTAGGTCTGCTACTATAGCAGTCGCGTATACGCGTTTTATACGCGAGTTGCTATAGAGCAACCCGCGGATGACCCACGATGTGCTTAAAGCACAGTCGTGTATGCTGCGTGACTTAGAAAAAGTTGGAAAGCTGCCAAAATCAAAAGAAAATGATGGATTCTAATGATTGACAGTGGTCACTGGGCAGGTACAAGATGGTTCTAGAGTGGAGGGAAAGAGAGCATGAGGATATGGATCGAGAGGCAATGCGGGATGCTTCGACTTTGCAAGCTTTACAACAATGTGGATTGTTAAAAATTATATTGCACCTCCGGCATGAGAGCCAATGGTTAATGAAATAACATACTTATAATGAAGCAATAAGATAATTCAGAAATCACAATATATAAGAGTGCAAAGACACAATATTGGAAGAAGAATTTTCTTTATTGATAAACAAGTGAGGTGAGATTACAACCCAACATCTAAGACAAGTGCTCCTCTGCTAACCAAGGACACTGAGTTCTGTTGCTCCAAGATATCTAAAGGCAAACCACCAGCATAACTTTTCTCTATAACTCATTATTGATTAGCCTCAACCCCTACCCTTTATTTATACATGAGGAAAGAGAGAGGTTACGAAGGTTGAGATGGTTGAGGAAGTTGGGATAGTTATGATTAAGGCCCCAATTATCCTCAACTAATCGTGTTTATATTTTTAAACTTTGGATTAAGGCATACACGACTATTAATACTAGAAAGTCGCGTATGATACACAACTTGCTTTAAGGAAACCCGTGGGTGCAAGCCCTAATGATGTATACGCGAGTTGTAATGCACTTATTCGAGTAGGATACGCAGGTTGCTATGATAATAGTCGTGTATTCAACCTAATGTCCATACAAAAAATAAATCCAGCTGGTAAGGTAATGATGTATCAAAAGTCATGCCCATCTATAGTGTTTTGGCTACTTCAATCCATTTTGTCATTTTGTGTGCTGACACACTGGGTGTCAGTACTTGAACGGAGAAGTGCCATTTTACATGATAACAGTCATGGAAATGGTGTGTCAGTAATTACGAGTTGGGCATTTTTGGTTTAGAAAACGCTCATAAACAACCGTTTAAGTCATGGTAACTGTTCATCTATCAATGTGTTATTCATGATTGAGCCTCTATTTGTGCTTGAAAAATTGACATTGCCATTTGTTTCTCCTCCATGTTTACGCCCGTACTTCAGTAAAATAATCATTTTTTAATAAGATTGATTTGGTGGTTTGCCCTTTTGCGGATTCCACGACAAATTTGTTTTCTCACTATCGTATTCATTTTGTTTATTTTGTGCTTAATACTAATTGTTTTAATAAAGTTTAAAAAGGCAATACTAATTCAATCCTTCTCCCCTTCTCAGTATTGCTGGATAAACCAACACATACTATAAAGGTTAAGAAGTTGGAAGCATTTATTGTGAAGATGGATTTGGTAAATACCTTTGACAAAGTGAACTAAACTTATTTAAGATTAGTTCTTTTCCAGATAGGGTTAATTTTGGAAGTTACAAATTGGATCATGGGTTGTGCGACTTCTACAAACTTTGTTGCACTTGCTAATGGATCCCCTACATGTGTTTTTAGAAGTCATAGGGGCCTTAGACAAGGTTGCTCTCCTTCTCCACTAATTTTTTAAAATTATTGTGGAAGGATTGAGCAGGTTAATTTGAAAGATTAAAAGGGAAGGGAGGATTAAAGGGGTAAAAAATTATTATCTTCATTATATTACTAATCTATTGTTTATATACACGTTCCTTTTTTGTAAATGGGTCTGCGAAGGAATGGAGAGCTTTCCATGAGATGATTATATTGTTCGGTGATGATACTAGCATGGAAGTTAGTATCCTAAAATCAAGCCTTCTAATGAATGGGGTTGATGATAAAGTTTTGGAACATGTACATGTATTATTCCTTCTCCTTATGGAATCAATTGATACAGGTTTTAAGTATCTAGAATATATTTTGAAGCCAAATAATTACTTAAAAGAAGATTGGTTGTGGTTATTAAAAAATGTTGAAACTAAAGTTGACAATTGGTGCTTCAGATGGATTTCCCTTGGGGGGCGATTGATCTTAGTAAAATCCGTGTTGGAGAACATTCCTATGTATTGGCTATCCTTAGCCAAAATCCCAAAATAAAATCTAAATAAAATTAAACAAAAGATGATCAGCTTTTTATGGACAAGCAATAAATGTAAAGAAGGGGTCAATTTAGTTAAGTGGAACAAAATTTACACCGCAATTTTTTTGCGGGGATGGGGATTGAAAAAAATGTCTTGGCTTAGTCAAGCCTTGGAAATGATGAGTCTATGGAGAGGGTTGTTTGGAAAAGGACTATGGAGTGATTATTCTGGCAAAATATTTTCAAAATAAACCTGTGATTGACTAGATCAGGAGTGCAAACAAATAGGTCTCAATTGTCTTGAATATTTGGAGAGGGTTGGTAGTCTCTTTTCCTTGTATGGGAAATGAGCTTTCATGGAAGGTAGGAAATGGAAATAAAGTTAAACTGGTTGAGGATCCTTTAACTGGTGGAGAAGGGTTCTATAAGCTTTCACCTACCATTACTATATATTTGAAGAATTTTGGTGTTAGGTACTTGGCACACATGGAAATACCTGATATTGGGACAAATGCCTCTCATTACTGGTTACAACTTGATGAATTCGGTTTGGAAAGAGAATTTGTTGAAGAATGGGATGACTTTGTTAAGGGTTTAAATCATTGTGGGCTTAGATTGTCAAAGTTGGAGGACAAAATTGTCTAGTCCTGAAATGTATCTTTGGGATAGATAAGTACAAAATTGGCTTATGAGGCTATTTATTTTTCTTGTGTGGATTCTGTAGAAATATGGTGGCATAAGTATTCATGAAAATGCAATGCACTTTTAAAATGGAATTGTTTATGTTGGTTAGTCTTGAAGAATAAAGTGATGACCTAGGATAATTTCCTTAAGAGAGGAAGTATTGGACCAAATTTATGCATTTTATGTAAAAGGGAAGTTGAGTTGGTTGATCATATGCTTGTTCTTTCAGCAAGTATGGATGGAGGTATCTTGGAGTTTAAGTATTTATGTTTGTTAGGCACAAGGTTCCTTTCAAAAAAACTTAGCTCATTGGGTTTCAAATGTTCTTTTTCTATTAAAGGTTTTCCACTATATGTATCTTAGGGAATTTGGAGACACATAAATATAGTACTATTTGAAAATGCTAAAAAACGTGTCTTCAGATTAAGCTCCAAAATAGTGGGTGTTTATAAAGAGTATCATAAGGATATGGTGGAAAAAGCTCCTATACTCACCACATCCCCATTCTTTTTATATGTTGATCCAGTTTTTTTTTTTTAATGATGCTTCAGATTAAGCTCCAAAATAGTGGGTGTGTATAAAGAGTATCATAAGGATATGGTGGAAAAAGCTCCTATACTCACCACATCCCCATTCTTTTTATATGTTGATCTAGTTGTTTTTTTTAATGATGCTTCACAGTTGGGACAATCTGGTGCTAGAATGGTTATCAAATTTAGGATTAATCACAATATTCAAATTTGGATGTGTTGAGGAGAAGGATGCAACACAAGAGTAAAATGTTTGGCTCTTTGGGTTGTTATATTTTTCCTTTTTTAAGGTTTCTTATCTTTACAGGTGACAGGTGATTCCAGAGTGATTATTGATTGGGCTTCTAGAAAAGCAAATCTTCATGTGGCCCTTTTGGAACACTAGAAGCATAGACTTATGGAGCTGCATGGGAAGTTTCATGGCTTATCCTTCAGGCTTATTTATTGTCAATCTAACTCGGAAGCATATAAATTGTCCAAAAAGATATTGGATTAGTCGATGGGATACTTTTCTTTGATGTTTTCTAGGAACAAAATGTGTTGTCTAAAGGCTCTTTCCAGGCTTATTAGTTTTGGCTTGGAGTCTATATTGTCAATTTTTGTTTTATATGTTGACGCAAGGTTTTCTAGTAGTTTGTACTATTAATTTTCATGGACATGAATTGTTTCATGTATTTATAAGGATAGAGTTGTGGTGGGGGTTTGGTAATTGTTGTAATTCCAGTTCTTTTTTAGCATGTTTTCAGATGATGTTGTAGTCCTGTTGCAGCTGCAACATTTTCCCAAAATTTTAAATTTTAGGGCCCTCATTTTGATTTGCTTCTATTAGATCTAGCCTAGGATTTTTTGGTTTCCTTAAATCTGTCCTGGAAGTTAAGAGTTTTGCTTAAAACTTGATCATTTTTCATCGGAAGATTAGTTGGCTATCCTTCTGATATCGGAAGCATAGTCAACTGTCTTTTCGACGTTGTGGAAATTGAATGGTCTACCTCGTCGGCAATACTTCATACGCCCCAGCCGATACGTCGAAAACTACGAATTCGTTTTGTTTTATTTCAAGCTTAACTTTTTTATTGTCAACGACTTTTCATCACTATCGGAATGGTCTACAATAGTGAACCGAAGTATTAGTCTTTTATGCTGCCGACATTGCGGGAGGCAGTTGATAAATGTTCTGAAAGTTAGTTGTCTTCTCGCCGATGCCTTAGAGGTTAGGTGTTATGATCTTCGATACACATGATGATAGTGCTTGGCGCTGCCGACACTGCGGAAGATGTTCAGTCTTGAGGTTCCGCACCTAGTGCTTAGTGGTGTCGATGCCGACAGACTTAAAAGTTATCGCGGGTCCGCAGTTAGTTTGCGTCCATCATTGCGGCTGCATCCGAACTATCATACCGAGAGTTAGTTGTTTCCTCGCCGATGCCTTAGATGCTGCGAGTTCCGATGCCTTTTTTAAAATGTGGAGTCGTGAAAATACATTGTTACATTGCCGACACTATGGAGGATGTTGGTTTTGAAGTTCCGACACTTAGCGCTTAGAGTTTTCGATGACCGATGTTTTCAAAATAAAGTCTCACAGGTCCATAGTTGTTTTTGCGCCCGCTATTGCGGCTACCATCCAGAGTTCTCTTCCGATTGACTTAGGAAGTAACTGCCGATAGGGTTTTGTTCCATCGACAATTTCCGCCGAGGTTTATATATAAGTAGGGGAGCATTATTTTATTTTTTATCCGTATTCGAACTCGTCATTGCTCCAGTCGTTGTCGTTTGCATCGATTCGTGCGCCCAGTTGTCCGAACTCGATTCGCTAGCGTTGCCACCGTCAAGATTTTGGTCATCCCGTCGACTACACTGCTGTTTGCCAGGTAGGTGAACCACAGCCTTGTTGTTTTGGTTTTTATTGGTCGATTTGGAACCTTTGGTTTTTCCTAGGTTAGGTTTTCCCTAGTTAGGTTTTCTGTGAGTTAGGTTTGTCCGCATAAATGGATGTTTGTCTTTGCGGTGTGCATGTGTTTTATTTGAGGGTGAAGAGTTAGCCGTTTACAGATTTCTTTAGCGGGAAGATTTTGAGGATGCATGATTGTTGAGCCGTTACGGATGCTTTTGCTCTAGTGCGAAAGATTAGGGCACGGTGCAGACAAGTGTTTCGCTGTTTGAACCACCCGTTCTTTTGGTTATCCATAGTCACCCAGGGGGGTTTTATTCCTCTTACTTGCACTTTACTTATTTCTTGGGACAACGAAGGTTTTCCATTTTTTGTCGGGTTAGGGTTTTTTCCTACATGAAGGGCACTGTATAGGGTCTAATGCTTTGAAGTTTATTGCTGAAGAGTAACAGTAGGAATAGTGTGATTCATACTTTTTTGTGGTATCGGATTAGTTTGAATTAGTTCGAATGCAGCCCTGTTAAGATAGAGAATTTTTTTTTCTCTCGGGGTTGTGGATTTTACAGAAAGTGGACTTAGGCGGTTTTAAGACACAACCTGTAGGATTTTTCTTTTGCCTTGTCAATCTTTTCATACATTGAATGTTGTGGGTAGTTTATTTTTCAAAATGCATATGGGGGAGGTAAACAAATTGATATAGTTTTGTTTATTGTTAAAACACTTGCTAAAAGCTCAATGGGTCTAAGAACGTGCTGTGATTGTGACAGAGTGATTATTGTAAAGAAAATATGTCGAAAAGCCAAAAGAAAAAGGCTCATGTGGTTGAAGGAGAACCTGAGGTTGAGGTCATCACCAAGGTTAAGTATATATATGAAAATACCAGAGCTTTCACCGGAGTCAAACCGGACTACAAATGGGGAGAGATATACATGATGATTGCCAATCAGAATGTACCTGATGCAGGATTCGAAGAGCTAACCATTTATGCAAACATTGAGAAATCAGCTCTCATGAAAGTAGCCACAAGACCTAAGTTGTTCCCTTGTTCAAAGGTGATAGGTCGGATTCTGCCTAGGGCAAATGTAACTACAATGATTCTTGAAAATACTGCTAAGCAAGGCTACGCTGCATATAGCCCTGCACATGTCTCTATGGCATATCATCTACCTCCTACCCAAATTTACTTGACAGAAAGCTAGTTGAAAGAGACAGTTATGGATCTAGTAGAAACAGTTAAAAGAATGATGATACCAGGGAAAAACTTTCGGGCTAGACCTTCCAAAGAGTATGATACCTCTACTCTATGTACTCCCTATAGATTCATTGCACTGATGCTAAATAGAATTTTTGGTATAGCTCACGGAAAGAGATTCAAGATAGGATGGATATCAATTATCTTCTATGTGGCTACTCAAGGAACCATTTTTAATTGGTCAAACATAGTGTCAAATAGCCTCTTAGCATGCATATCCACGGCCTTGGGAGGAGTGTCACAAAATAAATAAGAGTTCTACATGAGCTCTATCCTGATTGACTGTATACTGTGTACTCAGTCTTTTCCAGCCTTGAGATGTAACTGGGAGAGGGATAGAACCCTAGTGTACACATCATATAGATTGTTATGGGCCCATAAATATTATAGTTATTACAAGAAAATCTGCGAACACTTCATCATGCCCTTGTATACTCTAATTTTCTTGACTGAATGCAACTGCATGTCTGAAGAAGCATTCAAAGTCATCGAGGAGTACGGAGATTATTATTTGACCGAGGAGGGGTTATATATAAGAATGTATGGTGGTTCCAAAGCCCCTTCCCTACTCCCTAAGTATGCCACTAACTATGTACTACACAAAGAGGTAGTTAGGCAGGTCTATATTGATGGTGTAGGAAATTTTCTGTTCGAACATAAAAAGGCAGCATATCCTGCAATACCTTTCTGGCTTGGAAGTTATAAGTTTTCAAAGCTAAAACATACTGCAGAATTTGATCAGGAGCTGGAGCATTTCCATTTTGGTGAAATGAATTTTCACAGTAATGACTCCCGAAATAAAGTAGCAGATCACTACAAGGAGGCAAGCATTGATTTTGAATATACCAACCTTTGGGACAAGGATGAGGAAACATTCAGAAGTGCAAAGAACATAACCGCCCTAAAAAAGAGGTTCAAGCAAAAAATAACCACTATGGGTGGAAAGGGAAAAACTTCGAAGAAGACTAAGACATTGGAAGAAGAAGAGGCCAAAAAGAGAGAAGAAGATGCTAGAAGGCTAGCACAGGAAGCAGAGAGCTGGCTTAAGAATGAAAAAGAATAAAAAAAACGAGTTGCAGAGAAAGCAGCAAGGAAGGAGGAGGAAGAGAGAAAGAGAAATGAAGAAGCGGAAATCAAGAAAAAACAGGAAGAAAGTGAAATTTTGAGATTAACAGAATCTCAAAAGGACCAACAGACTGCTGAGTAGGTAGATACATAAGGAGGACAAGATCACACAGATCAAGGACACAGATAATCTAATCCTAATCCCCTGGAGCCTGTTGCATCTTCTAGTAGTACATTGGGACAAACATCATTTTCTGGAATAGATTTGATCCCTTTCATGCCTATAGAAGGGGAGGAGGTTCCTGACTTCAGTACTATTTTCTATGATAAGGAGAAGAAAATGATTGTAAAAAGAACTAAGAAAAAGGTTGAAACTGGAGGACAGTCAGGAAAGATGATAACAGATAAAACCTTGGTGCATGGAACAAATACAGATCCAAGACTGATAGCAAGAGCTGGGGTGGCATTAACCCAAGCAACTGAAGATAACGTAGATAGGCTTATGACAGACCTCGAGCAGTCAAGAAAGAATGCAGCACAATTAAAAGAAACGTTGAAGAAGGAGAGGGATGAGGGTCAGAAGCTGAAAAGGAAATATGAAGACATGATGAATGAAGTTAAAACTTCAAGAACAGAGTTCTAGACTCTGCAAGCAAATAAGGAGGCTTTAGAGATTTCTGCAGAGAAAACGGAAAAGAATGCTCAGGATAGCTTAGGTGAGTTACAAAAGCTACAGCTAGAGCATCCAATGTTTAAAACTGAGAGAGATGATCTTCGGGTATCCTACAAAAATCTAAGTGCAGAGAAGGACCGGTTGCAAAGCAAGGTTGCTGAGTTAGAAACAGAGAAGGCCGCCACAGAAGAAAGAGAGAAGCAATATCAAATGCAGGTGGCAACCTTAGAAGAACAAAATACTTCATTGACAACATCACTGAAAGATGCTATGGAACAGAAGAGAGACTTCCAGCCTTTGAAAGAACATGTTCTAACTCAAAGAAGGAAGATCCACCAATTTCAAATATGCATTAAGGAAGAAAGGTGTAAAATTTTACAAATAGACACCAGATTAGAAGAAATTTTGGACACTACTTCGTATTTTTTAGACAGATCTCAAGATATTTTGGAGATTCTAATAAGAAGAATGATATGGACTGAAGAAATATGGAATCTCCTACAAAGTTACCACTTAAGGATCAGCAGGGTTTAAAACAAGAGTATGATTTATTCGAATTTGCAATTAATGTGGCAGAAAAATTCAAGAAAAATGTAAAGAAAACAAGGGGAGCATGTGCCGAATACTGCAGGAGAGTGCTTGCTACATACAATAGATGCCAGATTTCTGTAGAGAAAAGATTGGACACGATACCAGAACATAAATTTTTATACAACATTTATAGAACAGATATCAAGACATTAGAGGAAATTTCAACTCAAAATGGGCCTTTTAACTTTTATTCAAATTGCATGTCATTATGTGTTAGCCAATGAAATTGCTTTAAATTTGAAATACCATATAGGTCTTAAACACTTTTTTAATATAAATTTGGGGTTAGGTATCATAAAAAAAACTACTTTTTTGTTTGTATTTTTGAGATATCTCCCCATGTTTTTACTCAAATTTTGATCGGGAGAGCTCGTTGGATGCGGAATTAAATTCCCCATCCAGTGAGTACCCACTCAGCATACTTTTGATGGGCCCCGCTACCCCAAAAACAAGAAATACCTGAAAAAATGGAATGATGATGTCATCATTTGGTTTTTTCAGGTATTTCTTGTTTTTGGGGTAGCGGGGCCCGTCAAAAGTATGCCGAGTGGGTATTCTTTAGATGCGGAATTAAATTCCGCATCCATCGAGCTCTCCCAATCGAAATTTAAGTAAAAACACGGAGAGATATGTCAAAAATACAAACAAAAAAGTAGTTTTTTTCTTTTCTTCCTCCAAAATTAATAAATATTATTTTATTATTTTAACTATTATTTTATTAGTTCATTTTAGGAGGCCCATTTTGAGTTGAAATTTCCTCTAATGAAGATGAGCAAGAGATCCAGTAGGTCAAGGATCTAGATGAACGGATTTTAAAGAATGCAGTGGCACATGCAGCTGTAAATATACATCTCCTAGAAGATCAGCTGCGCCTGAGTCCTGCAAGGATAGAAGGGGTGAAGAACCAGGCTGCTAAATATGAGATAAATATCTATTTTCTTGAACCTTCCGGATTTGAAGACATAGCAGCAAAGGCCCATGCATGGAAGAAGTTCATCAACGACCAAGTTGGCCCCTCTTCATAAAGTGTTCTAAAAAAAATTTGATTTAAAATGTAATATATTGTATTAATTATGTGCACATGCTACGAGACAAAATTTTGGAAATGAAAGGTTGGGGAAGCTCAAAAGTCATTGAGCGGCAGCCCAAGGGTTTTTGTTTTTGTATAAATATAGGAGAGTTTAGATGTAGAGAGGACTTCTTTCTAGACTATTTTTTAGAGTGTATTTTAAGAAGAGCTATTCCCTTTTACAATAAAGAGTTACATGTTTCTGTTGGAGAAAGTTTTGTGGAATGTTTCAAATGTTTTGCTATGGACCAGTTGAATGTGAACTATTTCGTTTTCAGCTTATTTCCATTAACTGTGAGATCGTTCTAACTCATTGAATTTATTTTCATGTTATGAATGTACTCTGGTTTATTCTGTGAAATTTCCACTTTGAGTAATGAAGATTGTAATTAACAATAAGCTATCTTGTTATTTATATTTCTATTGATGTTCATGTCTTCTGAAACATTTAACAGCGATCTGTGATCTTTCCTAATGCATGCACTGAAATACATTACTCACCATTAATGATAGTTTTGCTCCCTAGGGATAGGTTAATAAGTCTTAGTTAGTTTCTTGTTGTTTGTGATTTAGATGCGAGAGAGGTAAGACAAGAGGTAAGAACCTGCGCATCACATTGTGACCCTCCTCGTTATCTCTATCGTCTACAATCCTTTAGTTATGCACTTGCACATCATACCTTAAACACAAAAAACTAAACATATACACAGTGGACCGAGCCGTAACTGGTAAAACATTTAAATTGTTACTTCACCTATGGTAGCCGGACGGTAAACTGGACGGATTCCCCATACCAAACAGTAACAGGCTAATTGGGAACGTTTATTTGGGAGAATCCCTAACTGTTGTCACTTGCGATTTTTCAGGCATCAACAATTTTTGGCGCTAGAAGGAGGGCCACCAGTGCATGGCTGGCCGAGGAAGCCCGCTTCCTCGAAATCACTCCACTGGTAACAGTTCTGAAAGTAGTTTGCTTCACAAACCCACTCCCGAAGATAAAGAGAAAGGGTATCTGTATCCTGTCGATAACGAAGTGGTTGATGATTTAAGAAGAATCACCAGGGAATATGCGAAAAATATTGGAGGATTACCTATCATTTCTGTCCTACCTAGAAGAGAGTATCAGAAGAAAGATCGCCCTCAATTAGAAGACTCAGTGTTGGTAGAAGATCTTGAAGAACTGGTAGAAGCAGCCTGACAAGAATTTGTCCAACCTTTGAATCAATTGGATCCAGGTTCACCTTATTGTTCACCTTTCCAGACCCCTGTTCAGTAACAACCTCATTCTCCACTCAAAATCATGGCTAATGTAAATGCAAATCAACAGGTCGCCTTTAAATTTGACACCTCCCTTGCATGATTTGCCTCAAGCTTTCGACAAGATGTTACCTAAGTTTAAAACAAGTGAAGGAATTTTGGTATATGATCATTTACAGAGTTTTTACTTGGCTATAGAAGGACTACAAGCTGGAGAGCATGAAGATGTGGTGTGTAGATTGTTTGCCCATACCCTGAAAGGAAAAGCAGCCTCATGGTATTTTTCCCTTCCTACAAATTCAATCACGGATTGGAACACATTTGAGAGAATGTTTAGAAGTAAATATGCAATCCAGAAAACTTATGCAGCTTTAATGAAAGGGTTATGTGCTCTAAAGAAATAAAGGAAAGAAAGAATGCATAATTTCACTCAAAGATTTGCTGCTTACCTAAACAATTTTACTGCAGCTGATAAGCCATCTGAAAATGATCTAATAGAATAATATACCTCAACCCTTGGGCCTGATCTAGCCATGTTTGCCAAGAGATCAGTGAGACCCACATTAGCAGAAACCTACGAAGAAGTTGAGAAGGTGGAGGCTGAGATGGAGAGTATAGAAAATTACCCTGTACAATCGGAAGAGAAGACTTTTGGAAGCAAGAAACCTTTATTACTGACTAAGGCTAAGGATGAGCGGTCACAGGATTTCGAAAGGATGGTGAAGATGATGCAAAAGTTATCCAACATAGTGATAGATTTAGAGAAGGAAAAGGAGGCTCACAAATCATATAAGCCTTATTATAAAAAAAGGGAAGACAACAGTCAACCTAAACCTCCTCCACACAGTCCTGCAGCAACGAATTTAACTGATGTGGGAATGGATAATTTTTGTACCTTTCATCAACAGCCTCATTCTGAGAAGAACTGCCCACAATGGATTAATTCTATGACGTTAGTAATTAATCAATTATTGGATTCCAAACTGACAGAAACCGGTAAGGAGGAAGAAAAAGATAATCAATCTACAGAAAATCAAGAGGAAGATACTTTAGTTTTATGGGACTGTGTCTCTATGTTTGATACAGAAGAAGAAGATTTTCTGAAACAAGAGGAAACACTAGAAACCGATGTGACAACAAGAAGTCAGAGTTTGTTAAAACAAGATAAGTCAATACTTCCTAAGATTAAGAAACTTCAAGAAAACATAAAGAAGATACAGAAGAACATTGCAACTGTTAAAATACCTGAATTTACCATTTCAAGTCAAGATCCGAAGAAAATTAACACACCTCTTAAGCCTGTTGAAGATAAGATTGATAATGTCAAGAAAAATCTCAAAGAACCTGAGATGGGGTATGATATTGTGGAAGACATTAAAAAAGCTAAAGCAAATATCTCATTGTTTGAAATGTGTAATTTACCTCAGCAAAAAGAGAAACTTTTAAAAGCACTTGAGGTACTAGAAGAAGAGCCTCCCACTGACAACCAACCTGAAGAAGAAATTGGTGAGGCAAGTGTGGGAGAGAAATCTAAGTATAAAACCCCGGCATTTCTCCTAACTTTTGAGATTTTCAACTATAATGTGCACAACTGTTTAGTGGACTCAGGAGCATCAGTCAACATTATGCCACTTTCAGTCTGTAAGAAAATAAATGGACAACCTAAACCATCTACTTCGCAAGTTCTTCAGTTAGATAGGACAGCTGTAAAAGTGATAGGAGAAATGGAGGATGTTCTGATTCGTTTATCTGCAGATGAAAGGGTATGTCAGTACATTGACATTGTAGTAGTAGACAAACCAAATGCTTATGGACTGGTTTTGAGTCGAGACTGGTCGGCAAGGCTAGACGGATATTTTGCATCATATTGGTCACATTTATAGTTGCCTCATAAGGGAAGTCCCAATCAGATAAAAGTATTAAGAGAGCCTCAAATGAAATACAATGTTACTCAGTTAGAGGGAAAAAATGAACCAATAAACTCTATTTTGGGAAATTATTTCATTGAATTGGAACCGGAAAATTACCAAGTTGAAGAAGCTAGCAGTATACCTGATACCCAACCCGATCTCCTTCGATTTTCACAGGCTGATGAGATTGATTGTAATATAGTAGATCTAGTTTCAGATGTAGTCTTTAATCCAAATTCAGTAGAGGTAGATAGTTTTTGGACTCTTTATTTTGATGGTTCTAAAACATTGGAGGGATCAGGAGCTGGTTGTGTCTTGATTGATCCAAGAAAAAATAAACATTTTCTTTCTTGTAGGTTAGAGTTCGAATGCACCAATAACACAGCCAAATACGAAGCACTAGTTAAGGGACTTAAAAAAGCAATAGAACTGAAAGTATATGGAGATTCCGAGATTGTTGTTAAGTGAATTCAGAATAAGATACACTGTATTTCACCACATTTGAAAGCTTACCAGAATGAAGTTTGGGATTTGCTTATAAATTTTCATACATTGAATATTGTGTCCATCCCTAGATTAAAGAATGCAACAGCCGATTTACTAGTTACCTCAGCTGCAAGGCTAGTACCTTCAAATAATAGATGCTCTATTGAATTACTTTTCAGGCCTTTTGTTCCAGATATGATCACCAATCTGTAGGTTTTTTAGGATGATCAACAAATTTTGGAGTGTTTGATGAATGATGAGACTTTCAAAGGAGTAATAATAGACGATGAAGAACATCAAGCAGAATTAAAATTCAGGAACTTTATTCCTAAAGGAGTTGGGACCTTGGAACAAATGTTTGATTTAGATAACAAATTCAGAAAACCAGTGAATGTCAAGACTCATAGCTCGTCCTTATAATTCGAGCTGATAAATTTGGGGAAGTGTTGTTCTCCGGGTGAAAGAAGTAAGTTCATCAGTCTTTTCAAACAGTACAAAGATGTGTTTGCTTGGACCTATGAAGAGCTTAAAACTTATGACACAAAGATCATACAACATGTCATCCCAATTAAAGCTGGAATCAAGCCTTACCAACAACCTTTGAGGAAAATGCATCCTAAGATGGAACCTTTAATTCAAAGTGAAGTAAAAAAATTGTTGGATGCTAAAATCATATTCAAAGTCAGACATTCAGAATGGATTTCTAATTTGGTGCCAGCAAGGAAAAAATCAAGAGAAATCAGGCTCTGTGTAGATTTGTGAAACCTTAATCGTGAATCAAATAAAGATAACTATCCGGTCCCACCCATGGAGCAAATATTGCAAATGGTTTCAGGTTCTGAATTGTTTTCATTATTAGATGGATTCTCTGGTTATAATCAAGTATTAGTAGCTAAAGAAGATAGACTTAAAACTACATTTAGAACCAAGTGGAGAACTTTTGCATATAGGAGAATGCCCTTTGGACTTATTAATGTTGGAGCTACTTTCCAGAGGGCCATGGATATAGCTTTCCGCGGTCTAATTGGCCGTAGTGTTGTGGTTTATATAGACGATGTCACAATATTTTCGAAAAAGAGAGAGGAACATGCATTTCATCTTAAACAAATTTTCGAGCGTTGTCGAAAATATGGTATTTCACTAAATCCTAAGAAATGCGTGTTTGCAGTCATAGAAGGAAAGCTACTGGGTCATGTTGTTTCTAAGAAAGGGATCTCCATAGACCCAGAAAGGATTAAACCCATAGAACAGATCCCTTTACACCATAATAAAAAGGGCATCCAATCATTTATGGGGACAATAAATTTTGTGCGAAGGTTTGTACCAAATTTTGCTCAAATTGTCAAACCTTAGCAGCAAATGGTTAAACATAGTGTACAATTCAAATGGACTGATGTGGAGAAGAATGCATTTAGTAAGATAAAAACATCTATTGCTCACACACCATCCCTCAAAAGTCCAAATTTTGAAAAGGATTTTATTCTGTACACTTTTGCGTCTGATGATTCATTGGCAATGGTGCTTACACAGAAGGAAGATGGGGGAGATGAGTATCCCATATCATTTATGAGCACTGGTCTGCAGGGAGCTAAATTGAATTATCCAGCAGTTGACAAACAAGCTTATGCAGTTTTTAAAGCGGTAAAACAATTCAGGCCATATATACTTAAGAATCGCACCAAAGTAATAGTTCCATACCCAGTTGTACGCTCTCTTTTTGTACAAAAGGAATTAGGAGAAAGAAGAGGCAACTAGGTGACTGCCTTACAAGAATATGATCTTGATTTCAAACCAGCATCCATAGTAAAAGGACAAGGATTGTGTAAACTAATCACTGAAGGTCAAAACAATGAAGAAAACAACTAGGATAATGAAGTTGAGCTACATATGGTGGATGTATATCCTTTGTTTACAGCTCCAGATTCCTGGTACCGGGACCTAGTCCATTACCTTCAAGAAGGATATTTTCCGGAGCATTGAAGTTCCAAACAACGAAGAGCATTACGTCTGAAATCAGCTTCATATCAGATAATTGATGGAGTATTGTTCATAAAGAACTACGATGGAGTTTTTCTCAGGTGCTTAGAACATGAAGATGCAAAGAAGGTCATAACATAATTGCATGATGGGCCTGCTAGAGGTCATTTTTTCTGGAGATACAATAACACATAAGATTCTCAAATCTGGATATTACTGGCCTACACTATTTAAGGATACTCATGCCCATGTTAGAAAATGTGATGCTTGTCAAAGAGGTGTTGGAAGACAAGCTAAAGCAGCGGGGCCTCTAAAACCAATAATGATATCAAAACCATTCGAACAATGGGGAATCGATATTATTGAAGAAATAAACCTAAATTCTTCCTTGCAGCACAAGTATATTTTGACGGCAACTGATTACTTCACCAGATGGGTCGAGGCTATTCCGTTACGAAAAGTAAATGAAGATGCAGTCATGGATTTCTTACAGAATCACATTATGACCAGGTTTGGGGTTCCAATTTCCTTGGTTTTTGATAATGCTACTTACTTTTCTTCTATTAGATTAACTACATTTGCTAATGAAAGAGGAATCAAGTTGCATTATTCTGCAAACTATTACCCACAAGGAAATGGTTTGGCAGAATCCACAAACAAAAATCTGATTAGGATTCTAAAGAAAACAGTAATAGAAAATCAGAGAAGTTGGCATTTAGCGTTACCTAATGCTCTTTGGGCTGATAGAGTCACACCCAAGAATTCCTTAGGTGTGTCACCATACACTCTTGTTTATGGAAAAGAAGTTATTCTTCCTCCCAACTTTCTGTTACCATCTTCCATAATAGCTCAGGAATCTAGAGGTACCGATAATGAAATCCTACAGATCAGAATCTATAATCTTTTGAAGTCAGAAGAGTCTAGGTCCAAAGCCAAAGAAAGATTTAAGCATCAACAGGAAATAGTGAAGCGCTGGTTTGATAAGCATAAAGTTGGGAACAAGGAATTCAAAGTAGGAGATCCGGTTCTTAAGTGGGATCATCCGCACAATGAAAAGGGAAAGCACACTAAGTTTCAACAGTTATGGGTAGGCCCTTTTCAAATTGCAGCAAAGCTTGGCCCTTCAACTTACAAGTTGCAAGAGTTACCGGGGTGGGAAGAGAACTTACCAGTAAATGGTTTAGTTCTCAAACCTTATTTTTCTTGATCTTTTATTTTGTTGTTTTGTACATAAATAAACTGTTGGTTTGTTTTATTTTGAGGATTTTTGTTTTTTGTTTTAATTAGGTTTTTATTGATTGTAATGTTTAATAAAGAAACACAACTTTGCATGGAGTTCATCAGAATTCTGGATTAACTAAATTATTTGATTACAAGACTGTGTACTATTAATTTATTTTATGCTTGAAAGAATTTATTCAAGTTTAACAGTTTTCCTAAATGGTTATGAACACATTGAAGTCCTACTTAATCCTTGTGAAATAACTCAGGATCAAAAGGTCCACAGTACTATTTTGAGGCTCCATTCATCTTACACTAAAAAAATGTCTTAGAGACTGACAGCAAAAGACCCATGGAAAGGAAGCAAGGTAAATAGTATATTACATTTAAATGATTCCATGCCAGAAATTGAAATCCAAAAGGAAAATAAGAGTCAAAATCTCCTCGGAAAAGTGACATGTATCAAAGCAAAGTACTGAACCATATTAGTACAAGATTGTCAAAGTTCTTCTCCGTCTGTGAGCTGAAAAATAAATATATCTCTCACACAAAAGGACACTATGGATAGAGGAACCTGGATAAAAAAAATTCAAAAAGAAGGCATGCAGGGGGACTCAAAAGAGGACAAAAGTCCAAAAGCACCAAAAGTGCAAAATGGCATGGAAATGAGGAACAAACGAATATATCTGTTTACCATATGTTACAATCCTGTGGTGTCTGAGCTGGAAACTACTCAAAGACAGAGGTAAAAAAATAAAACTCATATTCCTGGCCTCAAAAGAGTTATCTGGAGTTTGAAATCTTGGTTCCCATGTTCCCTAAATTGGACTATCATCAATGATTAAAGTGCATACATCTGCCATTTGGGAAATCCAAATATCTTGAAGAATTCAGCATGTTGGTATTGTCGAAATAGTCTGTTGATCGAAGAAGAAATTGTTCAAAGATTTGTGTTCACCAGGTAGTCGCCAATTGTTGCAGCTGCAACATTTTCCCAAAATTTTAAATTTGAGGGCCCTCCTTTTGATTTGATTCTACTAGATCTAGCCTAGGAATTTTTGGTTTCCCTAAATCTGTCCTCGAAGTTAAGAGTTTTGCTTAAAACTTGATCCTTTTTCATCGGAAGATTAGTTGGCTATCCTTCCTATATCGGAAGCATAGTCGACTGGCTTTCCGACGTTATTGAATGGTCTACCTCATCGATGATACTTCATACACCCCAGCCGATATGTCGAAAACCGCGGATTCGTTTTGTTTTATTTTCGAGCTTAACTTTTTTATTGCCAATGACTTTTTATCGCTATCGGAATGGTCTACAACAATGAACCGAAGTATTAGTCTTTTACGCTGCCAATGTTGCGGGAGGCAGTTGATAAACGTTCCGAAAGTTAGTTTTTTTCTCACCGATGCCTTAGAGGTTAGGTGTTCCGATCTTCGATACCACGATCATAGTGCTTGGAGCTGCCGACGCTGCGGAAGATGTTCAGTGTTGAGGTTCTGCACGTAGTGCTTAGTGGTGCCGATGTCGACAGACTTAAAAGTTATCGCGGGTCCGTTGTTAGTTTGCGTCCACCGTTGCGGCTGTCATTCGAACTATCATACCGAGAGTTAGTTGTTTCCTCGTCGATGCCTTAGATGCTCCGAGTTCCGATGCCTTTTTTAAAATGCGGAGTCGCGAAAATACATCGTTACATTGCCGACACTACGAAGGATGTTGGTTTTGAAGTTCCGACACTTAGCGCTTAGAGTTTTCAATGACCGATATTTTTAAAAATAAAATCTCACGGGTCCGTAGTTGTTTTTGCGCCCGCTATTGTGGCTACCATCCAGACTTCTCTTTCGATTGACTTAGGAAGTAACTGTCGATAGGGTTTTGTCCCACCGACAGTTTCCGCCGAGGTTTATAAATAAGTAGGGGAGCATTATTTTATTTTTTATCCGTATTCGAACTCGTCTTTTCTCCAGTCCTTGTCGTTTGCACCGATTCGCGCACCCAGCTGTCCGAACTCAATTCGTTAGCGTTGCCACCGTGAAGATTTTGGTCATCCTGTCGACTAAAGTGTTGTTTTCCAGGTAGGTGAACCATGCCCTTGTTGTTTTAGTTTTTATTGGTCGATTTGGAACCTTTGGTTTTTCCCAGGTTAGGTTTTCCATGGTTAGGTTTTCCGTGAGTTAGGTTTGTCTGCATAAAGGGATGTTTGTCTTTGCGGTGTGCATGTGTTTTATTTGAGGGTGAAGAGTTAGTTGTTTACAGTTTTCTTTAGCGGGAAGATTTTGAGGCTGCGTGATTGTTGAGTTGTTATGGATGCTTTTGCTCCAGTGCGAAAGATTAGGGCACAGTGCAGACAAGCGTTTCGCTGTCTGCACCACCCGTTCTTTTGGCTGTCCATAGTCACCCAGGGGGGTTTTAAACCTCTTACTTGCACTTTACTTATTTCGTGGGACGGCGGAGTTTTTCCATTTTTGGTCGGGTTAGGGTTTTTTCCAACATGAAGAGCAATGTATAGGGTCTAATGCTTTGAAGTTTATTGTTGAATACTAGCAGTAGGAATAGTGTTATTCATACTTTTTTGTGATATCGGATTAATTTGAATGTGGCCCGGGTTAAGATAGAGAATTTTTTTTCTCTCGGGATTGTGGATTTTACAGACAGTGGACTTAGGCAGTTTTAAGACACAACCTGCAGGATTTTTCTTTTACCTTGTCAATCTTTTCATACATTGAATGTTGTGGGTAGTTTATTTTTCAAAATGCATATGGGGGAGGTAAACAAATTGATACAATTTTGTTTATTGCTAAAACACTTGTTAAAATCTCAATGGGTCTAAGAACATGTTGTGATTGTGACCGGGTGATTATTGTAAAGAAAATATGTCGAAAAGACAAAAGAAAAAGGCTCATGTGGTTGAAGGAGAACCTAAGGTTGAGGTCATCACCAAGGTTGAGTATATATATGAAGATACCAAAGCTTCCACCGGGGTCGAACCGGACTACAAATGGGGAATAATATACAGGATGATTTCCAATCAGAACGTAACTAATGCAGGATTCGAAGAGCTAACCATTTATGCAAACATTGAGAAATCGGCTATAATGAAAGTAGCCACAAGACTTGAGTTGTTCCCTTGCAGATGTAACTACAATGATTCTTGAAAATACTGCTAAGCAGGGCTACGCTGCATATAGCCCTGCATATGTCTCTATGGCATATCATCTGCCTCCCGCCCAGATTTACTTGACAGAAAGCTGGTTGAAAGAGATAGCTATAGATCTGGTAGAAACAGTTAAAAGAATGATGATACCGAGGAAAAACTTCCAGACTAGACCTTCCGGAGAGTATGATACCTCTACTCTCTGTACTCCCTATAGATTCATTTCAATGATGCTAAATAGGATTTTTGGTAGAGCTCACGAGAAGAGCTTCAAGATAGGATGGATACCAATTACCTTCTATGTGGCTACTCAAGGAACCATTTTTAATTGGTCAAACATAGTGTCAAATATCCTCTCAGCATGCATATCCACAGCCTTGGGAGGGGTGTCACAAAAGAAATCAGAGTTCTACATGAGCTCTATCCTAATTGACTGTATACTGTGTACTCAGTCTTTTCCAGCCTTGAGCTGTAACTGGGAGAGGGACAGGACCCCAGTGTACACAGCATATAGATTGTTATGGGCCCATAAATATTATAGCTATTACAGGGAAATCTGTGAACACTTCATCATGCCCTTGTATACCCTAATTTTCTTGACTAAATGCAACTGCATGTCTGAAGAAGCATTCAAAGTCATTGAGGAGTACAAAGATTATTATTTGATTAAGGAGGGGTTGTATATAAGAATGTATGGTGGTTCTAGAGCCCCTTCCCTACTCCCTAAGTATGCCACTGACTATGTACTACACAAAGAGGCAATTAGGCAGGTCTATATTGATGGTGTGGAAAATTTTCTATTCGAACATAAAAAGCCAGCATATCCTGCAATACCTTTCTGGCTTGAAAGTTATAAGTTTTCAAAGGTAAAACAGATTGCATAATTTGTTCAGGAGCTGGAGCATTTCCATTTTGGTGAAATGAATTTTCATAGGAATGACTCCCGAAATAAAGTAGCAGATCACTGCAAGGAGGCAAGCATTCATTTTGAATATACCAACTTTTGGGACAAGGACGAGGAAACATTCAGAAGTGCAAAGAACATAACCGCCAGGAAGAAGAAGAGGCCAAAAAAGAGAGAAGAAGATGCTAGAAGGCTAGCACAGGAAGCAGAGAGCTGCCTGAAGAATGAAGAAGAAGAAAAAAAGCGAGTTGCAGAGGAAGCAACAAGGAAGGAGGAGGAGGAGAGAAAGAGAAATGAAGAAGCGGAAATCAAGAAAAAACAAGAAGAAATTGAAAATTTGAGATTATCAGGATCTCAAAAGGACCAACAGACTACTGAGCAAGTAGATACACAGGGAGGACAAGATCACACAGATCAAGGACACGGACAATCTAATCCTGATCCCTTGGAGCCTGCTGGATCTTGTGGTAGTACATTGGGACAAACTTCATTTTCTGGAATAGATTTGATCCCTTTCGTGCCTATAGAAGGGGAGGAGGTTCCTGACTTCAGTACTATTTTCTATGATAAGGAAAAGAAAAGGATTGTAAAAAGAACTGAGAAAAAGGTTGAAACTGGAGGACAGTCGGGAAAGATGATAACAGATAAAACCTTGGTGCATGGAACAAATACAGATCCAAGACTGATAGCAAGAGCTGGGGTGGCATTAACCCAAGCAACTGAAGATAACGTAGATAGGCTTATGATGGACCTTGAGCAGTCAGGAAAGAATGCAACACAATTAAAAGAAACATTGAAGAAGGAGAGGGATGAGGGTCAGAAGCTGAAAAGGAAATATGAAGACATGATGAATGAAGTTAAAACTTTAAGAACAGAATTCCAGACTCTGCAAGTAAATAAGGAGGCTTTAGATATTTCTGCAAAGAAAACGGAAAAGAATGCTCAGGATAGCTTAGCTGAGTTACAAAAGCTACAGCTAGAGCATCAAATGTTGAAAACTGAGAGAGATGATCTTCGCGTATCCTACGAAAATCTAAGTGTAGAGAAGGATCGGTTGCAAAGCAAGGTTGCTGAGTTAGAAACAGAGAAGGCTGCCACAGAATAAAGAGAGAAGCAATATCAAATGCAGGTGGCAACCTTAGAAGAAAAAAATACTTCATTGAAAACATCACTAAAAGATGCTATGGAACAGAAGACAGACTTCCAGCCTTTGAAAGAACATGTTCTAACTCAAAGAAGGAAGATCCACCAATTACAAATATGCATTGAGGAAGAAATGTGTAAAATTTTACAAATAGACACCAGATTAGAATAAATTTTGGACACTACTTCGTATTTTTTAGACAGATCTCAAGATATTTTGGAGATTCTAACAGGAAGAATGGTATGGACTGAAGCAAATAAGGAATCTCCTACAGACTTACCATTTAAGGATCAGGAGGGTTTAAAGCAGTAGTATGATTTATTGGAATTTAAAATTAATGTGGCAGAAGAATTCAAGAAAACTATAAGAAAACAAGGGGAGCATGTGCTGAGTACTGCAAGAGAGTGCTTGCTACATACAATAGATGCCAGATTTCTGCAGAGAAAAGATTGGACGCGATACGAGAACATAAATTGTTTATAGAACATTTACAGATTAGATATCAGGAAGACGAGCAAGAGATCCAACAAGTCAAGGATCTAGATGAACGGATTTTAAAGAATGCAATGGCACATGCAGTTGTAAGTATACATCTCCTAGAAGATCAGTTGCACCTGAAACCTGCAAGGATAGAAGGGGTGAAGAACCGAGCTGCTAAATATGAGATAAATATCTGTTTTCTTGAACCTTCCGGATTTGAAGACATAGCAGTAGAGGCCCATGCATGGAAGAAGTTCATCAACGACCAAGCTAGCCCCTCTTCATAAAGTGTTCTAAAAATTTTTTGATTTAAAATGTAATATATTGTATTAATTATGTGCACATGATACGAGACAAAATTTTGGAAATGAAAGATTGGGGAAGTTCAAAAGTCATTGAGGGGCAGCCCAAGGGTTTTTGTTTTTGTATAAATATAGGAGAGTTTAGATGTAGAGAGGACTTCTTTCCAGACTATTTTTGACAATGTATTGTAAGGAGAACTATTTCCTTTTACAATAAAGAGTTACATGTTTCTGCTGGAGAAAGTTTTGCGGAATGTTTCAAATGTTTTGCTATGGACCAGTTGAATGTGAACTATTTCATTTTCAACTTATTTCCATTAACTATGAGATCATTCTAACTCATTGAATTTCTTTTCATGTTATGAATGTACTCTGGTTTATTCTGTGAAATTTTCACTTTGAGTAATGAAGATTGTAATTAACAATAAGCTATCTTGTTGTATATATTTCTATTGATGTTCATGTGTTGTGAAACATTTAACAGCTATCTGTGATCTTTCCTAATGCATGCACTAAAATACATTACTCACCATTAATGATAGTTTTGCTCCCTAGGGATAGGTTAATAAGTCTTAGTTAGTTTCTTGTTGTTTGTGATTTAGATGCGAAAGAGATAAGATGAGAGGTAAGAACCTGTGCATCACACTGTGACCCTCCTCGTTATCTCTATCGTCTGCATTCCTTTAGTTAGGCACTTGCACATCATACTTTAAACACACAAAAAAGTAAAAATATACACGGTGGACCGGGCCGTAACCGGTAAAACATTTTAAATTGAGAACGTTAGCCGGACCGTAAACCAGACGGATTCCCCATACCAAACAGTAACGGGCTAGTTGAGAACGTTTATTGGGAAGAATCCCTAATTGTTGTTACCTGCGATTTTCCAGGCATCAACAAGTCCTCAAAGTTATCGCTGGAATTTTGAAAGGGTATCATAGGAAACTTATGTAGTATGTTAGTGGTTTTGAGAATTATTTGATAGTCATGGACAATTATTGTTGTCTTTGATTCAATCATTTTGAATAACAGCTAACAATATTTTTTCTAGGTGGAAAAAATAATATCGAGGTTTTAAATCAATATTTAAAAAAATATTATTAAGGAATTTTTAAAGCCTGTTTAATATTGATTGCGTTGGTTCTTTGTACTTTATGTCAATATATTACAAAAAAAAGAATATTGTTATTAAACTATGGATTTCATACAATGTGACATAGTAAAGAAATGCAATTTTTTTATACATTTGTGATTCATTTTTTTCACACACAAATCAAGGAAAAAGCATACTACAATTAGAAATTACTACAAAAAAATCAAGATCTCAATGAGGATTTTGACAAGAAATTACTAGAAAAATATGAAGAAATTAACAGTCTAAAAGATCATAGTAAAAACTACTTACAAAAATCAAAAGGTCAAAGGACACAACAATGCAATTATATTTTAGAATAAGAGAATCAAGAGCTTGAAAATAAGTTATCAAGAAAAAGATGAAGAAGCTTATATCCTAAGGAACGTTAATAAAAGGTTGCTTGAACAAATCAAAAGATTAAAAGATGAGTAGTTAGAAAACCAAGACCTTATTGATAAAATGGAAAAGCTAGAGATCAATGAAGAACTTTCACACTTAAGGGTTCATAATCAATTAAGCCTACTTGCTGAAATCAAGAATCTAAAGAACGATAAGAAGTTGCTACAGGGAAAGCTAGAGCATCTTCTCAACAAATAACCAACAATCGATAAAGAAACAATGGTTGATACCATTAAAATAAATAAGCCATTAGATGTTAAAAACAAGATGTTGGAGTAACAAACTAGTAGATATCGAATCAAAATCTTACCAATCAATAAATCACTAAAAGCATCATAAGATGAAGGTTTCAAAAACATGACACAAAAAACAAGGATGCCTTAACGACATCCTCATTATATAGGTCATCAACAAACTAACCAAACACAAAATCAATATGCAAAGTTATGTAAAGATCCTACTATATTCAATACAAGTTCAAGTGTGGAATCTTATCATTTTTCAAATTATAGCGATAGATGCCACATAATTTAATTTGCAAAAAAAATAACTAGTGTGGTGAAACCCATTCACAATGAAACATTTATGTTCAAAGGCTTTGTAAGTCATATTGTTTTGTATCATCAACTATCATAGCAACAAATACATTGGACTATGAGAAAACATTATAGGCGAGAACAAGAGATAAAATCTTCCATAAATATGATTTGAGGACAAATATTTATAAAGGGGAAGACAATGCAATAAACAAGAATATGTATAGATAAACATAAATAATAAATAATATTGATGATAATAATAATAACATAATAAATAATGTTGATGATAATAATAATAACATAATAAATAAATAATTAATGAAGTATCACATCCTAATGAAGGATATGACCAATCATCCATGATGATGATCAATGTTCATATTAGTAAATGAATTATGTTTATATTTCCTTAAATGAACATTGTTCATTTCATCAATAACAACCAACGCTTCACCTTCTAGTGACTTCTTCAATCGAGTGAGCATCCACTGTGTCCTCCCCTCCAAGGTAGGACTCCTTTTGCTCTGATACTTATATGATATCTAAATAATGTGCCTATACCTTGTTGGTCTGTAAGAATGGATCTAGTATGAAATTAAAAAAAAATCAACATCTCTACAATTTATTGTTATGCAGAGAATATGCTTCTCTAATATGAAGTCAGTAACCATTAATCGATATCTTATTCCATCTCCACTTCCCATACTTTGTTCATTTATTTGCAATGCCTAAACAAATGCCCAATAAGGAGCAAGTCCATGATGTTTTCAATACCAACCAAATAACCACATTTGTTATGCAATGGGATTTTAGATGTCCTTTCAGTTCTCTTCCTTCATGCTTTACCTGATGGAAATAACCATCACAAAACTTTGTAGTCATTTTCAAAATAGAGTAGCTTAAATATTGGGAGGTTCGGTGGCGATGTTTTCATAATATGCAAATCTGGTCACATAATCTTTTTGTGTCTGTAGTGCTAGGAGTCTGTCTCCCTCCCAAGCGACTTAATACCAACCTAGGTATAAAACATTTGGGAATCTAGGGTTTTTATTTTATCATAAATGGGGTATGCTTCGTTTATGTATTAGCCATGTTGTTATACATTTGGCGTTCGGGCTTATAGTATGTCGGGTATTTGTGTCAGCGATAATCGGACATCTAGTGATTATTCCACTCACAAGTATCCCTTAACTCCTTTTTTGAATAGGGACGATTTTCCTAGGGTTTTGAAAACCCTAAATCAAATGTGATTTACTCTAGCTCGAGGTTTTGACTGTCGATCTCGGTGAATAACAGTCCAAGAGTACGTTTTTTTGGAGTTGAAAGTTGGGGATGTTCCTCATAATATACCATGTTCAACTGATAACATCCCAGGGAAGGTTTCTCTAGGGAAGGAGCATGTGCTTGACCCAAAAAGAAGACTATTTAGAGATAAGGATTCTCGTCATCAGAGGATCAAACTTGAAAAGGACAGAAAGAAAGAAAAAAAACCCTCTGTGTTTTGGGGAAAGATATAACGTTTGATATGGTTTAGGCTCTTTCCTCTTGTGCTCTTTTAGGCAGGTTTGAGTATGTCAGGATCAATAGGTCAAAAATTCTGGAGTGGATTTCTGAAGTTTGGAAGTTGGTGATAAATTATGTGCCTAGGGTTACTATGCTTGTCAATGGGTTGATTTATTTTCACTTTCTATCGGAAGAGATTCTTCAGGTGATTCTTTCAAATTTTAGGCTTTATGGTCAAGGGTATTAAATTGAGCACATAGATATGTGGACAAACACACAACTCACAAGATAGATCACACAATTTACTCAGCATTTGAAGAATGAAACAGTGCAAAAATGGTGTTGATGTATTTGTAACTTCGGAATGTATTCACCTATGTATCTTATGTCTTGTACCTTGATGTTTATTCCGGGATGTGTTTGTAATGTAACTGAGTCATAATGCCATGCCCCGATGTTCTGATCGGGAGGATCTATAATGTAAACAAGTCATGTCAAGTCATTGTGGGTAACCCTCCTATTGTCTAAGGGTTAAAGTCCTTGCAGTTTCGGGGTACTAGGGTTATTAGACTCACCTAGTGAAGTCGGCCCTAGTAGGGTTTTAGTCATGTCGGGAATCGGTATAAATAGAGAGGTGACCTCTCTATTTAACACACACTCACTCACACTCAGTTGTAGCGCATAGCTGAGGAAGAAGAAGACACCAGGGCTAGGAAGAAAGAGGTTACTGCTGTCGAGAGATCATCTTACTGTTTTGGGCTTTTCTATTCGGTGTTGATTCTATCTATGAGGAAGTTGCGGGGTTTTCTCCATTTATGGCTTCCCCAAGGAAAAACACTGTGTTCATTGTCTTTTGTGTTTGATTGTTGTGCTTGTTATTCTCTCAGTTAAAAGATCCTAATAATGCTAGCTTAATGTTAAAAATCTAACATGGTATTAGAGCTAACCTGAGAAGAAGACACTGTGCAGCTGCGGGAACTAGGGCTTCCTACTTTGTCGATCTTCCTCCACAGATTTTCAGCAAAATAAGGTTGGATTAACTCTCCTCCTTAGGGCACATCTTTCTGTTGAAGCAGAATCCAATTCTGAGGTTTTTCAGTTTTGGACCCAACACTACTGCCGAAAATTAGGGCTTTTCACAGAAGAGGAATTTTTCAGTGAGCCCGGGCTTCAATTGATCTCCTCCCCAAAATCGAATTTAGGGATCAATTTCAAAGCTTTTGGTTAGACAGAACTCCAGAAAAGCAAAACCCTAATCTGCTCCTAAACCAGCACTGCAGGATTTCAGCTCCAAATCTAGATCCGACATCTTGACCTGGTAAGATCTAAATATTTTGTATTTCCATTTGAGGTTCTCAGTTAAGATGTCTCATCATACCAAGCTTGATCAAAAGCTTGAGGGAGTTGATAACTTCCGAGCCTGGAAGTATAGGATCTCCCTGGTTCTGGAAGAGAATGAGTTGGACTCCTACATCAATAAGGAGGTTCCAGTTCCAGAGGGAGATGAGGCTAAGGCCTTACATAAGAAGAAGTTGGTTATGGCAAAGAGGATCATTGCTGATTCTATCAAGGATCACCTTATACCACAGGTGTCATCCCTCAAGACACCTAAAGCTATGTTTGATGCCCTAACCAAATTGTTTGAAGGAAAGAACATAAACCGGAAGATGACCTTGAGGAACCAATTGAAGAATGTGAAGATCCAGAATGCAGAAACCATCCAGTCTTACTTCACAAGGGTTTCTCAGATCAAGGAACAATTGGAAGCAGTAGATAAAGAAGTGGAGAATGCAGATATTGTGATGACCACTTTAAATGGTCTCCCTAGGACATGGGACTCCTTCATTCAAGGGATCTGTGCCAGGAAGAATTTAGTCAAGTTCAGTAGATTATGGGAAGAATGTTCTCAAGAAGAAGCTCGGATAGCAGCTTGAGAAGATACGATGGGAAGTGAAGATCAAGCTCTCATAGTACAATCCAAGAAACCCAGATCCAGCTATCACATAAGTAAGTATTATAGTCAAAGGAATAACTTCAGAAAGCCTAGAGATATGTCTAAGTTTATTTGCTATACATGTGGTGAGAGAGGACACTTTGCTAGAGATTGTCCTAAGAACAAAAGTAGCTCTCACAATAAGAAGGGAAACAAGAGAAGACATCATGCTCATGTTGCAGAGGATGATGAACCTTCATCAAAGAGAACCAGATATGAAAGTGAAGATTCTTCAAGCGAGGAAGAATATGTTTTGATTTCCTCTCTCACAGGAAACATTACTCATGGAAGCAATGATTGGCTTATAGACAGTGGTGCTTCCAAGCACATGAATGGATTCAAGGAATCCTTTGTGAAACTTTCAGAACATGAATCACCTCACAAGGTGAAACTAGGAGGTGACTACCAGTATCCAATAAAAGGTAGTGGGGAATCCTCCTATAAGCTAGACTCTGGAAAGTCTGTGACAATGAAGGAAGTATTGTTTGTACCAGGATTCAAGAAGAATCTTCTCTCCATATCTGCATTAGATGCAAAAGGTATGAGGGTTGCATTCATAGATGGTCAAGTCATCATGTGGCCAAAATGAAAGACTATTGATGATGCAATAATGATTGGGGAACAAGAAGGAGGTTTGTACAAATTGAAGGGCCATCCAGAACAAGCCTTGGTCCATGACACAGTAGATCCAAATGAACTTTGGCATAGAAGGCTTGCACATGTACATTACAGAGCACTACCTCTTGCAAGCAAAGATGTTGAAGGTCTTCCAGAAATACAAGCAAAACATGATGGGGTCTACAAAGGATGTGCGAAAGGAAAGAACACAAAGAAGACATTTCCAAGTAGCGAGAGCAAAGCAAAAGGAATCTTGGAAATCATCCACTCCGATATATGCGGTCCAATGTCATCAAGTTCACTAAGCAGGTATGTATACTATGTTTCTTTCATTGTTGACTTTTCTAGGAAGACATGGATCTACTTCATGAAGAACAAAGATGAAGTATTCAACAAATTCAAGGAATTCAAAGCCTTGATCGAGAATCACTTGAAAAGAAGATTAAGACCTTTCGATCAGATAATGGCAGAGAATTCACGTCAAATGAATTCAAAGAGTTATGCAAAGACTTGGGGATTAAAAGGGAGTTGTCCACTCCTTATAATCCATAACAGAATGGGATTGCAGAACGGAAGATGTCATGTCCCCGGTTTCGACCCCGTTTGCATGATGTATATATTGTAATTAATCGTGGTGAGGAGCTCAAGGCAAAAGCCCCACCATCGATTTGGTTGTTTATGT